>JAJJWW010018034.1:0-481092 GCA_023531295.1 Papaver armeniacum | reverse complement strand
GGTATATGTACACTTGCGATATTTCGCAAGACATTCCACGAAAATAAAGGATGTACTTAGGCAATTGTCATCCACTGTGTACTACCCTATATAAAGGGTTGAGTCAGTCTGTTGTAGGAGAGTTCTTTTTGAATTGCTAAGCAAGTCATTAGGAGAGAGAAAATTAAGAGTGATTGTAATTTCTTTTGCTCTGTTTTACCTTCCTCTGTAAACAATTCAAGAAAAAAATCAATAAAATCTATAGTTATTCATCTTCAAATAGATTAATTGAGTAAATTCTAGTGAGGGGTGTAGTGTGGGATTTCCTGCAACTACAGGGAAACTTCTCAGTTGGGACTTGGATATCCGGTATTATGGATTACATTTGCGGCTTTTGAATTCAATTGCAATTGTTAAGAATGGCGACAGTGGTGATGAGGCAAGAAGGCCATTGGTGAAAAGGTCAAAAATAAAAATTATTATTAAGAGTATTTTAACATATCTCTTACTAATAGCAGTTGAAATGGAGACGTCTACATGTATATCTTGGCCATCATATGGATGTTATACATGCATAAGTGTTTTCAATGGTTCCGAGAACACATCCACATATACTTATGGGCAGACAACAACATTCACATTACATGTAATGGGAAGGTTTCTTTTTCATCCTAAGTACAAATATGTTATAAGATTTATGGACATTCTGGTTCTTACTCTAGCGCGAGAGTGGGCCATACGAGTGCACAATGCGATAAGAGCACATTTTATAGACCGTAATGTTCCTTCTTATGAGTCAAGCTTATCAAGATTATGGAAGCCGCCTTGGCCACTATTTGCAGAGTGTGATTGGTCATGCTTGTCAAGATTGTGGAAGCCTCCTTGGTTAGCAGTTACAGAGTTCAACGATCAACTTGAGGACAAGTTGAATTTCAAGGGGTCGGGAATGTCAGGACACCAATTCTATTTTTTGGCTAGATATATTTTAGTTTAATCATATGATCCAACTTGAGGACAAGTTGTGTCTCAAGGGGCAGGGTATGTTGGGACACCAACACCAATTAGTAGAGTTTCGTTATTTTAGGAATTAACATACATTTCCTTATTTAGTATTTGCTTAGTTTTCAAGTTATGTTCACCATATATTCATAGTTTGTTCTAGGGTTTAGATGATTCAATCAATACAAAACTCAGTTACATTATTGTTTACATAGCAGAGGTGGCTAATCCCCATAAAAAATGATATTTATCTTAGGGTTCTTATATTCTGTTACAATGTTTTGGTTTAGAACCCTAACAATTTCATGCTCAAAAAGTAGTTCAAAACAAAAAATCTTCAATTTATCATAGAAAGTTTCAACAATTTGAACCATGAAACAGATTAGTGCTGCATCGGAGTTCAAGATTTTAGCTTATAAAAATCAAATTTAACCCGGTGAAGCTAGGTATTATAAAGCTGCTCATCAATTCAGGTAATTTTATCTTTCTCTACACCCTGGTTGAAGTTCCCATCGGTTCATTTGAAATTCTTATATGGGTTTGTGAGAATTTGTTACAATCTGTATACGGTGGTAGTGATAAGCTTAATTTCTCATTGGTGGGGAACTTTAGCTTGGTTAAACTTGATTTTGGTTTTGTTTATCATTGTTTGTGTTTGTTCAAAATGTCGAAATTACTTGCTTCGCTTACTGAATAGGAATTGTTTTGTTTCTCAAAAGTCTTTTTCGATCCAAGTATTCAATCCTTACTGCTAATTAATATCAATCCTGGACCTGGAGGAAACATAAAACATGTCTCTATAGAGCTAGATTTGAGAAGCACATATGAGGGAAGGATTGTCTGATTCCTATTTTTTACTTGACTTTAGTGGTGTTTTCACATTTCATTTTGAATCCATACTTTTTTTTTATTTATTTAATAGATAAACAGGGTGTTAACCCCGAAAGAATAGCCCAGAGTTTTGGTCGAAATCCAAGTCAGAGATGGGATTCATAACATGACAAAAAGAATCCCCACTCCATGACTTAGAGAGTTTCCTCTCCATACATACTGCTGCTAGATTACGATTTACAATATTACTAGAGACAGGAATCAGACTTAGGGTTTGGATTCCTTTTAAACATAAACGGAAATTTAGATTATCATCGTTGCCTGCCTACAGCTTTTTCTTGTCTTGTTTTGTTGTGTCGATTTCCCTCCTAACAGCTTCAAGGACTTTCACGTTGTCGCACTCCATCTGGACCTTCTGGAGATTCAATTGGCGAGTCCAATTGATTGCGATGAAGTCGCTTTTCCTATCAGTTCTTCTGCATTTTCTCCTCTCTCATAGAGACACCTTGCTCCTGTGTACTCACCTGCAAAGTTAGAACTAATTAGAGCTATTCCACAATCTTTATTATTACTATGCAAAATGCATGCTATGCTATGCTATGCTATGCAAAATCCATACTTGTTGCTGGGCATCAAATATTGTCACAACCCAGCGTTTTGAATTTAAAATATTTTTTTCATCTTATGCTTGTTGGGATGGTTGCATGAACTGATTTGAGTACTAGGGAAATGTTCACCGCCGTCATCAGGTGAAGAATTTATCTTATTAATTTTTCAATAAAGTTCTCTCATTTTCTGATTTATCTGAGATTGTGTGTATGTGAGCTAGCTATTGATAATTATTCTTTGAATTGCACTGAATTAGTATTTTGCATAAAAGAATATGAAATGTGTACTATACTGCTATGTATAACGAGATGGTCTTATATGTGTGATTTCCTCGTATAGGACAATTTACGTTTGTTGTTCAGAAACAATAAGAAACCTATTCTTGTTATTTTAGAATTTGTGATCAAATGATGGCTGCTAAGAGTGTTAATCATCCACTTAGCCTTATTTTGGTTTACACGTATAGTGGTTGGGGTGTGAATAAGAGTTTTTATCTTTAAATTTCACTCATTCATTGTCTCTGTTAGTAGTATGTACAAGGGTATTCCTTGTCCATGTGCTTACTACCGCTGCACAATGGTTATTATGATGCCCAAGATCTGAGGCAAAGTGGTGAGATGTTCGGGAGACAAGACTGTATTACAGCTTATGAAGGAAACCACGATCATCCGTTACTGTCTTAAGACACAGCAATAGCTCACACAACCATTCCAGCTGCTACTGGGCACCTCTCAGGTTTCATGAGCAACAACAGATAAACAACCGGTGCAGCGAATGGTTTCTTCTCTTCACCATCAACAGCTCCTGTATTCCCTTACACTGCTAACATTGCTACGCTGTCAGCCTCTGCACCGTCAAACTGCACAACAGTTGGCTTGTAACGTTAAAGTTTTAATCTTATCGTGGCTTAAAGTCCATCATCCTACAAGTACAATACCCTTCAGCGACTGGATATTCACATGGGACATTCTTTTGGGTGAAGCGGCCACCTTAGGTGTTTTGATTTTGATTTCATCTCTAGTCTCAGAAGCTTTTTGAATGGAGTTGGTTTTATACTTGATGTTCTTTTGGTTTTTTTGATCATTAGAACTTGCCTGTATTGCTTGTACATTGGACAATTTTTATTTGTAAACTTCGAACAACCACTATTGTAAGACATATGTAAGACATATCATCCGTATAAAATGTTTAACCCCTAATAAAATAAACCAGATTTGATTAATAAAAGTTTGCATATAAATTACTTTGTGTGGAATTTCTTCTCCTCTTCTATAATCGTGAGAAAAGATTACAAGAGATTGCCAACAAATTCAAGCCGATCGGGGAAGAAAGAGGAAGGTGAAAGTGATTCACCGCCAGGCTGAATAGAGCGATAAGAAAAATGTTTAGCGAAAAGGTGAAATTAGTAAAACTAGAAAGTCAAGTCAAATTACTGCCACATCAACAGTGGGTTTGACTAGTGGGTTTGATTAGTGGGCTAAATAGAATTATTGTAGTTTTCCCAGATGCTCATGTCTGCCACACGTCAAGCATGCTAAAAATTTCCAGAGTTCTCTAAAGTGTCTACTAATCATGCTTACTGATATTGCTAAGGGATAGTTACTTAGTTAAGGCATCCATATTGGGTCGGGCTAGGCTCAAAGCCCAACGAAAATGTTCGTGTCGTTACACAACTTACTTTTATAATCGCCCTCTATTGCTTCTTGGCATTGAGGGCGCTTGCCATTTAAACCGAGCTGCTTTTCTACTGACTGATTGAGCGTGTGAAGGAGGATACGGGGGTCTTGTGATCGATATACAGAAGATCCTTTAAATTCGAAAAGTTACCAATTCAGGTGCAATGGCAGGTTGAAAGCAAATAGAATTCGAACCCAAATGATAGGTCGAGCTCTGTTGTATTATGTTAACGGATCAGGCGTTGTTCCTTGAGCTCCAATGATTAAGTAAACGTAGTTCTACGTAGTCGGAGAAGAGTAGAGTAGCGCTGGTCTTGGAGGGCGCGTGGAGATTCTTTAGGTGAGTGATGCGTTTCTATGACGGCGGCTGAGAAGAAATGCGGACGCAAAAAGCTTGTGATATATTTTGGTGTAGCCGGAGATGACAGAGAAGGCTCCTGTGTTTGTTGTTGGCGGCAGTAACCATGGGTGCGGACATGATTCGGGAGAAAAGTCTTCAAACTAAATAGTGAAAATCGGCTAAGGATAACCAAGTGAGTCTTGGTGGGGTTTGGTATAGTCGGAGGAGCATAGATGAAAGGCGCTGATTCAGTTACATCTCATTACAGTGATCGGGGCTTCTAGTTGGTGAACGCGGAGGCGGTGGACGTGGAGGTGATTAGTGACAAAATAAAAATGTGAGAGTGAACTGTTTATGGGAGAGTTTCTAGGAAGAGAATGGAAAGTTGGGTTCCGCGTCTAACTTTATGGGCGAGTTTATGGGAGTGGGATGCACTGATCAAAGGAAAAGGGGTGTTTAAAAGAAAAGAGAGGCGCGGTGTGAAAAAGGACGTTTACAAGAAAAAATAAAGGCGCGTGATGCTTTTAAGAATTGGATGGCTGGGCTAGGCACGAGCCTCCCACTGTGGTCGCCAAATGTTGAGGGTTGAATTTTGGTTCTACAAGTCCTAGCCTCAACACATCCAATTCCAAAGAGAAGAGGGAAAGAGAGAGAGAAAGAAAATCCCCTCCATTGTACTACATGCCCCTTTATATAGACTTCTCAAAAGCCCCTCATTTTATGATATCATGCCACATGTCCTAAAACTCCTTAATTACTACTAATGCCATTCCTTCTCTAATACAACCTCCTTCTTTCCTATTAATTCCTCCCTTGTCCTTTCCATCTTATGGATACTTTCTTAGTGGACTTGGGCTTTAGTCCCTAAGTCCCCATGTTTCATGTCGGGTTTGCCTCCCTTTTGGGGGGCGCACTAGGCCGGCTAAGGGGGAATATTTTTCATGTATCAACAACAACCAAAGTTGATACAAAAAGGTGGAATCCAGGAACAATGTTTCCAGATTATAGTGTCAACAACCAAAGTTGACCCCTTTAAGTGGGATCAACAATTGAAGTTGATACCATTAAGTGGGATCAACAATGGAAGTTGATCCACAAAAAATGGGATCAACAGTTAGAGTTGACAGCATTTATACGAGTCTGTTTACTATAAAAACCAATAAACCTGGAACCTGCAAACTGACATATCCTTAAGAAATACCAGAGTAACAAAAATTTCTGCAACAACCATCTATGATACAAAAAAATGAAATGACATATAGGAATGAGTGAACTTGGCGTGAGTCGAACACGCATCATCTGACGTGGAGTCAGTCATGTTACCATTGCACCACAAATTCAATATTCGAAGAACTTTACATCTATAAAATCCAAAGACACAACCAGTACCATCAGTCAAACAACAATACACAGACACAAAGTCACAAACCAACAAGAAATTAAGCTAATTTTTTTTTTTAACAAACATGATTTAAACTACAAACATGACTATACTAATCCAAGGAAATGCTGTCAATAATAGGACTCAGTAGTGGATCCCATAGAAAATTCTGTCAACAACAGTAGTTGATCCATAAAAAATGGCGTCAACAACAATAGTTGATCCCATAAAAACTGCAGTCCACAGATTTTTCGACCATGAAACAAAATATCAACAGTACTGTAATACTTCTATTGTTGGATAATAGATGTTGTATCTTTAGTAGTGGTGAACAATGATAGATTGAAATACATACCTCCTTCATCGCCGCCGCCACCACCATCATCATTATAGATCCGGTATCTCCCTCCACCACCATCATCTTTTGATAAAAACAATGATAAATTGAAATACATACCTCCTTCATCGCCGTCGCCGCCACCACCATTATAGATCTGGTATCTTCCTCCACCACCACCATCACCACCACCATCATCTTTTAATAAAAACAGAGATTTGATATCCTCCTTCACCACAACCACGACCACCACCTCTATTATTATCGTCATCAACAACAACTGACGCAATGAAGAATCAATACCCTCCTCCACCACTATCATCAACCACTAAAATAGAGATATTTGAAATCCAATAAGAAAAATCGTTCATATAAATAAGAGAAAACATTCATATCGATTGACTAAAATAGAGATTCGATACCGTCTATCACCATTAACGGCGACAAAAAAAAAAGGGTGGAGAAACCATGGTGATGGTGGCGACGGTTTTCAAGAGAGCAGCAGAGAAAGTTTTGGATCTGAAAAAAAAAAACAATTTTCTTTCCCTTATCGATATACATTGTATTTTTGAATAAGGGCAAATTTGTAATGTTGCATAATCCTTAATGGACCCCTGATGGGCTTCAGATTGAGAGGGGTGTATTTATTGTAAGATAAGGGTATTTTCGAAGCCCATGAAAAGGATGGACAATTATATAATTCCCACATGTACATATTCTCTATATGCAGTACTGTCATATGTATAACATATGGTGTTCATGGGCATTGGAAATCAATCAATACAGCAGATACGGGATAAAATATACACAAATGCAAATAAAAAATAGATAAATAAATATATATATATATATATAGAGAGGGAGGATCCATGGACACTCTTAAATGGACAAGGTCGGACAAGATTTGCGCCACTTTCTCCACCAAACTCAAACGAAAATGAATTTAAGTTTAATATGTTATGGATATGTTCTTATTTTAAGATTTTACATTCCTACAAAAAATGATTGCAATTCGAGATAGCAAACCTGACCATCTACCGATCTTAATTTCAACCCTTAATTTTGAACGGCTGTTATTCAAAGAGGTAGATGGTGGTTTTATACATCTCGAATTGCAATCATTTTTTGTAGGAATGTAGAGTCTTATAAGAAGAATATACCATCAAAATATTAGACTTAAATTCATTATCGTTTGGGTTTTGCGGAGAAAATGGCGCAAATCTTGTCCGACCTTGTCCATCTAAGAGTGTGCATGGATCCTCTCTCATATTCTTTACCCAAAAAAAAAAAAATTTATTTAGGTCTGAAAACACACAAAGTGCTACTAGTAGGCAGGGATTTGATTCCTTTACTGGAAAATTTATTGAAACTCTGGAAATACAAATCAGAAAAAAAAAAAAAATAGAAGCAGTGTAGACTGTAGTGGGACTACACACAGCAATTTTAAACATATAATTCCTACATTTAGTAAAAGAAACCACTATATCCAGCAACCCCAACTATCCACAATATGTCATCAAATTGGTCCAATGATGCATCTTCATTTATAAGCAAGTATATGTAAGATATGTATACACCTGAATGTTGACCGGGTGATTCTATTTATCAGCACACTGTGGTGTGGTGATTGGAACCTGCTTCGTGTTTTCAATGGATGCATCAAGTGTCTCCCTGTAGGGCTAAACTACTAAGTGAGCAAAAATATAAGACTATCCTAACCTCGAGATGACTATATATCTAACTATAAAAGGGCAAAGAAAAGTCTCGTTGAGTATTTTTATTTTTCGATTCAAATCAACTCCAAATACATTGTTTTGAGGGCCTTAATAATTTTCCCATATGAATCACATTCTAAAATAGGACTACATGGTAAATCTCTAAAATATGGGTTTTCATCAACATATAACGAAGAATATATGACCACTAAAGAATATTCAAACTTCGGCAATGAGTCCTCTGAATTTCTTTGAAATAACTCATTTTAATTGAAAAGGGGGTCTAAAATATGGGTTTTCATTTTTGGGGTGTAAAACAAAAAATATCATATGCAAGAGTTCACCTTAAACATGCAAACTAACTGGTCGACACATCCCATCACCAAGTTATGATGTCCCAGAACCTTTCAGTTGTTTATAATCCTGAAAAGAGGTATCAATGATATATCGTCTTCTTAATCAACATCATTGATCGATTTCTTCCTCTCATTTACAGGTGGGAGAGAAACCTGCAGATGGAGCAGTGGTATTTCAGAATAATATCTAAAGCATGAAACAAATAGAAATTTCATACAAATTATCACCTTGATTCTCTTCATTTTGTTAGTAAAACTGGCATTGAAGTCAAGGACAGCGGTTGAAGAGATAGTTTTCGTGCATGATTCCTCGGGAGGATCTATATTTGGAAAAGATGGGTTAATGAAGCAGTTTAACGATCTCATGGTCCATCAAGTTCGACTGAGTTAAGATTTCTGGATAAATCAACTTATCTGTTGAATGCAGCAATGCAAGGACTGCAAACATGAAAAATGGCTTAAACTTTTGTTGCAGTCTCTAATATCACAATTAGAACCTGCTAGAACTTAAAAGAACGAAACAAAAAGTCTAATTCCGCACCTTCAAACCAAGGGTATTTTCGTCAATATAAATTAAAATTCCTTACCCACACTCCCTTCTGAATACAACTTTCTTCGACACACAAAATCCCAATTTCGCTCCAAAAAGAAGGAAAAGCGGAAAAAACCTTGGATATTGTTTAATGGCTTCCCTTGCCAATTTCTCTTCCGCAGCGCGTTTATCTTCTTATCGAAACTCTTCGTCAAACTCTTTCTTACTTACGAAATCATCCCCTAATTCTATCAAACTTTTGTCTACCCCTCGTCAGTGCTTCAATCATAAACGTTTAATTCTCAAGGCGAAAGCTAATTCAGTTATAGATGCTCCAACCACTTCATCCATCGATGGTGTTAGTGATTCTCCAAAGGTTTTACTTGAAGTTAAGGATCTAACGGCTAAAATTGCTGAGACAGGGTCACAGATTCTTAAAGGTGTAAACTTGGTTATTTACGAAGGAGAGGTAATTTTCTATAACTCGTTCTCTTTAGGAGTTAGGTTTTTTGCGGTTTATTTGCTTAAGTTTAACCTAATTTGACAGTCTAAATTAGGGTTGTTTTCACAGTAGGATTTACTTAGTTATAGCATCCAATGGGCATAGTTGTTTTGTGTACAAATTAGCAATTCAATTGAGGAGTTTTGATTCATCAAGTTCATAATAGTAACCATGTGATTGGTATATATTGATTAAGCCAGCATCAAAATCTTTCTGTTGAGGCACTAGTATAATGCTTTGTGTCCACTATTCTTTACAGATTCATAGTTCTTTGTTTTAATGCAGCTGACCTTTTTGTGTGTAGTAGATCCATGCAATAATGGGAAAGAATGGTTCAGGGAAGAGCACATTTTCTAAGGTTGGTTATTTGCTCACCTCCGGGGTTCTTACTTAAGTGGAACTTGGTGTAGTTATGCAATGAATGTTCTTGTTTTTCGGCTTTTTTCTTGTTTAAATAGGAATACAGGTGACCTTCAGTTACTTTCTTGAAAAGCTGATTAAAATTTTGTGTATGGTAGGTGCTTGTTGGTCATCCAGATTATGAAGTTACTGGAGGAACTGTAGTGTTTAAAGGAGAAAACTTGTTGGATATGGAACCAGAGGAAAGGTCCCTTGCTGGCCTTTTTATGAGCTTTCAGTCCCCGGTTGAGATTCCAGGTGTGAGCAACAACGACTTTCTCAGGATGGCATACAATGCCCGGAGAAAAAAACTTGGTCTTCCAGAGCTTGGACCACTTGAGGTACATATGATTCCCAGCATCTTTTTTTTCTGCTTGACTAGGTCCTGAAATTAGCTTTATTCGTTAATATGGAAGCTGTGGGAGGTGCATATGCTTTGACATAGCATTTAATTTGGTGAAATGATGCATGGTTAAGGCTGAGAGAATTCTGTGAAGGTTTAATCTGACTGATCCTTTCTTATTCTTTTAACAGTTTTTCGCCTACATATCTACCCGGCTTAAAATAGTTAACATGGATGCAAACTTCTTAAATCGAAATGTGAATGAAGGATTTAGTGGTGGTGAAAAGAAGCGCAATGAGATTTTGCAACTTGCGGTATCGACTCGGACAGCCTTTGATACGACGCTTCGTATTTTATCTCATTTTTTTAGCAGTTTCACGACTATCAACATAGATATCCTATTTTGCCAGTCATCTGATGCAATATTTCTTATTTCTCAGGTTCTTGGAGCAGATTTGGCTATTTTAGATGAAATAGATTCTGGATTGGATGTTGATGCACTTCAGGATGTGGGGGAAGCAGTCAATGAGCTCCTGACTCCACAAAAGTCAGTTCTTATGGTCACACATTATCAACGACTGTTGGATATTATAAAGCCGAAATTTGTTCACATAATGGTAAGGCTCCTTGGTAAAATGGTGTTAATGTTGCAGCTTAAAATTCATGGTCGTAGCAATCATATAACTACTTAATATACAAGATATACAACTACTTTTCGTTACTAATTAGATCCAAATCTCAAAATATTGAAAGCTGGTTTACGAAGCCACAGTAATATTCCGATATTTGAAGCATAAAATTCGTTGGATCCTTGGTCTTTCTGTTAACACTCTCGACTATGCTAGGAAATTCATATCTAACTTTTTTGTTTATAGGTCATTCGGTCATTCCACATATTCTTGTAGTTTATAGGTCATCAACATATTTTTGTAGAAATTAGTAGCTTCAAATTCATTGCACGTGTTCTTAGAAATTTAGGTGGCCGAGACAGGAAAGAAAAATCACATTATGTGCTATTTGTGAAATACGTGTTATTATGTTATTGAACTATTCGTTATAAAAATTTGGTTTTAACTTATATGCTTACTTTAGACTGAGGAACATGCAATATTGTACATGTCTCAATTCCTAGAAGTCTTTAAGAGAGATGTTTTGAAGTCTCAATAAAACTGTAGACTGTAGAGATGATGCCAAATACTGGTCTAGTAGATAATTTTAAATATTCTGACAAGTTTTACCTAGCTACATCTTATCTTCGTTTTTTCTTTAGGAGGATGGCAAAATTGTGAAGACCGGTGATATCTCCATTGCGGTACAGCTTGAAAAGGAGGGTTACAAGGGAATATCCTCTTAAAACCTTGATAGTATGTATTTTAGCTATATTACATTTTAATTTTTCATATTAACCATCCCATGTTTATTGTTTAGAAACAGAACGGAAGAGTTTGCTACCTTTACTACTTTAACTGAATTTAACACCACCTCAAAATTGGTCCACTTTCCTATTGTGCAGGCCTTACGGGTGACTCCTAATTTTGCAATGACATCCAGACTGCTTATCCAGTTTGTCTACACCTTAAATATTGTGTTCATTAAGGCTGCAGGATATTTTCTGATGATATTCTTGTAGGAGAGATAAAACTTTGTATCTACTTGGTTCTGATCATGAACTGTGTTATTTAAGACCCCGGAGCAAGTTTTCCGTGACTGTGAAGGAAGTTTTTTGTTGTTGAGAAGATGATGAGGTCTGATATTGAGGCATGTTTAGGGAATGGTTTATAGATGTCTCTAGCTTTGGGGGTGCTTATTTATTTACTTGTGTTCTTCATTTCTTTGAATATTGGTAAATATTGGTAAAAATTGTATTACTTACAGTCATTCATAAGAGTACTGAATTAAATCACCCATCCTAAAAAGATATAATTTCTATACAGAATTCCTGATTATTCTTTTCTTCTTCTTTTTTTTTATCTGCCATGGTTTTATGTTATATCTACTATCCTAAACACTATCCTTGTGTACAACTAGGATTCAAGCTCAATCAAACACATAGTAACCATCATATAGCACCTTATGTGGATGTGTTTCACTTGAATGATACGAGACATTGATCATCGATTATTAATACACATTCATCAACCTTTACAGTATACCCAACATGGCTCAGAAAATTGGACGCATGATATTCAGACTGAGGTTTGCCCCTGTCTGCCCGCAAGAATCAGAAATAAGACCGGCACTTTTTATACTGCACTACAAATTGGTGGTACAATCACTCGAATAGACATGAAGAAATTTAGGTCCCCCGTCGTTGGAAAAAATAGGAAAAAGGACCACAACTAAAAGCAATAAGAAAAAATCATAAAGGATCAAACAGTTCCGGCAGTGGTTCAAAACGGTGATCAAACATTGAACCCTGATCAGATGTATCATCGATGCTGTGCAACCAACTTGTGTTCTTCAAGTCTTCCGAGAACAAGATAGCATTGTAGCGAGAACTCTCATAAATGTCTATTTTATCAGTCAGTTTTGCTGAGAATCTACCGTCATCTTTTTCATACTCACTGTCACGTGACCTATCATAAAACTGTCTGTTCTTAGAGGCCGCAAGAAAGTTATTACCGGAAGGTGACTGCTCTTCATAGTTGTAGAAGGAAGCTGGAGACTTTGGCTTTCCAGAGTGAACGCTCTGAAGGAAAAGAGAGCCTGCGAGAGGACGAATGTGTGCAGTACCAGGTCGGATATCCTGAATCATATTAATCACTAATCAGTACAGATACATCATGTCAGATCAAAAACACATGTAACCAGCTATTTTGTATGTCGAAGCGGGCCACATTTAACTGCTGGCCACATGACATGGAAATTGTTGTGTATATGCTACACCAGTTAATGGGCCAGCTGATTTGGCATTTACGGGCAGATGCATGTCATGTCATTTCGTAACATTTCTGTATTTCATGTTTATAATCTGAAACACACTAAAACAAACATACCATTTGCCTGAGAGCGATGTCAGGAGATTTCTTTGCAATTGTCCTTCCAGATCCGTCATTATTGTCTATAGCTGTCATAGGCCTCATGCCTTTTCGCATTGATAGTTCAGAAATCGATGTTGTTCTTTGATTCTCTATTGGTCCACTAATTTCGTGACCGCTGGCATACAATCGATTCCTTCCCATAGGTTCTGGAACCTGAAGCCTCCCCCCTTGTAACAACAGGAGAAGCCGGCCTCCGTGGAGTATTTGTGGGTCCTGTCATTTCTGAATTTCCTCTCCACTGACTGAAGCACCTGGTCTGGACCTGCCTACAGAAATTGGACGATCTGGCACTGTAGTCCTAAGATTTGGTGGTATCTCTAGTGAAAAGTCAGGTAATGCTACTGGAAGTCGAGGTCGCGCGGATTCGGGGAACTTCCCTTGATGTTGGGCCGACATTATGGTCATTTGAGAGCACTCGTCCTCTCGAGACTGGTCGACCTGTAATTGTAACTGGAGCTGGTGCAGACATCCGGCGTGTAGGAGTTGCTGGACGTGTTGGAGTTGATGGACGAAATTTGACCTAACTGAATTTGCAGTAATCTGAGGTCTGGAAGTTGGAGTTGAGGGTCTTGAACTTACAGATGCTCGGGGTCTTTCATTAGATCTGCTAGGGGTAGATGGCCGAGATCTGACAGATGTTGATTGTCTAGTTGGGGTGGACGGTCTTGCAGTAGATGGCACAAATGAACGAGAACCGGGAGTGGATGGTCTGGAAATAGAAGTAACAGATGATATACTTGAGTTGAGGTTAGTGGATCTGTTGTTATAACTCAAGGAAGAGATGGAAGGTCGAGCTTGTGCAGTACTTCTGCTTGGTCTCAAGGAAAAGTTACTCTCAGATTGTGTCCCTGAAAGCTGAAAGAACAATGTATTTAAGTGTTAAAGATTTGCAACCAAGCTCCAATAATAACTAATGCTGTACAATTTCGCAGAAAAACGAGAACATCTAAGCGACTATAATCGCGTCATTCAGGCATCCTTAGTTCAGGAAAAGCTGATTGCAGCTAAAAGACTGTCAGATGGATTCAATATATAGCAGCAGGTTGGTGACGTTAGTCCCGTCGATGCACATTTAACATAACAAGATGAACACAACCGAATAATAATACTTTCTAGTCCTAAATTTGAGAATTAATCAGGCAACTGGTACAGACAAATTGGTTTGTTCACCAGAGTATGCTATGTTTTTCTATTATATATTATAACTAGATTTCATTAGGAGCAATAAAAACAGTTAAACGCATTATAGTGAACGAATAATATAAGAAAAGACATACCCTGGATGATTTGGTGGTAGGGACTGATCCAGTTAAAGGAGCCCTTCTTAGAGACCCTGAACTTGGTAGAGGAGATCCAGGTGGAGTAAGAAGCCTGTTTTCAATCAAAAGAATGAAACCAGACATGTTTTTAGCTTTATCATCTTAGTACATGGACTACTGTAATGCTCATCTATCAGAAACAACTAATTCAGCACCACTTATCTATAATTTCACTTCATTATTTGTTTGCAAAATTTCAATTTTAAAGGCAATTCAACACTTAAATGTACAGAACTGAACAATGGTTTGAAAAACTCATACATACCAGTCATAATCATGCTTTTCTCCTCCATCAACTGATGCCAATAATTCCTCCATTGCAGTTTTCGGAAATCTTGATCTTATACTCTCCAATTTTGTAGCAACTGAAAGAATTTACAAATCAAAATGAGAAAAATCATTCTCAAGAGTAAAGTGCATTATCAATTACAGCAAGGTAAAAGACATTAGGGGTTCATAAGTAATTTTTAGTGATTTCTTTAGCTTTAGTTAAGTTTTGCAGCTTTATTCCTTAAATCGAGGAAAAGAAAAACATAACTGAATATTTCGAGAAACGAAAAACAACAACGTCACAAAGAGAAACTGAAACAGATGATATACTAGATGACAAAAACACCCTCTCATCTTGAGGACAAAACATTGGATCATTTTTGAAAATTCAGTAAACATCGAGGTTATTATAGACATTAAAGTAACACAAACCGAAAGAAAAAAAAACAGAATGTGAAAACGTGAGAATCAAAACTCTATAATGAAACTCAGATCGGATCCATACCGTCCGCTTCATCGGAAGCTGTAACTGGTAAACTCCGGCGATTTCTAGAGAAGAGATCCAAATTTTCATCAGTTTCTTTCGGAATCCCAGTTAAACTTCTACCTCTCCGGTGCTGTGATGTTACCGGTACATTTTTGTTTCCAGCAAATGAATAACTCCGGTTCATCATTTTAACGAAATAAAAGCGAAATTTGGAATAGAAACAGAGAAATGCGAGAAGAATAAGAAGAAGAATCCCTTATCCCTCCCTGTCTTGTTATTGAAGTAGTTGTTGAGACGAATTCATTGGCAATTGCAAATGAATGCGAAGGAATGAATCAGTAATGCTAAGATACAAACACATTCAATTATCAAGAAGAAAGAGAGAGAGAGGGAGAGGGAATGAGGTATGAGGAACAAAATCAAACTGGTACTTGCTGGTATACTTCTGTAACTAATATACTTTTGGCTGATAGTCCAGTACTTACTACTAATATAATACTCTGGTTAGTTACAATTGTTTTATTTATTGAGATTCGTATTTGTGGGACTCTAGAAAGAAGGTACGGTGATGATGCTAGCTACGTGTATATGTGGTGTGGATGTAATAATTATTTTATCATATCTTAAACTAGTGGATTGCCCGTGCCATAATGGCACGGGCGGAAGCAGGGCTGGCTATCTGATACCTTTATTGGTGTGTCGAGGTCACCGGTTTGTGATGATTTTTTTTTTTTTTTTGTGAATGTTATTCATGGATAACCCGTTCCATAGTGGCATGATATTGTTGTAAATCTTTCTTTGTAATTTCGACTGGATATTTGGGGTAGCGGTGGTGATTGTCTTTGGGTGGAGGTGCACGTTTGCTATTCTATAAGCCAAATTTTACCTCTTTGTTGGTTTTTTCTTTGTTGGTTTTTCTTCATCCTTGAAGGTATAAAATGCATACTAACAGTAACAATGATATTGTTAGAGATAATGATAGAACCAATGGAGTAAAGGGATTAGAGTGGTGAGATCGGGGTTGTCTAATACGGAAGTATCTGTCTAAAATTTGGTCTACTCCCTATAAGACAGATTGTGCATGACTATTTATTTAGTCCCACGTGTCGCATAAGATCTTACTGTGAGAACACAGTGTAAACTTTTCGTAACAAAATAAGAATAGTGAAGTAAGTTGGGCAATTTTTTTCTACAGATAAAAAAGAAAAAGAAAAGCCCAAACAAACACTTTCTCCTCCACTACTCCACCTTTTCTTTCTCTTCGTCTCAAATTTGTTCTTTGTAGATTATTAGGTGGTTCAAGAATTTTGGTACTTGTTATTAATCAAATTCACTCAAATGGATGAAATTTATTAGAAATTGTGGACTTATAATTGAAGTATTTGACAGAATTTATCATTAATTCCTTTAATTCAATTAAGGTATATGAATTTGGAAAAGAAAGTGTTGGGAGTGGTGGTGAAGGAGTTGGTGGCGGTGCGACAGGGACTTGGGGACTGAAAATAGTTTTAACGGTAATTTTGTATTAGTGGTGTGTAGAAGGCAGAGATCGAAGTTGGTGGTGGTGATGGAAGAGAGTAGGTTTAGTACCGAGAGGTGGAGGTGGAGAAAGAGACTAAGAGAGTATGTTTTTTTGGGGGTTAATGTTCGATTATTATGATTGCTTTGCTTGGTGAGGGTGGAGGTGTTGGCGCTTATGGCAGTGGTCTGTTTATTTATAGCTTGGTGTTGGTCATGGTGTCTGTGGTGGAATAGAAGATGGAAGCTTTTGATTGAGAAGAATTGAGATTAGAGATTTAATTCAGCTGTGTTTTGTTTTTTTTGAAGGAAACAGAAAGAAAATGTATTTACCCCTAGGTTGAAAGATTTTAACGAAAAGCAGGGAGTAGGGTCAAAAATACGGAAGGACATGTTGGTCTTTTCCTGTGCGACGGTGGAAACGGGAGAAAAACCATTTTCGGTTATATTATAGATGTCGAGTTTAATTAGTTAAGAGGACATTATTAGATGTGATACAGAGTTGAGTTGACTGGAGTTTTTGGAGTCTGCTGCCGGAGTAAGTTTTGTTAGGTTTGTCAGTCAATTCTGGTCATTCTAACTCATGTGTTTGTATACATCCCGACGAGAAAATAAGGGGAAAATGTGATTACCATTCATAGAGAGCATTTTTTTTTACAATACTTACAATTTAAGCAATGGCACTGGAGGTTGAGAAGAACTGCTGAAGATTTGAAGTGGCTAATTGTGAGACACCAATGCGAGCTGTAGTCTCACTCACTCTCATTTAATTTTCATTCAAGTGGAAATTAATAGCCAAATAGGTTCCATGTATATTCACGTATGCGTGCATGTTAGGATGGGGTCTTGGTAGGGTTACTCGTGGTTATAAAGGCCCAAAATTTTGACCTGAACCACGTACTATGTTTCAGTTCGATCTAGACTAGTCATTGTTTTATATCCAGACACCATTTATCAGTCACTTTCTTTCTTGCTTCTGACCAAGGTCAGTTTCAATTCATATACACATTCTAATTTGCCTTAAAATATCAAACGAGCAGTATATTATTGGTATGACCCATAAATAATTCTTAATAAATTGTTTTCATTTCTTTTGAAGATGTAGACTTAAGAATGTTTGCATTATATGAACATGTAACGTGTGAATAATGGCGATGCAATCAATGAAGAGACGATTGCTGGCTAGCTACAAATCTACAATGGCCACAAATACAAACAACTATATGATAAGGCTACTTGAGAAATCATCAACTTTGTATGTCGATCGATTATCCATAGAAAAATTTGGGGTGTTCTAAAATTTAGAATTTTGTCACCCGTTGATCATATTATATGGATTGTTCTGAAAAATTTATGGATTGATTTTTTTTTTCTTGATCGTTTAATAGGAAGGGATTTATTGAAAAAGGGTACTTAAAGGGCGTACCTCAAAAACAATTCAACAGAAAATATCACCTAACCTAATTGAACTGATCAGCCAGATAAACAGATTCCTGCAATCTATTCCATCAAAAACAATTCAACAAGGAATTAATCACCAAAAGGTGAAGACGGTCAATTATAAATGGTCTAACTTAAACTCAGATTGGATAATATTCATAGATGCATCTTTTACAAAAGAAGACATGTCTATGGGTTATGCTTTTATTCTTTACTCCGTAGACTACGAGTCCTTTATGCACGTTTCAGCGGGTTCTAAGAAGATGTCTTCGACTCTACATGCGGAATCAATAGCCTTGTTAAAGGCGGTTACTTGGCTGAAAGAAAACTTATTGTCAAGCGTCTCAATAGTCTCCGATTGCAAAATTCTAGTTGACACTATACATTTGATGAGCGCAAGCTTCTCTTGGTCAGCCGAAAACACTCTACAGGAGATCAAGGTAATTTTGAAAGACCTTCCTCAAGCACATGTAAAATTTATACAAAGGAAATACAACCCAGCAGCGGACTACATGGCTAAAGAAGCAAGGATAAAACATATTTAGCACATGTCTTCCAAATTGCAAAAAAAAGGTTCAGAAGACTAGCATTCTCTCTAATATTTTTGATAACAATGAAATTATAAATCGCTTGTATTATATTTGCTAGTTAATAAACTTGGCATTTTTAGGGGCGATCCCAAAAGAATTAGGGGCGACTTTTTTATTCTCAACCCATATACACCGTTAAGGGATGTCCAAAAACGCGGAGAATATGTTAATGCCCTTACATAATCGGAAGCTATTTTGTGCCCGATTATTATAAAGAAATCGGAAGCTTAGTAACGATATTATACTACCGATTAATATCGATTTTGTGTCAAACTCGTATCTGGCTTCTATAACAATCGGTAGGAAAAGGAACCTCACGAGACTACCGATTGTTAAAGTATAGAAATAAGAAATCTTTTGAATTTTGCAATGGTGAAATGGTGAAATTTGGGGCTCCTATATAATCGGACGAATAAAAAAATGTCTAAGCTAACGATTTAGGGCTTCCCATAATCGGGATGGTAAAAGTAACAATTCCTACCGATTATGGTAGATTTCAAATTTCCTCCAATGAAGGATTATAGAAAAAACTCATTTTGGGGCAACCTATAATCGAGAGGTTAAGTAATCTATTTATCTTCCGATTATGGCTACATCAAAAGACGAACCAAATGGTTATGGTCGGCTCTGTACCTTGAAACTATGGAATTTGGCAAAGGTTCAATTTGGGGCTTCGATAATCGGTAGGTTATAAGTAACCCTCTACCGATTTTGGGATACTCAACAATCGATAGCTAATGAGGTGGTATTACCTACCGATTAATAACCGTTCGACAGATAAAACCAATGTCAACCTAAATTCATTTCATTTCATTTCTTTTCAACTTCAACTCCTCTTCTCCTCATCCGATTGCAAAGAAGAAAACTTTCCCCCTCGTTCAACTCCGCGCTATACATCGTTAATCGTCGAATTGAATCATCGTCGATTATTCTCTATAAAGATGAAAGAAAAGGAACATAAGAAAGCTCGAACCAAAACGTAGTGCGCGGTGAGGATCCGAATATTGGATTGCATGCCCTTAATAAAGATGTTTTAACTCACGAACCCGAAGAACACGAAGAAGATGAAGTCTCTGATGTAGGCGATACTGATAGCCAAACTCTCAAGCAACTTGAAATGGCGCCGATTAGGTAAGATTCTACCATTAATTTGGTTTATATTGCTTCAATTCGACGAATCTATGTTTTTTTTTAGGGTTTTCTGGTTATTACCCATTCTGGTGAGGTTAGTTATTGTTTTAAAACTTCCGATTGTGGTCGAATTCTTCATTTCACAAGAATATTTGTCATATTCGGGTGGTAAATATTTAGGTTGCCCTACCGATTATAGAACGTTTTTCATTCTCTGAGGCCTAAATCGATCATAATCGGAAGTTAATTGTGTTTTTGGCTTCCGAATATACTAGGGAAGAACAAGTATTAGAGACGCAATAATCGGGTGATATATTTTGTAATTTCCTTCCGATTGTTTAGGCTGAACCACTTGAGTAATTTATGGACACAAAGTGATGCATATTCGGTAGAAATTAGTTTTGTGAGGCTTCCGATTGTGATGCATTCGGAAGGGTGGACTTTTTATGACTTTCGATTATTGGTATTCAGAGGGTTATGTTTAAATTGAGCTTCTGATTATTGTGTGTAGATATGTATATTCGAACACCAAAATTTTTCTTTTGTTTCCGATTATACGTATTCGGTAGCCTAAGGTGAACTGATATTCACGATTGAGCGTAATCGGAGGCAATTGGTTAACTCAACCAACCGAATATGTATATTCGGGAGCGTTGGTTTTACATTAACTTCCGATTATATAGTTTACTAACCTTTGTACTTTCTATTGTTGTTTAGGGATAGGCGAGGTAAAAAATCGAAGATGCAATTGTCTCGCCTAGTGCAAGGAAGGAAAGGCGTCGGAACCGACGACTAGTGCAAGGAGAGCTAGGATTTGCCACTGTAGCTTCAAGTGCTCAAGATGGAACTCAACAAGCAAGTCAAGAAGGTGTTCAACCAAGTGCCCTCAATCGAACCGGTTCAAGAAGGTGTTCAACCAAGTGCCTCTCAATCACAACCGATTCAAGAAGGTGTTCAACCAAGTGCCTCTCAATCACAACCAGTTCAAGAAGGTGTTCAACCAAGTGCTCCACAATCACAACCAGAAATTCAACTAGAAGCACCCCAAGATAGAGTACCAGAAGTAGGACAAGGTAGTGGTTTGCAAGAAGAAGGAGAAGCCGAAAAGAAAAATCCTCCTCGAAAGAAAGCGAAACACCTTGTCCCACAAATATTTTGAAGGTGGGGATATTCCGAAGGTGTAATCCTTTGGCTGCCGGAGGATGTAGGACAATTTTTATTTGGATACAAAGACTCCTGGGCCAAAGAAATATATGAAACCGAGGTAATAATCGTTTCCATTTTATTTACCTATTATCTTTTTCTTCGTAATAGTTTTAAGGGTTATAGTTTTAGGTTATTCTATTTTTTTTTAACTTGTCATGTGTTCAATAGTATCATTCAGATGCGGTTCGTATACTCAAACCGACCGCCGCACCAACTAAAATGCTGGATTAGCCTTTGAAGGATGAATGTGAAAGGTTCAAGATAATTATTACATATTATATTTGGATGATGCTGCGGAGAACTCTATGTTGGAACATGACCGGGTGGCTATATCGGCGTTTGTGGAGAGACTTTATCTTGAGACCGAAACCTTACATATGCCGTTTGGGGAGATGACGATTACCCCATATGATGTTGTGCAGATTGTTAGAATCCCTGTCCATGGCAAAGGTGTTAGGGTTGAGTTCACAAAGCAGTTGGAATGGACCAAACTTTATGCTCTAACTAAAAAGTGTTTGGGTTGGGATGAAGAAACATCAACAACTGAGTTCAAAATATGCATGAAGTATAGAAATAAACAGTTCAACATGGGTACTCTGATGGATATGTTCAAGGGCACCAAGGAAAAAGAAGATAAAGGAACTTTAACGGATAAGCAAGTCAACCACGCGGACACCGCATATCTCCTATGTGTATTGGGATTTGTCATTATCCCCAATACTAGTGGCAATCGGGTCGACGCCAACCTTTTAAAACTTATGGATCCTCTCGATAAAGTGCATGAGTACTCTTGGGGCACGGCATGCCATGCGTGGTTGATGGAAGAGTTGAGAAAGGCGTCGAGGCTTGGAATTAGCCAAGTGGCCGGGAACGTGAGTCTACTACAGGGATTGTTTATTAACTCTACATACTTGGTTATTTTTTTATTTTTCTACCATTGAAGAATCAATTTCCTAATACTTGCAAAAATGACAATATAGACATGGATCTACGACCACTTCCCTATCTTGGGATTGGTCATTGAAAACCCGGTTATTACTACAGGGTAGGCTGTTATATTAACAATATTCCGATTGTAGCCATTACATAAAGACCTTAACGCTACAATCACTTTAAAACCACTCTTACTATCACTTAAAAGTATTAAAACAGATCATAACTTCCAAACCATAATCGACCATAGAAATTGTCCCTCTTGATTTTGTAGCATCCTTCATGTTCAAAATCATTTCCAAAGTAGGTCCACATACCTGGCGATCCGCAAGATTTCTCTCGAAATTATGAATGAGTAACAAGTTAGTACTAACTTATGTTAATGTGAGTCGGAGTTACGTAGATACTTACTGTTTTTCATACGTCCACCAAGGAAAAGCGTCCCTAACAAATATTTCCTCATCTTCAAGTTTGTCAATCTCTTTATCGAGCGCCTTTAACCTCATCTTAATGCCAGTGGATGATCTTGGAATTCGATTACCATCTAACGCCTCAAATACCATTAAAATACGGTTCCCATAGCCGCTCTTGGGATTCCGATTTGTGGAGCTTGTGAACACGATCATCGTGCTTACCACAACGTACGCTCTATAAATAGCACAATCTTCTTCTTTGGCAAAAGCAATATCTATGTTTTTGTTTTCAAAGTTAGAACTAAAGAGAGGAAAGAGTTTGGTGCAATTGGGTTGATAGATATGAGTTTCTTTATATAGGTTTAGGGTCCCAATTTTTTTTTTCTTTTTCCCAAAAACTCCAACGGCTATTTCTTAAATTTGGTTTAAACTGCAACGGCTAATTTGACGTAGGTTGAATCTTGGGAAACCAATAATCGGTAGGTATTTAAGTTAGAATATCTATCGATTATGGTAGCTTTCAAAATTTGAATATGCGACAACCGATAATCGGAGGTTTTGTAACCTATTGGTTTTCCGATTATGACTACATCCAAGTTTTGGTGAATCTGGGGCCACTTATAATCGGTAGTGTTATAAGTTTGATTATTTACCGATTATGGCAGATTTCAAAATTTGGAACCAATTTGACGTCCGATTATGGCTACATCCAAATCACGAACCACATGGTTATGCACGGCTCACAACCCTCTAAACCTATGGATTTTGGCACGAGTTGGATTTGGGGCTTAAGATAATCGGGCGTAAGAAGTAATAAACTCTACCGATTGCTGGTAGATTTCAAAATTCATCACATGAAGGATTTTAGAAAAACTCATTTTGGGGCAACCTATAATCGGTAGGTTGTGGAACCTATTAGGCCTACGATTATGGCTACATCCAAATCACGAACCACATGGTTATGCTCGGCTCTGTACACTCAAAACCTATGGAATTTGGCAAGGGTTCGATCCGGGGCTCCTTATAATCGGTAGGTTGTCAAGTTGTTAACTCTACCGATTATGGTATATTTCAAATTCCCTTACATGAAGGATTTTAGAAAAAACTCATTTTTGGGGCAACCCATAATCGGATGGTTTGGTAATATATTTAACTTCCGATTAACGCTGCATCCAAAACACGAACCAAGTGGTTATGGATGGCTGTGTACACTCAAAACCTATGGAATATGGCAAAGGTTGGATCTGGGGCTCGTTATAATCGGTGGGTTATATAATTATATACCATACCGATTATGGTAGATTTCAAAATTCATTACGTGAAGGATTTTAGAAAAAACTCATTTTGGGGCAACTTATAATCGGTAGTGTATGTAACCTATTAGGCTTAGATTATGGCTACATCCACAGCTCAAGCCAAGTGGATATGGTTGGCTCTGCACCCTCAAAACCTATGGAATTTGGCCAAGGTTGAATACGGGGCTCCTTATAATCGGTAGTCTTACAAGTTGGATAAGCTACCGATTATAAAAGGGATTATTAAGCCGAAGTATCTACACAATAATCGCAGGTATAGTTTCAATTTAACCTACCGATTCACCTTTAACCTACCAATTATGGTGTAGGCTCCCTATTATATAAGGGCATATTGGCCATTTTGAAAAATCGAAGATAAGGGGTACCTTAGATTTACGTTTTGGTGACCTTTTTTGTCTTATTGTGTCGTCCCTAATTCTTTTGGGGTCGCCCCTAAAAATGCTAGGTTAATAAAATTACCTTTCTCATAAAAAAAAAAAGGCATACTTCAACCCAATAAATACAACACACACGAAAAAAGGAGACCGAGTTTAGAATCAATCACCCAAAAAAAAGAATAAAAAACCAAGTGAAATTAAAAAAAAAAAAAAAAAAAAAAAAAAAAAAAAAATTACACCAATCATCTCAAATCCTACTTAAGCGGCCGTTAGAAATTCGAGTCTCATAAAGCTATCACCATATTAGTCGTTAAACCCAGCATTTTAGTATTTGGCTCCGCTCAAAAATAATCTTGAATCTTAATATCTCTAATTATACTTTATAAATTTCTCCTTTTCTGATTGAAAATTCTAGAATTACTTTATTTCCATATGCACCTCCAAGGTTTTTAAATCGTGAATCGAATCGTGACTCGATTTTTATTTTTAAGAATCAAATCGTATATTGAATCGTGAATCGAAGATTCATGGTTGATTACTGAACCGCTATTATTATTATTTTCGCAAAATAGAAATTAATCCTCGTACCATATATTGATTTGTATGATCTTCAGAAATCTGATGGTCATTTGGTGTTACAAGATTGATACAATTTCTAATATATATAAGTTGTTTAAAATGGCTAGAAGAGCTTCTCCTTTCCAGGTATTTTTAATAGCATTCCTGTTACAGAAAGTGGAGATATTTGCGGCCTTCCTAATATTAAATCTAGAAGTTAAAACGATAGCATTTACTTTAAAATTTATAACTGGATTGGTTTGATCTCCAAAATCATTACTAATTTTAAATTTGTGCTCCCTTGCATTGGCATATCTTCCTATCAGCAACTTTAGAGTCAGAGCTGAGTCACTTTGGAAAATGAATCTGTATCCACTCCATTCAGTTACCCATTGGAAGGCGGCATCTGCTCCTTTCTCTTCTAGTTATTCTCTTGTAGTGCAGTCTGCATAGGATCCCCTAGCTTCAATTGTTGTACCTGTATAGTCAATCAAAGTAAGTCCAACTCCTTAAGAAGCAATTGAATTTTGCATTGATAAAGCTATATTGATTCTCAGACTCATAAAAGTGACAGCCTTATCTGGTTCTCTGTTTGTTATTTGAAGTGCCTCATCCTGCATAGGGTAATAATACAGGGTCTGCATAATATTGTAAGTTGGGTTATTCACATGCATGTAATTGTTTATAAACCTCACTATTTGTTTTTTTTGTGGTCTCACTATTTTTCTTTTTTCTTTTGAGAGCTGCCTCACACCTAGCTTTCCAAATATGCCAAGAGATTAGGCTGCAAAATTCTGGCCAACCTAAGATGCATTTGTCTTTGTTTTCATCATTGAACCACGTGTTTAACCAACCATGGAAAGTATTACTATTATCATTAACATCATCTAAGTCATAATTTAAGTGCATCCAAACCTGTTTTGCGAAGTTACACTTAAGGAAAGTATTACCGTACCACTATATTTTGATATGTATGCCTACAATTATCATTGAACCAAATAAAACACTTAATAAAACTTATAAGTTTTGATTTTTGATACTTATAAATTAAACATACGTTCAACATAATCACCAATAACCAACATGGTTCGATTGTAAAAAGTTGCACACCTACAAGCACGAGAGTGCGTGTTCGATTCTTTGCAACGTTTAAGTTTTTATAAACATTATTTTCAAACTATGAGTGGAAACCAAGGGGTTGACTTGGTCAATGAATTGCTTGTCATCCCGATGACCCTTGCCAAACTGTGAACATTGGGGATTCCTGAGTAGCACTATCATGGTGCATCACGAAAGTGGGAGGCTGGACAAGTGCAATGTTGCACGTGCATCACGTTAGTGGGAGGCTGGCCAATGCGATATTGTACCACAATTGTACAAGTTCTCGCAAGCAAGTTCGAAAATAATAAGTATACTCAAGTTGGGCATCAATCCAGAACTGGAAATACCATGGTGAATTACTCAATGGTACATGACATAATGACCATAAATAGTGAAGCAAGCATGTCTCAGTGCTCCCCAACTTTAATTCATAGAAATGTCAACAAGATATATATACATAGAGAGAGAGGGGCATTTGATTGAAGGTGCATTAAGGAAGAATGTGTTAATAAGCTTCAAAGCTTAGCCGGTAAAGCCTATATGATGCAAAAGCATCATCATGGCGCGTCGCTTACTTGAGAAAGCTTCATGATGCTTGGGCATCATCGTTGTAAAACCAAGAATGTACCACCACAGTGCAAAACGAAGGAAACGCCAATGTTTCACACTCTTGCGCATTATTTGAAAAGGATCCTACAACCTATATACTAGGCTAGCTATTGCTTGCCTTGGCCTTGCAACACGAATTGACTCTAGTTGCTTATTCCAATGTTGATGAACTATGATATACATAGTTGCGAATCCGAATCTAAGTTATTGATTTGGATTGATCTTACCCAACAAAGAAGTTTACTAGTCTAAACGGAAGAGCTTTTGTCAAAACTCAACGAATATTTTTATCAAAAGATTATTGGAGTAATTACCAGACAACTTTGTTCATTTACTATTTGGAAGACGTTCAAAAGGAGTTGAGTGCTTAACACTTTACATCGGTAAAGAAACTCAAGATAGTGATTTTCTGTCTTGGGATTCACGTGTGTGACCAGTAGGTCGTAGACGCATGGATAGTGAGGGAACAAAGTAACTAGGGGTATATTACTTGGTCTCACCTGTATGAAGTTGGCTTTGTTCTTTATATAACAACTTAATGCTAAGAGTATTCAAAACTGGACTAGGTCCCGGGGTTTTCTGCATTTGCGATTTCCTCGCTAACAAATTTTTATTTTATGATTTACTATTACTTTCCGCAATTATAATCTGATGCAAGAGATAATTGTTGCCATACTTGATGAGGTATTGCAGTACGTGCCTTGGATGCTCATACTTCCTATAAAGCCATTTGATGTAAGGATGCACCCGCTTGCAATTAGGCATAACCAGGAAAGTAAGCTAAATTACATGCAAGTTAGTGGAGCTTGCATAGTCCAATTGCATCATAAGGACGATGTAAGCAAAGTACGGCGTGAGCTTGACTGATGCACCCTTGGTGAGCAAGATAAGTGGATACTTTCAGCAATGCCAAAGAAAAGTAAGGAAGCTGGATAATATGCTAGCAATTTCCTATGTGCATGTTGTCATGTACCTAGTATGCTTGTATGCACTGCTGGGCTAGGACAGTATTCTTAGACCAATTGCTTTGTAAGCCCATTACTGGGTGAATTCTAGTTTTTGTCTTAAGCCCTTTACTTTTCTGCTTTAGGTCTTCTAAGCCGGTTGTTTGCACCCAACGGCTGAGTTAGTAATTGTTGTTTACTATTTCACCTGAGAATTGTATTAGGGAATTCATCAACCAATAATTGAAAAGTTATTTGAGGCTCATCCTTGTCTGAGGAAGAGTAGGTACTGAAGAAGGTTAAATCTGGGGGTTTGTTCATGACAATTGGTATCAGACTCGTTCGATCCTGATTACCGGAGTTATGGCAGGCGGCATCGATAAACCTACTACAGTAAAGGAGGTTGTTGTTATTCAAAAATCTCAAGTAGATCGATTATAGTCTTTGGAAGATACGGTTAAGAACCTTTCTGCTGAAGTTCGTTCTCTTTCTGTCGATATGAGTTCTGTTAAAGAATCCTTAGCTGCGATTGCTTTGTTTTGTCAACAAAAGGTGGTGAAATTCATATCCCTGAAGCTTCATCTGCTGTTGTTTCTCCTGAGGATATGGTTCACAAGTCTGGTAAATTCTCTAAACATCCTAAAATCGACTTTCCTAGATTCGATGGTACTAATCCTAGAGGTTGGCTTCGTAAGTGTGATCGATATTTTCAGCTTAATTCCATAGATGATGTTCATAAAGTAGATCTGGCTTCCATTCATTTTGATAGCAAAACTGATTCATGGTTTTTAGATTATCAAGAGGGTAAACTTTTCATCGATTGGCATCAATTTTCTTTAGATATTTGCTGTCGTTTTGAGGATGTTGCATATGATAATTATGTGGGTAGTTTCAATAAACTGTCTCAACTCACAACGGTTGAAGAATATTATGAACGTTATGAATAATTAAAAGCATTAATGAAGGCTCGAAATCCAACTCTGTCTGAAGCATATTTCACAATGAGTTTTATTAGTGGCCTCAAGGAAGAAATTCGTAACCCTGTCCAAATGTTTAAACCCACTTCAGATACTGATGCTTTCTATCTGGCAAGAATGCAACAAGCTTCTGTGGATTTTCAGGCCAAACGTTTTCGCCCTTTTAATAAGCCATTTCAACCCTCTACTACCACCTTCTCGAATATGCCTTCTACTTCCAAGCCTTCATTGCCTCAACTCACTAATATTCCCAAACCCTCTTTTACTAATACGAAACCATTTGTTACTCATACTATACCCCAACCAAACTTAATCCCCTCTCCCACCCATTAAAAGGCTCACTCCAGCTCAGATGAAAACTAGAATGGATCAGGGATTGTGTTACAACTGTGATGAGTTATACAAACCTGGACATTTTTGCAAGACTCAACAATTGTTCATGTTAGTAGTAGATGATGCTTCTTCTCCTTCATCTGCTGAGGAACTTGAAGTGGATTCTACTTCCCCTTCTTCTCCTATAGAATCTGCAATGGAAATATCACTTCATGTTGTTACAGGTCTAGTGACTCAAAATACCATCAGAGTGCATGGCATTCTACAATCTGCAGATATTCTAGTCTTGATAGATACGGGCAGCACTCACAGCTTTGTGGATTCTCAATTGGCCGAGAAATTGCAACTTCTTATTCTTCCTACTGGTCACATGTTAGTGATTTGTTGTAATGGTGATACTACGATTGAGAAAGGAATCTGTCCCGACTTAGTTTGGAGTATGTAAGGCTATAAATTTTGTGGTGATTTACGGGTTCTTCCATTGGGTGGTTATCACATGGTTTTAGGGGTGGATTGGCTCAAGCAGCTGGGTGATGTGTTATTTAACTTAGCAGATCTCAAGATTTCATTCTTGCATCAAGGACACCAAATTACTTTTCAGGGGAGTTCATCCTTACCTTCTTGCAATTTGATCAGTGGTACTTCATTTTTGAAATTTCTTAAGGCCAACACTCCTGCTATTATTGGTCAATTTTTTTCAATTACATCTACTCCTTTAGAACCAATACCATCTGTGGTTGCTACTTATTTGGACTCTTTTTCAGATGTCTTTGCTAAGCCCACTTTATTACCTCCTCAAAGATCCTTGGACCACAAAATTCCCTTAAAACCTAACTCCACACCCATTTCTCAGAGGCCATACAGATTCCCTTACATACACAAAGAATTGGTGGAAAAGTTAGTTCAAGACATGATCAATATTGGCTTAATCCAAGATAGCCATAGTCCATTTGCATCACCTATTTTGCTCATCAAGAAAAAGGTTGGCTCTTGGCGATTTTGTGTTGACTATAGAAAGTTAAATGATATCACAGTCAAGGACAAGTATCATATTCCTTTGATTGAAGAATTGCTAGATAAATTTAATGGAGCCATCATTTTTACAAAAATTGATCTTACTTCTGGTTATCATCAAATTAGGATGCATTTGTCAGATATTTTCAAAACTGCATTTAGAACACATCAAGGCCATTATGAGTTTAGAGTGATGCCATTTGGTCTCACCAATGCTCCTGCTACTTTTCAATCACTCATGGACACCATATTTAAACCATACTTGAGGAAGTTCATATTGGTATTCTTTGATGACATTTTGATCTATAGCAAATCTATAGAAGAGCATGTCTTACATTGATCACAGACCTTGTCCTTGCTGAGAGAACATTCCTTATTTGCCAACAAGAAGAAGTGTTGTTTTGATCAACCTCAGCTGGATTATTTGGGCCATTTGATTACTTCTCAAGGAGTGGCAGCTGATCCTAAAAAAAATTGCAGCCATGCAGACTTGGCCACAACCATCTAATTTGAAGCAGTTAAGGGTTTTTTTTGGGTTTGACTGGCTATTATAGAAAATTTGTGAAGGGTTATGGTACCATTAGAAAGCCACTCACAGACATGTTGAAGAAAGATTCCTTTATTTGGTCTCATATGGCTTTACATTCTTTTAATGCACTTAAACAAGCAATGATTCTTGCTACCGCTCCGTGTTGGCCTTGCCTAATTTTTCTCACCATTTATCCTTGAGACAGATGCTTGCTCTTCAGGTGTAGGAGCAGTCTTGATGCAAAATGGGAGGCCAATTGCTTTTTACAGCAAAGCCTTAGGCCGAAAGGCATTAGCTCTCTCCACATATGAGAAGGAATTATTGGCCATAGTGATGGCAGTGCAAAAGTGGAAGTATTATCTCTCCCACAACCAGTTCATTATACACACTGATCATCAAAGTTTGAAGTACCTCATGGAGCAGAGGATTACCACTGTTCTTCAGCAGAAATGGCTGATGAAATTAATAGGACTAATAACTATGTCATTATTAAGTACAAGAAGGGTTTGGACAATAAAGTGGCAGATGCCTTATCCAGAATTCCTCATGCCACTTCTACTTGCCAAGCTATGGCTGTTACTCAACCCCAATGGTGTCAGGATATTATTTCAAGCTACACTGGTGACTCATTGGCTCAACAACTCATCTCTGAGTTCCTCATTAATCCAACACACAAGCATTACTCCTTCACAAATGGGATTCTCAAGTTCAAATCTAGGCTATATATATGTAGGCTCTAATATTAACATCAGACATTCTATTATTCACTCTGTCCATGCTCCAGCTGTTGGTGGACATTCTGGCATGATGGGTACATACAACAAAGCTAAAGCTTATTTTTATTGGCCTTACATGAAGGAAGATGTTTTCCAATTTGTTGCTTCTTGTGATGTATGTCAATGCAACAAGAATGATCAGTCTTCTCCTGCAGGGTTATTACAGCCTATTCCAATTCCATACAGAGCATGGCATCACATATCTATGGATTTCATAGAAGGCTTGCCAATGTCTTACAAGAAAACTGTTATTTTGGTGGTAGTTAACAGGTTAACCAAGTATAGCCACTTTATTGCTTTGAGTCATCCCTTCACTGCCATTTCTGTAGCTAAGGAGTTTATGCACCACATTTTCAAGCTTCATGGACTTCCCAGCTCCATTGTATCTAACAGAAACAAGGTATTTATCAGCTCCTTCTGGCAACATCTTTTTAAATCCTTGGACACCAAGCTTACTCTCAGTACTTCTTACCATCCACAAACTGATGGACAAACTGAGAGAACAAATGCCTGTTTAGAGCAGTACTCGAGGTGTATGACTAGAGCTACACCTAAGCAATGGTTAAATTGGTTGTCATTAGCTGAATGGTGGTTCAACACCAATTACCATACCAGCCTTAAAATGACCCCATTTCAGGCCCTCTATGGTTATACACCACCACACATGGCATTTCCAGTGCAGGCTAATACCTCTGTTGCAGCTGTACAAGACTATTTGCAGGAGAAAGATCACATGCTGCAGTTGCTCGATAAGATCTCACTAAGGCTCAACACAGAATGAAGCACTTTGCTGATCTCAAAAGGACTAACAGAGCATTTGATGTAGGAGATTTGGTTTTCTTGAAGTTACAACCTTACAGGCAATCTTGTGTGGCCATCAGAACTAACATGAAGCTGGCTGCCAAATACTTTGGTCCATTTGAAGTTCTGCAGAGGATTGGTGTAGTAGCTTACAAGCTGAAACTGCCTATTGGGTCAAGAATTCACCCTGTGTTTCATGTATCACAGTTAAATAAGAAATTGGGTTAGCATATAGTTCCCACTCCTACTTTGCCACTGGTGGATAGTTCTGGTACCTTCATTGTCACTCCAGCAGTTGTGCTTGACTCAAGGTATATCATGAGAAATACTACTGTTTGTCCTCAGATTTTGATCCAATGGGCTGGAGCTCCTGCTGAAGATGCAACCTGGGAAGACATTGGGCACATTCAAGCACAGTTCCCAAACTTTATCCTTGAGGACAAGGATATGCCAAAGAAGGGGGTATTGTCATGTACCTAGTATGCTTGTATGCACTGCTGGGCTAGGACAGTATTCTTAGACCAATTACTTTGTAAGCCCATTACTGGGTGAATTTTAGTTTTTGTCTCAGGCCCTTTACTTTTCTGCTTTAGGTCTTCTAAGCCGGTTGTTTGCACCCAACGACTGAGTTAGTAATTGTTATTTACTATTTCACTTGAGAATTGTATTGGGGAATTCATCAACCAATAATTGAAAAGTTATTTGAGGCTCATCGTTGTCTGAGGAAGAGTAGGTAATGAAGAAGGTTAAATCTGGGGGTTTGTTCATGACACATGTCCAAGGCACGCCTCATGTCTAGACAGGACTCAAAAGTCAGGGATGCATGCAGAATGCACCGACATTAGCCTTTATGGCCTTGCACCTTTCGCAGAACAAGGGTATGTTGAAACGGTATGGAAACTAAGTACAAGGCATCATGCCTGCCAAGCATACTTGCAATGGAAAATGGACGTGCATTTGCCTGGTGGAAAGTGAAGCCTTAAGTCCCGGTCACCGCGATAACGAGTGGCATATCGGGGAGTTTTGTCCTAAGTGCGGATGGGCGTCGCTGGCGCAATTTTCCGGTCCATCAAACTTAGTGTCCTAAAAGCTATCCTGCAAATTAAAGATTACTACATGATTCGAACTTGATAAAATACATTGATATAGTTATTAAAATGACTTTCAAGTCTTCAACTCATAAAAGCGGTGCACATTATCTTCTCTGGGGAAAGATCCGTTGACATAGTTATTCTCACAATGCTTCTCTTACGAAGCTTTACATGTCTACTGAAAATTAACAGAATTCAAAACGTATGACACCATCATTAACTGATTTTTTTTTATTTTTTTTTTGATAAATAAGGAACCTTTTCATTAATGAAAATTCAAGGTTACAATGAGTTTAAGATCGATACCGAGAAATCCGAGAAATAAGAGAATACAAAGTGACAAGAACATACCGTAAAAGTACGATACCGAGAAATCCGACAAGAGAAAGAGAAGGATTACCGGAGTAAGACAAATACAAGTATGAATAAGATCCGATTAAATCGGAAGAAGGATGGTTTTTCTAGGAATTAACTTCCAACCATTTAGTTTGTTTTTCTTCTATAGAAAGATGTGCTCCCAAAGTAGTGATTTGCTCAAATCTCTTGTAACTAGTGATGAAGCTTACGTTGTCAAAAAGACCACCTATGGAGATTCCGTCGCCGGAGACAACCAAGATGAAGAGCATCACTATTGATCTTAAAACCCAACCCAATAACCAAGAATCGCCATTAAAGCGAAGATTAACCTCAAAAGAGTAGATAAAACCACCATAATGATGTAGATAAGTAGGAAACATAATAAAAACTACACTAAACTACTAACCTAACTAACCTAAAAAACAAGGAATAATGAAGAAATCTGCTCTGCTCAGATCAATTTTTGGACTAGATCTGAGCAGAGATAGGTTGTTCTTGATGGTGTTGTTCATTAACTGAAAATCGATATGCAATAAGGTTTGGTATTTCAAAATGTTGTAATTTCAGAGGGAAATATTGAATTTTATAAGGGGAATAAATCACAAAAAAAATAATTTAACTTTACATTCATCATAGTTTGGATTTAACGTTAAAATAATCCGATAATGCAAGAATAACCACGTGTACGGATCCGCATCTTCTAAGAAGATGGATAAAGTTCGGCATTTTTCTCTACTTCCAAAATTGGTCTATGAGTTTCACTGTTTGGGCACAACCGAAAATGTCAAATCAATAACTTGGCAATGGAACTGCAGAACCTACTTTATCATCACACACCATACCTTTAGATTCTGATCAAATGGAATATGTTCAGTCGGATAAGTGGACCAGCAATCATAGTAAAAAAACAACCTGTAGTTCCACTACCAATAATATTCCTTTCTTTTATGCAACGCCATGTATGACTGATTTCTCAAGTTAGTTTCACACACCCTAGCTAAACTTAGGCTATGAATTATCAAATGACACTCTCTCTCTCTCTCTCTCTAAAACACCAAACGAATCTATGTTATCTTCTTCCTTGAATGAGTTGTCTTCATGTGCACATAAACCACTTATATTAGTTGGTAATCAGTAATTAAGTATTAGTAATTGTGGCAATAATACCATAGACGAGAGGGCATGAAGTAGAGACTCACATGTGGGTATTAGGAAACTGCAACTCCAACCACCCAATACTATTCAACTTTATCCTTTTATTCGGGTGTTTTATACTCCCTCCGTCCCACTATTAGATTACCTAGTTGAAGTTTGCACAATTCTTAAGGCAATGAATGAAATGAGTGTTTTTAAGTATTTTTTACAACTATACCCTTATGGATAATAATTTGTAAAATTTAGAAATCATTTATCTCTCAAACTATACCATAGATAAATCAAATTTATAATTTGTTTTTAACATGAATATCAAATTATACATATTTCTTATGATACTGATAATCAATCAAAAGGGTAGTTTTAGAGATATCCCCTTGATTAGTGAAATAGGTCATCTAACGATGATTGAATATGGCATCTAATGGTTGGACGGAGGGAGTAAATAATTTGGAATCCAGGAGGAGCAGATCGTATAACTTGAAAGATAAGATCATCATCACTACAATCTTATTGGAAATCAGCATTGGGGATACCAGATCGTATAAATTTTATAAATTTTACTAAAAAAAATGGCAGAATATCAGAGCCAGGTTTCGATCCTGGGACCTGTGGGTTATGGGCCCACCACGCTTCCGCTGCGCCACTCTGATTTGTTGTCTGTTTTACTCACACATAAATATAAGTATAATCCATAAGTCGACAGCCCATCCACCTGCAACATTTTGACAAATTTGACCCCTCGGCATCTTGCCTGAATGGCGAGATGATGCGTTTTCTTCTGACAAATTCTAGACTCTGGAGATCAGGTAATCACTAATCGTACCAGCAAATTTTGGGATGTTAATTATATGTTCCTAGAAATATCTAGGTGCACATTTTCGAATATGAATTACCACCTCCAGAAGAACAAGTAATGTCTGTCCAACACAGTTCTGAAAGCAAGTTGGAAAAATCCTTGCTGCCCCAAGCTACAAATAACAGTCAACACAAGTCGTAATTAATGAAAATACCTTACATTGTCAATGCTCTCAGATATTTGCAGTTCCTTGCTAAAATTTTAGATGGCAATTTATACGTGTATGCACAACCCATACTCCATTCTAGAAGCTTGAAATACATTTTGAGTGCACTATATATACGCCGAGAAAAACCACGTACAACTGGTCGTGATGCGTAGTTTGAGGACAAGCTTCAGATTCGCAGGCACTCTTTTGTTTCTTGGTTGGGGCAAGATAGGCTAAAGAATTGCATAAGGTAATGTTGTGCCGCTCATGTTGATATCAATTAGTGGTGTTCATACTGAATGTGCCAATGGGGAGTAGGCCGATCGAGTAGGTCGGAATCAAACTCTAGTGCTCCAAGATTTTTCTTTGTGAGCAAGAATATTTCCATGTTGGTAAATATACTGAATGAAAAGGAGTTGCACATGTGAAGCTCTTACCTCGTTCCAGTTCGAGGGATGATATAAAGCTTGGAATTATTCTTCAACCTTTTTTGGTGAACAAAGTGAGCTGTAGTGAACCTAATTTTCATTAAAGAGTTTCTGCACATTTAATTCTGAGCTTAAAAAGGAAGAAATGTTCCAAAAATATGTGTGAAATGGATTAAAAGTCTTCCAAGTAACACAAGAATAGGTGTATGGCCCATATTCAGGAGGAGGCTTAAAATACTTGCCAGAAGATGGAAATTAAGAGAGCCAGTTCAACCTCAAGGTAGTCATCTGGATTGAAGTGTGGATTGTTGAGGGAAACACAACCAGGTTCTAGTCCCTTTTCAGTTCGCCGAACACAGTGATATTTGTCACATCACGAAAGGATGGTGCTCTGAAATACAAATTCCCTTCATATGGAAGGACACAATCGCAACTTGCAGGCCTGGCCTTTTGATTAGTAGGACAGGATTTTGCAATTTTTAGTCAGACTGGTGCTGTAGGGTCTTTTCAACAGGATTACTCAGATACTAAAGCTGCAGCCATGAGTCATTTTGACCATAAGTAACTCCCACAAAGTTTATTTGACCTTAGAAAAGCCAGGATTATATTTAGGTAGCCAAGGTCTTGATTAAACCCACCAGAGATGGGTTTGCCTAAGACAATTTGGACGGTTTATCATCATTAGTCCAATTAGTTGCCTACCCTGAATCCTTTCCCGATCATGAAAACGAAAACTAAACTCACGGTTTATGACATTATAATTAGGATTTAGAATATGAAGGAAATTACTGCTTGCGAAACAATATCATCATCAGTTATTATTTCTTCCTACTAAGAAAGCAAAACAAGATCAACATCACTACATCCCCCAATAACATTCCTTCAGAGTACCAATACTTTGGACTAAATGTGATGAAATATATAACTGGCTGATGCATGAGTATTGATCGGTTGGGACACTTTAGAGATCAGAACTTCCACCATGTAATTCCCCGAGGCCTGGTTTTAGTAGTAGGAGATGTCTCGTTCACGCAACAGACTTGCATGTTTGGTATTATTGGTTGTGCAGGGATCATGCCCTTTGGTAGATCCTTACAAGCTTTAGGTATAAGAGTGCCTTTGTAGGCTTTGCAGATGTATTTCATGAAGTTTTTGTTGGAAAACGATTACTAAAAAATAATTTTTAAGGTTTTAATAAAATTATAATTTATTGTTTTCTTTTGTGAATGAAAAAACTTATTAGTTCCACATTGTGGAGTTTCCACGTTTTAGTTGTTTTAAGAGACTATATAAGCATTTTAGTCCCACATCGGGGAGTTTTTCTTCTTAAGTTGTATTTGTCAATTATATAAACAAATTCACTACTTTTGTAAAAACTATGGGAAAGGGGTTGCTCCATATTTTAGAGGGACCCCTAAGGGAAAATATTTTATAGCCGTTTCTTAAGTAGCCGTTTCTTAAGTGTTCGCGATTTTCCTTAACGGTTTTTTCTGAGTTGCCAAGCTCAAGTTGAAAATCTACTACATATGCTAGTAGTAGGTGTAGTAGGGTGTTTTATCCTGGAGATATCCGTCCTGTGAGGGCTATAGCATCACTCTTGAGTGTAGCCGGGCGCTAATGTCTCAAGGGCAACGTGTTGAATACGTGACTCACTATGTTTTTCCAAAGTTTTGCCTTGTTGCTGTTGCGGAGATTTGGGAAGCTCATCCGTTTCATCAAATCGATCACTTCCACTATAAAAGAGCTAAGTATCAATAACTTTTGCTTATTTGATTTTTTCCTTGTTTTTGATTATTGCACCCAACAATCTTAAGACATTAGAATTTGTAATAATCAAGAATGGTTGATTGGTTTGTGAATCATGGATGTTAATTATGGAGTGAAAAAACAGAAAACGAATTTTTGGTCAGCTGTAGAGTTTAGAATTTATATCTCAACCTAGAAGGAATTTCGATGAACCCTTTTGACACAACGTAGTGGACATCCCGATAGTTACCCACGTAAAATTTCAGAATTTTTGGAGTTGTAAAAGTATTTTTTTTTGATATTTTACAAACAGAGAAACGTTCATTCCTGAAAAATTCTGACGGGCAGAAATGTTTTGTTAACTAAAGTAGTTTTTATGGGGTAACCATGAGTTTTTTGATATGGTGGTTCAAACGAAGTTTGTAAATCTAGATATTATCTTCAAAACTCATATTTTATCTTCCGTTTCTAACTAAGGTTTCTCGAGATGTGGTGTATTAGATGATTGGGAAATTACCATCTCCGTAGTCAGAGTATAAACGAAGATTGTGACATGAAACTGGAAAGGGACATGGCTAACAGGCGCATGTGGATGAACACAATTTTTCCAAAGCTGACAAAGGTTGGAACATCAAACTCAACTCTAAGCGTAGTCTTCTTAAGAAAGGTAAGTTTCATAAACCTGAATCTAGCATTACATTAATTAAGGGTGATTTTTATGTGTGTAAAATCCTATTCATACGATAGTAAATTGTAGGCAACATAAAAACCTTAATTAGTAGATAGTTAATGCTAATTTAGTTGAAACAAACTAGTACGAGTTCAGTGGCATGATGTCGGAAGTTATTTTAATAACTAATGTGAGAGACCAAGAGGTGGACTTTGGAGCCACCGAGCATGTTTGTTGAAACAGAGACTGCTCACCTCCTATCGAGGATAGGAGATGTCGAGAAACTCTATATGAGTAACTCACCCGCGACGGAGGTTGCATAAAAGGGAAAGGTCGAGCGTAAGCTCATATCTCGTAATATTCTCACATGAATGAAGTTTTCATGTTCCTGGCATATGCAAGAATCTTGTATCTTGTTCTGTTTGTAGATGGTAAAAGACTTAAGATATTAATTGAATATGGAAAACTTGTCGTACCTAAGGGCATGTGATTTTGAAGGAAACGTTATAAGACTTAAGGTCAATATAAGCTTAACGAAAAAATAGATGAAGTAGTTGATTCTTGTGTTTTCTTTTGTGTGATTGAATGTTTTGCATGGTAGACAAGGAACTGTAAACTTATATAAGTCAATGCATATACTGGGAAGCGTAGGCTGCATACCCAAATTTAGTTTGGATATTGAACACAAAAGTTAAATATTCGTAGAATCAAAATATGCTATAAAACCTTTTAGCAAAATTGCTCAGAGTAATTCTAAGCCCTTAGAATTAATTCAGTTAGACCTAGTTGACATGAAATCAACACAAACTAAGGTGGTAAAAGGTGTTTTTATAACTTTCATAGATGATTGTACGAGGTACTATCTTGTATACTTACTTAGGGGTAAGGATGATGCCTTAGAAGCCTTGAGAGTATAAACTTGAAATTGAAAGAAAAGTATATGTTACCACTAAAACGGTTAGGTCTGAACATGATGGCAAGTATGAAATTCATATAGGAGAACTTTACTTGTTAAATGGCACTATTGATGAGATCACACCTCCTTATGCACCTTAGTCTAATGGTATAGTTGATCGTAAGAACAAAACCATTAAGGTGATGATTTATGCCATGTTGATTAAAGGATTAACCGCCAACTTGTGGGGGGGAGGTCGTCCTCTGATTTTGTTATATCCTGAATAGAGTAACCTTTAAAGGATTAGATAAAACTCCATATGTTTATGAAATATAGACAACCTTCTTATGCATACGTCAAAGTGTGGGGGTGTTTAGATAAGATATCCTAAGTACCCTACTGCATATAGTTTTTGGTTGTGAGTTCTGCTTTTTCTGACTTTGGTATGAATACTATTATGGAATCTAGGGATGCTGAGTTCTTTGAACATGTTTATTCTTAATCATGTACCTCATTATAGATGTGATGTTGATCCCCTAGATTTATTTTCAAATAGTCGAACTTATCTTTAAGGAAGATGAATTAGAGTTGATCCTAGGAGAAGTAAAAGATTAGAACTGAGACTTCTTATGGACCTGACTTCTTAATAAGCCTAGCTTAATCTGAGCTCCAGGATCGTAAAGATGCCATAACATCTATTGAAACCCCATTCTGGTAAGAAGCTTCATTTAGTGAAATGGACTCAGTCCGTCGGAACCAGACTTGGGAGCTTGCTAGTTTACCTCTAGGGAGTAAGACCATGGGATGTAAATAAGTCGAAACGTTAGATATATGGAACTGTGGAAAAATATTAGGCTAAGTTGGTAGATAAAGGCTATAAACTAAAAGAAGGTGTAAATTTCCTTGATTCTTATTCACTTGTGACGAGAATTACTTCCGTTGAGATGCTAATTGATATTGTTGCCATAAACAAATTGGAGATACATCAGATGAATGTTAAGACAAACTTTCCTAAAACCGTGAATTAGATAAAGAAATTTACATGTACCAACCTTGAGGATTTTGTAGTGAAAGTTATGAAGACAAAGTTTGTAAGTTGAACAAATATTTGTATGGTTTTCAAATAAGAACGTAAACAGTGACATGGAAAATTTGATCATGAGATAATGTGTAGTGGATTTAAGTTAATGAATCTAACAAGTATATTTATAAGTAACTTGTTGAGGATGCCTGTGTGATTGTATTCTTTTATGTTGATGATATGTTTATACTTGATACAAACATATATGTGATTAATTCCACTAAAACCATGCACTTAATGAGAACGTCGACTTGAAAGACTAAGGCTTTTTGATGTAATCTTAGGGATGAGGATTAAAAGATAATCAAACATTTATAGTCTTAATCATTCTCATTATGTTGAATTTGACCTTAAGAGATACAATCAGTCTGATTGTAAGCCTGCTTGTACTTCATACGATTCTTCTTGTAGACTCAAGAAAAATAAGGAAAATGGAGTATCTTAACTTGAATACTCAAGAGTTATAGGATGTCCGATGAATTTAATGAACTCAGTAAGAGTCCGGACATTGCCTATATTGTGAGTAAGTTAAGTAGATATACTTGTAGTCCATAGAAAGAGCATTGGGATGCACTTAGTAGAGTAATATGGTACCTAAAATACTCTATTACCTTTTATTTGATTTATGAAAGGTATCTTGCTGTCCTTGAGGGACTTTATGATGCAAACTGGATAGTTAAATCAGAGGAGTCTAAGTCTACAGTGGATATGGTTTCACTCTAGCATGAGGGTTTGTTTTTGGAAGATTTCCAAACAGACATATATTGCTCAATTCATTATGGAATCTAAGAGTATTGCGTTATAATGTTGATGGTGGATTTTCGTTTAAGGTTAAATTTGTAAGTAACCAGAAAATCATGCGCTGACATCTTGTAAAAGATAAAGCCGTTTATAAGTGACGGATACTCCTCACTTAATTCACCAAGAATGGAGCATGTAGCAACAATCCCATTACCGTGAATACATGAAATTCCTCCCGAGGTTGGAGCATGTAGCAACAATCCCTTCCTGTGAATTTCATATCAGCCTTGTATTTCATGCTCATTATCAGTGCGGCATGACGACCGAGTGTTACTCTTACAGAGTAACACGAACCTCCAAACACTATAATGAAACCATGTACGAAATAAAATACAGGCCGATTCTCGGTGTGTTATACTAGCCTTGAGCCCTCTCGGTGTGTTATACTAGCCCGATTGAGCCCCTCTCGTGTGTTATACTAGCCCGATTGAGCATCCCAAGACCGACCATATCAGTCCGATATGATTCGATCGCAATCATCCAACTCCACAAGCATGATTGGGCGACCCGGCATCAATTCCATCACCCCCAAGCGGTATGGAATACACACGACTGACCCCGCATGGTCGACCATTGGCCTTTGCTTGCCAAGAAACCGTCCATACCAAGCATTATGGGCGGAAACCCTAAATTAGGGTTTGCGGCATATTACATGTGCCGCAAAACGGTCTCAACCATCCATCTTCGCAGGTATAGATGGAGGGTGTAGATGTAGACTCAAAGGGCCCTGAGCATGTCGACACAATCACCATGTGACCGCCTACACACTTGACCAATCGGTCAAAACCAACCATGATTGGTTACAACAAATTCGTCACTTTGAAAGAGCATGGTCGCACGGCTTTGAAAGCCAAAATTAGGGTTCAAGCCATCGCGCGCGTCCATCTTCTCCGACACGAATGGAGGGTCGCGATTAGATTGAGCAAGGGCCTGGTCACACCAAAGATGACCACCGTGAGCACATCTACCTCTTCATGCGGTCGGCCAAGGCATATCATGCCCGGCCAATCCAAAACGCCCCCGCTCAAACATGCGTGGTTACACTTCCCAAGTTGCAAATCGATCTCGACCACACAAACTTCACCTAGACGAATTGGGTGGCTTAGATCACGTTTTTCATGGGACGGTGAGACATGGGCGTGAACATCAGCCTACCATCTTCACGCCAATCCAACCGTCCAAGACCGACCAAGTCGGGTCATCTTGGAAAACACGCCGGAAAAGGGTATGGTGCGCGACTCCTGCGCATCAAACTCCTATCGCAAATCGATCTCAACCACTCAACTTTACCGGTCAAATTGAGTGGCTTAGATCGCGCCTTCTTGGGAAAGTGAAGTATGGACGTGCACACCGGCGTGTTGTCTACACACATGCCCTATTCGGTCCTCTTCAAAACCCTTCCCATGCTTGGTTTCGACCAAGTCAAGAGTGATGCTTGCGCACTCTTTTAAAACCCTAATTTCATCAATCTGGTCGCGATGAGTGTCTCAAACATCATCTCATCCGTCCGACTTCACCAACTTGGTTATACAACCCTGGTCGAGTTATTTGGTTAGTGAGGAGTCGTTACCCATCACTTTACCACACCGTAATGCAAAGATTCCTCGCATAAAATACACGCGATACTTCACAAGTATCGACTTTCTCGAATAACGCAGCTTATTCAATTGAAAGATTACATGCTATCTTTCGTGGATCCACGATCCACATTCCACATCAATCATGTCACAAACTCGGGGATACATCTTTGGGTATTGGTCTCAGGCGGTTTACAAGTGCAGGCGTGCAACGCGCCATCACAAGAACGTGTTAGGAAGTCATGGGCGGTTAGAGATGAACATGAGAAGTGGGCAAGACTGGTCGTGTGGTACCGACACACAACTCCACTACTCCATCATTCCACTACCTCCACTTCCCACGAGAAACGTGAATGAGGCTCAACGACTTGTATAAATAGGTTCTCCGCCATATTTCCAACAACAAGGAATAACGGAGAACAACACAAGTCCGGCAGACGAAACCAAGTGTTAATACAAAACCGTATTCAAACACTCGAGCACCTTGCATCAACCGTAAGCTTGCTCATCTTTCTCACAAGTCATAAGCAAGCCAACACCTTCACAATCTCAACACCTTCTTCGCTTCCTCCCTAAGATCAACCCCATCTCCTTCACTTTGTGACCGAAACAAATCTGGAACGGCCATTTCTTGGTTTAGGCCGGACTTGCACGTTGATCTCTCGAATCTACAAGCACTCACCGCGCAAAGGCATTTGTTGAAGGTTTAGATTCATTCCTCATCCACACCCCAAATTACCAAATTCTCAGGAGTAGTTTTCACCCATCAACATTAGATAAAGCACGAGAGGGGGCCGAGTGCCTAAGATGGTTTTTAGAAGACATTCCTCTCTCATAGGCATGTGCCAAATATATCTATACATTGTGTTAGCCAAGCTATAATAGCTAAAGCTAAAAATAACTAATCTCAATCGGCGTTATTTTCATTGATTGGATAAAGTCCAAGGAGAATATCGCATGACCTTTGACGAAAGGTTTATCCAAAGAGATAGTTAGAAATGCATCGAGGGGATGGGGCTTAAGCTCATAAATTAAACTTGCCATGAAGGATACTCAACCTTGCTGACTGGATATCCCATGATCAAGGTTTCAATGAGACAACTAATTTGTGGTGGGTAAAGGTAAACACTATCGAGAGAATTTCATTCTCTCGTCCCTTCCCTATGGTGTAGACGTGATAGTGTGATTGCATGTGAAGGATGACTTTTAAGAAGTCTTAATGAGTTCTATAGTTTCAATTTAAGATTGAAATGGGGGTGTAAGAAGTAACACTCTTTATGGAAACTCACCTATCTGAATGAGGAAGTGGGGGCCGCTTCTATGAGAATATGAGCTTTGATTCTCTAGAGCATTCGAGAAACAGGATATGTCCAGGGCCAAATTGGACAAAACGGCACGAGCTTGGCAGCACCCTTGGAGATATCATCCGTGGTTGTTATCGCGAATTACATCAAACGCTAGCGATTCAAGACATAGTTCACGGTCTCTAGCAAGTAATTCCTAAGTAATATCTCACTAAGCAAAGGTTCAAGACCTCATGGACACCTCTGCCTAAAATGGTATTTCCTGTTTAGAGTGAGAATCTAAGAAGATTTAAGACTGAGTTAACTCAGTTGATCGTCCGATCCTCATATCCCAACCATCCGTCGATTGCCATCTCGACTGCTACCCTTTTTATGCACATCATTTATTTGTAGTTCTTAACTTCTTATATACAGTATGTACTTGTTCATTTGATGGGCGTCGGTGTTTGCTTCTTCTAATTAAAGACTCCTAAACAGAGTAGAGTGCAAACTTAAATTTAACCAATTTCGGGGACACCTGGTGTTAGAAACCTTTGCTAAATCGAACTCGCAAGCGTTGCTATCTCAAGCTTGTTGTCAAGTATAGTTGCCAAAACTATAAGTCTTGATTTCTAGTCTACTTATAGCTAAGTCTCGGATTATGATAGTAAGTGTAGTTGAGCTTTAGACTCCACGGCGCTCATCAAATGAAGACGAAGAACTACTCGAGGGAACTTGTGGAACTTCATCGACAAAAGGTATGTGGAGACTTGAACTTATCTATCACTCAAAAGTATATTTACTCTATCTCATATTTGAGACAAAAGTCGTATTGCTATATAGACTTCAATTATACACATGTGCTATTTCGAGCCGAGTTTACCTCACTTATCTATTTCTCGAAATATGTAAGCTTTCGCTTTAGCCAAGTTCATCTTTACTCGTGACGAAAGTCATGTTGATTATTTCAATAACCTGAAAATCGCTTTGATGAAAATAGTCTGTGGATAACAACTATTTTAACATCCTCTAAGAAAGTTTCAATGATTGAAATAAGAGTTTAGAACAAGTAACCAAGTTTGGATGTAAACATAGTGTGTTCTCACATTTGTGTAAAAGTCCAAAACCGGGAACCTAAAGTATGCGTACCCGTACGCGTACTAGCGGAAGTTTCACGTCCGTGAATTTCTGTTGTTGTTTGAAAGTAAAATACAAACTCAATCTGGTCACTTAAGTATGCGTACACGTTTGCATACCTAAGCAGATTACTTTTTAAAATCGGTTTGTTCATGAACTAAAACATTTATATAATAAGGAATGCAATCTTTGAAAACCGTGGCTATAATGTTCATGAATTGATTCGAGTGAATCAAAATCAATTTTGCTTCGATTGTGTCTTGTATACTTCTATGAGATCTAAGCAATTGAACAACTCTCTAACTAGTTCATTTGAGTCATTTGAACTAGTTATGGTAAAGGTGAATAAGATTGATATGAAAGTGCTCATATAGCTAACCATTGGTTAACTATTGTTGAACACTAAGTGTACATGTTTAGGTACGGTTACTTAAACCTAAATTAAGGTGCATTTCATTTGTGTATAACAAGCTAAGTTCGATCTAACAAATTGAAAGATATTAGCTTGAATCTAATCAGGTTTTCATCTAACGGTGAATATTGAATGCTTTGTTACCAAGGTAACTTAGATTGCAAACCCTGATTTGCAATATATATAAAGGAGAACTCTAGAAACTGGGAAACCTAATCCCCACACCTCCTGTATGATACTAGTTGTATAATCTAGAGGCGATTCTCCTTTAACCTTAGGTTTTTCACGAAACCTTTTAGGTTAACGACTTAAAGACTTCATTGGGATTGTGAAGCCAGACCCAACTATTTTCTCTGTAGTTGCGTGATCTGATCTTGCTATTTTCTATCGTGATTGAGTACAATCGTAAGATTGGCTTGAGATTTATATCTCCGATAGGCAAGATAGAAAAGTAGTCACAAACACCTTCGTCTCATCGTTTGTGATTCCACAATATCTTGTTTCGTTGATTAATATTATTGTGAGGTTGTAAAGGCGAGGGTACCCAAATATACCTCAAGCTAAAACTTTTCCTACCTATAAGTCATTTCTCCGAAAGTGATTGTCCATGGACTGAGTCGAGACAATACAACTAATCGGTTCACACTTCGTGTGATCGTCTATGGATACGAGATCGAGACAATACAACAACGAAGTATGTTACTTGATAAAAAGGTTCGGACTTAACCAAACACAATAGGATTCACTTATCAAGTAAATAGGAATTAATGTTTGTGTGATTTACTTTAATTATAATAAAACAATTATAATGCGGAAATATAAAGTAAATGACACAAGAAGATTTTGTTAACGAGGAAACCGCAAATGCGAAAAACCCGGGACCTTGTCGAGAATTGAATACTCTCGAGATTAAGCCGCTACACTAATTACACCTAACTTCGTATAGTTGAGACCAAGCAACTAAACTTATAGTTCACCTAGTTCCGTCTGTATTCCCACGCCTCCGACCTTAGTCACGTACTTGGAACAATTCCTTTGGTTCGTATTCCAAACAGTAAAGGAACAACAAATCTGTTTGGTATCAACTCTATTCAACCAAGTAATATGAGTTGTACAAAGGCTCTTCCGTTTATCTTAACATAAACTCCTTCGTCAGGTCCTTAGATCTATCTTATGTTCAATTACCGAAGTAATCATTTAAGATTAAGCCAACAATATTATTAATCCAAAGAATTGTGTTGATGCTGATCTACTCAATTAATCAATCCAATCTATCACAAAGATAAACCGATTATTAATTGGATCCTCTTTTACCGAAACAAGTATTGTGCACACCAAAGATTATGAACCCACAAATCGAAATCTTCAATATCTTCTTTGTCTTCAAATCTTCTTAGATCTTCAATAAACACACTGCACACAATCACTTGAATCACTTGTGATCAATCACGCCAGAACGGAGTCTCATTAACAATGGATTATCACAAGATCGTCTTTAGAACTAACAACGAGTCTAAAGATCCATGTCGAAACTTCCGAACTAGTTTGAGTGAATCTTATATCGAAGAGAAGATTCTCAAGCATAAACAAACTAGGTGCAATCAAAGTTCAACCACCGTTAGTCAATCAAATCAAAGAAAACAAAAGATAAACCGCAATTATCTAGTTTCCCACCGACGGTACTCGTAGAGCTTCTCAATCCCAAAGAAGACTTTAAACTGAGCGGCCGTAAGAGATTTCGCCTAATTAGGTTATTCTCATCTCCGAATAGGCGGCTACACCAGTAACAACACAACAAAGAGGAAGTCTGTTGTTACGAAGGATTAGTTTGCTAGAAAGGCAAACTTCAAGTATTTATAGACAAGGAAGTTTGGACACCAAGGAATTTTCAAAACCGAAAATATTCTCAAGATATTCATTAAAGCACAAATTCGGTTTCCATAATTCTGAAATGCTCTGTCAAAAATAATGATCGAAATCTCTCGGAAAATCTCTAATTAGTAAATGCACATTACTAATTCTTATTTCCCTACAAAATGAAGTTAACTACCTTAATTAAAAGATTCTTAACTTATTTATGTTTCGGTCCTGGGATTCTCTTCCCTTAGCTATTAAGGAATAACTTTGAACAATTAAAGAAATAAACATTCATAGCACGTGTTCAAAGTATGTCGACATCTTAACTTTGTAAGTTCTCTTTCACACTTACAACCTTGAAACCGATTTGCCACACTTCCAAACAAGTTTAGAATTGGTTCATCTGACTTCCAAGAACTATGCGATTGATCAAATAACATTCAATCACAATCATGGGTTTAACGGTTCTACCAAAACAAGTTTCGGTTCTACCTTCCATGTGAGTATTGTGCATAGTCACAATAGCTTTCCAAAATTCGGTTGACTAGGTACTAGGATCGGTTCCCCACATATATATGGTATCTAACTTATATGTGTTTCACATGTCCATAGGATCGGTTCCCCTTTGCCTAAAAACGTGTAACACATGTTCATAGGATCGGTTCCCCTTTCTGCTATAAACCTTGCCGCACCTCATACAAGGATCGGTTCCCCTTTGTGATGTACTGCACCTCTTACTAGGATCGGTTCCCCTTTCCCATATTTGGTCAGACAGAAAATCACAAACCCGATCATACCATCTCGGAGTGATTACTTAAGATCGGTTTCACTAATAAAAGTCATACCAATACATAAGTCAGGCCTTTGTGAATAGTTCTACCAAGAACACAACAAGTCGTGAACGGTTATACTCAATCACACATATTGGTTGTTCATAAGATATGCAATCAATAACAAAACCAATAACGCCTGGCGATTTCCTTTTCGATTCACAAACAAGTTTATGAACTTACTTCCTTAGAACACATGTAAAACATTGTTCCCTATGATGAAATCCTCACCTCATACCCATACATAATCACAATAGCATTCAAATGATTATGGCGATGTCTTATCTACAAAGTTTAATGGTTAAGCAATAAACCTCGTATTGTATTCCTTAATACTATGTCTATCTAGAGTTCAAATATGCTTCGTGATTTTGTTTTCAATATGCACGACTTGAGAGATACGTTAGGGAATGAAATGTTCAAGTCAAATATCACTAACCTCAAGTGGAAAGATGATTGTTGTCGTTGTAGCTCCTTGCTTCTTCACATCTTCAAGTCTTCGCAATACTTGTAAAGTCTCATATCCTAATACTTTCAAGATAACCCATACGAAGTTGACTCTAGTACATAATCAAGCGACTCTTAACATGAGTTTTGATTCACTAAAATATGACAACCAAACTTGACATACCAACGCTTGGTAGTTTCAACCGAGCTATGCTCTAACAGAGGTGATTGATAATACTAGGTTGTTCTTCGGGAATATAAGTCCGGGTTATCAATTGGTTCCTGTTCACCTTGATTTATCAAAAGACGGAACAAAAACTCGTAGGTATATCTGTGGAAGATAGATTTATCTATTCAATAGACCTTTCTATGTGATACAGATTTGTTTATCAAGTCTTCGACTTTGGGTCGTAGCAACTCTTAGTTGTGGGTGAGATCAGATAAGGGAATCAAGTGTGTAGATCCTGCTGGGATCAAAGATGTGAGGAACGCGACTGTACCTTGGTCAGTGTGAGATTGATTAGTGCTCAACTACATTCTAGGCCCGGGAAGTTAGCTTTGTAGTAGGATAGTGTCCGCATGGCGGCTCAATACGGTGTGGTGTTCAAATCGGGACTAGGTCCCGGTTTTTCTCGCATTTGCGGTTTCCTCGTTAACAAAACTTAAATTGTATGTGTTATTTATTTTTCGCATTATATTTTGTTATATAATTGAAATATCACAGGTTGTGCGTTGAATCGGTCAATTGGTAAATCCAACCTTTGGTTGTTGATTGAAATTGATTGATCCTTGAACATTGGTCTTTGGTACCATTCAAGTTATTTCTTTTATATTCCATCAGGCTCGCAAATTCTTATTTGTTTGATTGCGGATTGAATTAAGAGATTGAGATATAACTCTTTGATATACTTTTCTTAAGATTGAGTTTAACTGTCTAGTTGATTCTCTTGAAAGTATATTGGAGTTAGTCCATACAAATTGCTAAGCGAAATATTGGGTGTGGTTGTTGTACCCCCGCTTTTTCAAGATCAAAAATGTCAATGAGTCCATTGTCGAATATTTTTGGGAGTTCATGGACAATGAACTCTGAACATCAAAGACATAAAGTTTGATAGTAGAGACTTAAAGAGGCTTTCTCATCAGAAGCAGATGGACGTTTTGAGATGGCAGAAGTAGAAAATAAGAAAATTAAAAGAGGGAAAAGAAGGAGAGCAGAAGATGGAGAAGCCATGACTTAAACCTTACACAAAAATTTCCAACTAGTACTATTATTTGAGATGGGATTAGCTAGGGGTTCTTATAGGAGTTCAGTTTGCCATTTCAGGAATTCTTGAGTGGTAGTAGTTGGAACAAAAAGTGTAGGATTCATCAAAGTTCAATTAATGTTTATGTTTTGGAGGATATTGATTCTTTCCACACCAAATACCCCACTCTAGAAGCTTGAAATATATCGATCTGTTTTAGGGCACCATAATAAGCTGAACAAAACAGCATGCAACTGGTTCATGGTGCATAGTTTGAGACTTTGAGTACAAGCTTCAGATACGCAGGCACTATTTTGTTTATTGGTTAGGGCAAGGTAGGCTAAAGAATTAAATAACGTACGTAATGGTGTGCCAATCATGTTAATCTTAACTAGCGGTATTCATACTGAATGTGCCAATGTGGTGTAGGCCGATCGAGTAGGTCAGATTCAAACTCTAGTGCTCCGAGATTTTTCTTGCTTCTGTCTTGCCAGTGAGAATATATCTATGTTGGTAAATATATTGAATGAAAAGGAATTGTACATATGAAGCTCTTACCTAATACATCCCAGTTCGAGTGATATTAAAATTTTGGAACTACTCTTCTACCATTTTTGGTGTACGCAGTGAGCTGCAGTGACTTAAGTTTCATTAATATTCAGAACATTCATTTCAATGCTTTAGAAGGAAAGAATGTTTCAAAAATATGTGTGAAACGAGTCCAAAATTATTTCCAACTAACACAAAAATAGGTACCATTGAAAGAGAAGCTTGGGAAATTTGTTTGATGTCTCTATCAAAATTTAAAAATACGTTCCGGATCTGTATGTATTCGTTAAATGCATGTCGTTGTTGATTGGTACCCACAGAAATGAGAGTGATCTTGGTAGATGCCAAACCAGCCTATGGTTTTTTGCCGTGAGTCATTCTAGCTCCTGGGGGCGGACGGCTATCAAGCCATATTTTTTTTCATATAAACTGGAATACGGCCTTTGTTTGTTTGATTCTCAAAGTAAGGACTGTATAGGCTTATAAGCCTCTGCAGCACTAATTGTAAAATAGTGATTAAATTGATAGACAATAGGATCAAATCTTTCCTTGATTAGATAATATCCGCGTATCAGACATGGCTCTAGGAATAACTTCCATATAAGAATAAAAATAATTGGTCCCGATTTGGGCCAGTTATATTCAAGAATAAACTCCATATTGGGATAAGTAATAATTTTTTTCGGTCCCGTCTTAAGGAAGTTACCTCCATATAAGAATAACTCACAATAGTATATAGATAATAAAGGTCATATCGTACATCAAAATTTAAGACGAAGAGATTCTTTAAATCAATTTAAAAAATTCTTTTACTTTTTAGCGGATGTGTTGTATTTTTTTTTTTGTACGAATCATTCAACTATGTTTGATCATATGATTTCATTTGTCAATTTTCCATATCATTGTTGAATTTTGTGTGGATGTTTAAACTAATACATGTGAAACTTAAAGAGACTTTCTCATCATAAGCAGATGGACATTTTGAGATGTCAGGAGCAGAAAATAAGAAAATTAAAAGAGGGAAAAGAATGAGAGCAGAAGATGAAGAATCCATGACTTGAACCTTACACAAAAATTTCCAACTAGTACTATGATTTGAGATGGGATTAGCTAGGGGTTCTTATAGGAGTTTAGTTTGCCATTTCAGGAATTCTTGAGTGGTAGTAGTTGGAACAAAAAGTGTAGGATTCATTGAAGTTCAAATAATGTTTCTGTTTTGGAGGATATTCTTTCCACACCAAATACCCCACTCTAGAAGCTTGAAATATATCGATCTATTTGAGTGCACCATAATAAGCTGAACAAAACCGCGTACAACTGGTTCATGGTGCATAGTTTGAGACTTTGAGTACAAGCTTCAGATACGCAGGCACTATTTTGTTTATTGGTTAGGGAAAGGTAGGCTCAAGAATTAAATAACATACGTAATGTTGTGCCAATCATGTTAATCTTAATTAGCAGTGTTCATACTGAATGTGCCAATGTGGTGTAGGCCGGTCGAGTAGGTCAGATTCAAACTCTAGTGCTCCGAGATTTTTCTTTGCTTCTGTCTTGCCAGTGAGAATATTTCTATGTTAGTAAATATATGGAATGAAAAGGAATTGCACATGTGAAGCTCTTACCTAATACATCCCAGTTCGAGTGATATTAAAATTTTGGAACTACTCTTCTACCATTTTCAAATATACAAAGTTTTCTATGTAAATCTCATGTATTAGTCAAATATACAAAGTTTTCTATGTAAAACTAATACATAATTTCTTTGTATATTTGACTAATGCATGTGAAACTAAACGAATTTCATATGCGAAACTAAACCAAATTTATGTTTTCCTAGGTATTTCCTAGGTACATTGTGTTGCATGGCAAACTTCCTATATTTATCTTACGTATCATACATGTGAAATTAAACAAAAATTAACTAGTATTTATATTTCCTAGGTACATTGTGATGTTTGTTGTGCATAATTATGTTTTCTCCTAGATGCATATATAACAAATTTTTATTGATCATTTCAAGGTAGACCTCCATATAAGAATTATTTCTCGCGGTCTCTAAGATATTCTTGTATAGAGGTTCTACTATACCGGTAACATGATATAAGAACTTGGAGATACCGGAGGCATGAGACCACCATAGGTTCTCATGATGCTCCTGGACATCTCGACTTTACAAGGAAGAGAGAGGGTAATGGTTGGAGAAAGTCTTAAATCTGTTTCAAGCCGAGAGAATATCCATGAAAATCTTGGATTGATGATAAGTGCATAATTCATATGATTTTAGTGTGCATTCCATACTTGTTTTAGCTATTATTCTTGCATATTTTCGTATTATTACTCTTGTTTTCTCTTATTTGTCTCTATTAGGTGAATCATCCAACAAGAATCTACAAAGTGATAAAAATATATAGGAATAGAAGTATTCCAAGTATCCAAGTGCCCAAGTCCAAGAGAAATGGAAGAAGTGCGACGAAAAGGAGCAAAATGCTCAAAATCAAGAGACGGGCCAAAGACCGAGATTAACTCATTGAAATACAGGATTTCTTACCATCATACTGAAGGTAATTGAAACAGGAAAAGAATGCAAAAAGAATGAGGTCATTCCAGTTCGACGAAGAAGTTGTGGGCAAAATAAGCTTTTTATCGAATAACGAAGACAAGCGAGGTATGCATACGGGTATGCATACTGAAATTCAAGTATGCGTACAGGTATGCATACTTATTCCCCTGTATTTTAACTGAAATTTAAGTATGCATACGGGTATGCATACCATGGAAGGCCAAAACTCACGGTTAGGGTCCTTATTTCGTATTTTCGGATCGGGTTCTTGAACCGAACTAGATACTTGAAGGCCAAGCAATGTAAACCTATATAAAGAGGTATTAGGTCATGAATGAAAAATCATCAATAGGTCACGAAATTGTAAGTCTTGGAGAGAAGAAACAACGAAATTGTAAGTCTTGGAGAGAAGAAACAACACACGGAGCAAAAGCTAGGGTTTTGGAGCGGTTCTTCAATCGTAACGATATTTCTAAACTTTTCTTATATGTATATCATGGATGTAGAAACACCTATTAATTGAGGATGAATTCTAAGTTGTAAACTTGATTTGATTTAATATATGAATCTATTTTGATTTCTTCATATGATTATCGTTGTTTCTTTTATGAGTAAATATTATTATTGATTGATTGATTGTTCTAGGTGGCCAAATAAATCAGTTTATTGATTAATCTAAAGCTAGTAAAGGGTTAGGATATCCGTGTAATTGTTGAATAACCCATACACAAGTAGAAAACGTGAAACCTTGCAGAGGGATTCTGTGGAGCAATCACGTGTAGAAGCAACACTAGAAAGTGGATCTTGTGCTAAGAGTCTAACTACTAGGATTAACCTAAGTCACAAAACATGAAGCTTTCGACCAAGCTACACCTCAAGTGTGCTACTACTTGGTGGTTTTGATGAATAGAATCTGGTATTCGAGCGCTTCGGTATCCAGTGACCAAAGGACTTTAGAGAATAGCACTGCTCTAGCTTCTTTTCTACGGTTGGTGATAATCTATGATTAATGACGAATAGATGAATATATTAACTCATTGACAATTTATTAACGAAGAAGGATTCCTCGATCACATCTCTCTCTATTGCTTACAACTTAATATTTTCAATTACTTTTATTTACTTTGTTCAAAATCTAAAACAAACCCCCCTTTGTGACACATTGACAACTAAAACTCACTGCTCTTCGTGGGAACGATCTTTACCTCCAATATATTACCAGTTAATTGTGTGGAAATAAGATTATTAATTTGATTGCACTTACGACAGTCATCAATTGAGCAACCTTATGAATCAAAAGTGACTAAAATATTCAAATACACTAAAACAACTTTGGAATCCGAACTCCGAAGTCCTATGTGACACCACAAGGCATTTCCATGAGATTGATAGTTCAGAACAAAAGATGGAATTTCCATAAGATTGCTCTTAGTATGAACAAAACTAAAGCAGCAGCAGCAAAATTTTTAATTTGACTAGTAATCTAATCCAGTGATATGTGAGTAAAAAATCCAGGTGAAAAGGCAGGGGTACAACAACCACACCCAATATTTCGCTAAGCAATATGTATGGACAACTCCAATATAATTCCAAGAGAATCAACTAGACATTCAGACTCAATCAATGGAAATATATCCAAGAGTTATATCTCTATTTCTCAATTCAATCCGCAATCAAACAAATAGGAATTTGCGAGCCCGATTGAATATAAGAAATAACTTGGATGGTATTAAAAACCAATATCCAAGTGTCAATCAATTTAATCAACAACCAAAGGTTGGATTCCTAATTGATTCAACTTACACACAACCCCGTGATATTTCTATTATATAACAAAATATAATGCGGAAAAGAAATAACACAGACACCAGAAATTTTGTTAACGAGGAAATCGCAAATGCATAAAAACCCCGGGACCTAGTCCAGATTTGAACACCACACCGTATTAAGCCGCTACAGACACTAGCCTACTCGAAGTTAACTTCGGACTGGAATGTAGTTTAGCCCTAACCAATCTCACACTGATCAAGGTACAGTTGCGCCCTTACGTCTCTGAATCACAGCAGGACTCTACGCACTTGATTCCCTTAGATGATCTCACCCACAACTAAGAGTTGCTACGACCCAAATTCGAAGACTAGATAAACAAATTTGTGTCACACAAAGCAGTCTATTGTATAGATAAAATCTGTCTCCCACGGATAAACCTATGAGTTTTGTTCCGTCTTTTGATAAATCAAGGTGAACAGGAACCAATTGATATACCGGACTTCTATTCCGATGAACAGCCTAGAAATATCAATCACCTCACAATAATCTTAATCATATGGTAGCGAAAAAAGATACTGTGGAATCACAAACGATGAGACGAAGATGTTTATGATTACTTTTTATCTTGCCTACCGAAGAATAAATCTCGAGCCAATCTTAAAGAAGATAATACTCAATCACGATAGAAGATGCAAGATCAGATCACACAACTACGGAGAAAATAGTTGGGTCTGGCTTCACAATCCCAATGAAGTCTTCAAGTCGTTAACCTATAGGGTTTCGTGAAAAACCTAAGGTTAAAGGAGAATCGACTCTAGTCGCAACTAGTATCACACAGAAGGTATGCGGATTAGGTTTCCCAGTTTCTAGAGTTCTCCTTTATATAGTCTTCAAATCAGGTTTTGCAATCAATGTTACCTTTGTAACAAAGCATTCAATATTCACCGTTAGATGAAAACCTGATTAGACTCAAGATAATATCTTTCAACCGTTAGATCGAACTTACCTTGCTATACACAAATGAAATGTACCTTCATCTAGGTTTGAGTAACCGTACCTAAACGTGTACACCTTGTTGGCTCAACAATAGTTGATCGAAGTTAGCCATATGAACACTTTCATATCAACCTTATTCATCTTAACCATAACTAGTTCAACTGACTCAAATGAAACTAGTTCTAGAGTTGTTCAATTGTTTATACTCTCATAGAAGTATACAAGATACAATTGAAGCAAAATCCATTTTGATTCACATGAATCAAGTCATGAACATTATAGCCATAGTTTGCAAAAGATTGCATTCCTTAATATATAAATGTATTAGTTCATGAACAAACCGATTTTAGAACATCATCTACTTAGGTATGCGTACAAAGTAGCCGGACCAAGTTTAGGTTTCACGCATGATCGCGAACTTGTACGCATACCATCAAAACTCTGCAGAAATTCTCGGACCTGAACCTTACGCCAGTACGCGTACTGGTTTGCATACCATGTTCCTAGACTATCTCAAAATCAAGTACGCATACGTGTATGCATACCATGGTTCCCGGAGATGGATGACATATATGCAACCACGCATACTATGCTTAAATCCAATTGTTCTAAACTCTCATTTCAATCATTGAAACATTCTTGGAAGACGAGAATAGTTGTCTTACATGATCTGTGTGACAAAGTCATTTGATGTTTACATACTCATGAACAAAACATTCCGAGTCTACATCAAATGACTTTGTCACACAGATCATGTAAGATGTTACCAAGCGATTTTCATATGATCATCTTTTAACTTTCGTCAAGAATATAAGATGAACTTGGTTAAAGCGAAATCTTACCAACACACATTTCGAGAAATACGTAAGCGAGTTAAACTCAACTCGAAATATCAAATGTGCATAAATGAAGTCTATATATCTATACGACTTTTGTCTCAAATAGGAGATATAGTAGATAGACTTTTGAGTGATAGATGAGTTCAAGTCTCTACATACCTTTTGTTGATGAAGTTCCACAAGCTCCCCTTAGTAGTTCTTCGTCTTCAATCGATGAACGCCGTGAAGTCTAATGCTCAACTAAACTTTCTATCCTAATCCGAGACTTAGCTATAAGTAGACTAGAAATCAAGACTTATAGTTTTGGCAACTATACTTGACAACAAGCTTGAGATAGCAACGCTTGCGAGTTCGACCGAGCAGTGCTCTAACACCAGGTGTCCCCGAAATTGGTTAAATTTAAGTTTGCACTCTACTCTGTTTAGGAGTCTTTAATTAGAAGAAGCAAACACCGACGCCCATCAAATGAACAAGTACATACTGTATATAAGAAGTTAAGAACTACAAATAAATGATGTGCATAAAAAGGGTAGCAGTCGAGATGGAAATCGACGGATGGTTGGGATATGAGGATCGGGCGATCAACTGAGTTAACCCAGTCTTAAATCTTCTTAGATTTTCACTCTAGATTTTCTCTTCTCATGTGCTAATCTTTGTTTCACTTGCATTATTTTTCCCTGATCATGATCAACAATCTCTTTTAGTAGTGGTGTAATCTTTATTGAAGTCCCGATCTTCAATATTTGAACTAATTTTATGTTTTTTATGTTTACTTTTTAGAGTTACCTTTTCCTTATGTTTTATATAATTTTAATCCATTTCTTTCTTTCTTGATTTTCCTTAACTTCTCATGGATTGCTAAACTTTGCAGGGCCTCATATATTCATCAAAATCATAGGGAGCATCCAGTTTTGGACTTTAGTCTCAAATATTCTCCTTCTTCTTATGGTTTGGAGATCACCGATTCAAGTATCATCAACAAAGTTTGAAGCAGTATTGCAAAACGTCATCTAGGGTGGATTATTACAGTGTGTACCAGTATTACTTTCTTTATCATATGTATGATTCAAATGATATTTCCATGGTTCTTAAGAGTCGTTATCCTCTTTCAAAATTCAAAAACCAAAACTTTCCCTCTTTGGTTACACGTAAGTCTTGCCTAACTAGTCTCAAGCCGGAAATTACTCCAATTATGTTTTTCCCAGCAATCTCTCAATATTTTTCTCTTTTTTTTAAAGAAATAAGTCTCATTGTTTATCCAAGGGAAAAAAATTATTTTTTTATAACTACTTTTAGTTATATGAATTATATTATATTCCATTATAAAAAAATCAAGCAGATACAAGACTTTTCTCTTCCTAAACCTACTGATGTAATCCCAAAGAGAATGGCTTCATCTTCAAACTCGCAAATATCAGCCATTACTGTAAAAATGCAAAATACCTAGATTCGGGATATTTGTGCTAGACAAATGAGAAGAGTTGTTGGTACAAAAACAACTATTACCAAAGCCAAAGATGAATGGGCTACAACTTTGATAGGAAAAGTTTTTTCAGAAGATCCGGTCGAAACAGACACAGTGAGAAAAGAAGTCATTCTTCTCTGGAATAGATTTAGAATCAAGGAAGTGTGTGTTATTGATATGAACTTATTCTTGTTTAAGTTCTCTATTGAGGTTGCAATGAATGATATCTTGGAGAGAAAAAAAAGGCCCATGGAACGTTTGTAAGAGCCATTTGAATCTAAAGAAATATGATGTTGTTATTCCTACCAAGGACTGGGTTTTTCGACACCAAGAATGGGACCTGCAATTAAAATACATCCTGCCAGACCATCATTCGGTTGAAGTAGTGGATGAAGCAATTGAAGAACTAGGTAAAAAAATCTCTACATATCCAGAAGACTGCAAGCCAAGTTTTGGTTCTACCATCTATGCCAGAATCAAAATTGATTTAACTAAACCACTTCACAGAGGAGGTTGGTGGAATATTGTTGTTGGAGGAGTTACCTGGATTAGATTTCACTGGGAGAAATAACCTCATAACCTCTGTCCCAAATGCTATACTATTGATCACAATGAAGAAGAATGCCTTAACGTAGCTGATGATTCGAAGATTTACTAATGAGCAATAGATTAACTATCTCCATGAACTTGCAACTGGATATGGAGTAGAAATATGTGATGACATCGAGCTTTTATTAGAAAGAATCTGTGAAGCTAGTAGGAAAATGATTGAAGAAGAAGCTTTATTAGAAGACCAGCAAGAGGATGGTGAAATAAGAAGCAACAAAAGATCTAGAGCTGATGACTCTCATGAAGATATCATGGAAAGTAATACTTGGAAACTACCATCCCCTAATGAAAACGATGATATGGAACATGATCTCATAGAAGAAGGGGATGCAAGAGCAGGAGAGAGTCTCCAAGAGATGAATGAGGTTGATAGCAATCTGGTAATCCATCTCTACTTTAGAACTTCTCTCAAGTTTAATTTTTCAAATTCAGTATTGTCATTTATTGCAAAGACTATATTAATTTATTGATGCTTTGAAACTCTGCATTGTTTTGTTCCGTACAGAACAATTATCTTAACTTGAGTATCAAGTTCAATAGTAATACTATTATCTCCAACATGAATATTCTGAGCTGGAACTGTCATGGTTTTTTAGGAAAGGATACTAGAGATCATTTGCATTATCTAAACATAACTCATTCCCCTGACAACATATTCTTATCTGAAACTAAGATCAATGATGATAGGATCTTGTATCTCACAAATTTCCTTAGCATGCCTAATAGATCTTATGTTCCATATGTGGGTCAAGCTGGTGGTATCATTCTTCTCTGGAAGGATGGTTTCAATCTCGATTTAGTGAATTCTTCTAGCAATATGTTTCATGCTATTATTAACAATGATCCTGCTAAGTGTGAGTGGTTTTTCTCTTGTATTTATGGAACTCTTATAAAAATGACCTACTCAGTCAATGAGAACCTCTGTTTCCATGCCTTGGGAAATCATTGGAGATTTGAATATAGTTATGAACCAAATATAAAGAAATACTAATACTGATATCACCTCTCAAGAGGTCCTAGATTGCATTAGGGAGACAGATTTATCTGATCTAGGTTTTATTGGTAATCCTTTCACCTGGACTAGTAATAGTCATGGCACTGGCAAAATTAAATCTAGATTAGACAGAACCCTAGTCAATAGTGAATGGATTTATAAATATCCTAACTCAACTCTCCATCAGTTAGTTCAAAAAGGTTCAGACCATTCTCCAATATTACTTTCTCTTTATTCTAAAATAGTTACTAATGGTAGAAATTGGAAAAAAATTTGAACATTGGCTTGATAATGATGTGTGCTTAAATGAAATTATGAATGCTTGGAGTACTAACACGACTGGGTCTGCAACTTTCATATTCTCAGATAAATTAGCTAATACTAGACACCTAATATCCAAATGGAGCAGATTGAACTTTGGATAGATTCAAGCAAAAATCTCTAGTCTTCAACAAAATTTGAATCATCTGCAGAGCTCTTGAAAATTTTGGCGATAATATACAAGTTTTAAAGCTAGAAAAAGAAATTGATTCTCTAAATGATAACCAAGCTAGTTCTAATAGACAAAAAGCTAGAGATCATTTTTACAATGACATGGATAGAAATTCAAAGTACTTTCATATCAGAATGAATCAAATAAGGGTTAGAAACAAAATTGATTCTCTTTAAGCTCCTGATGGTTCTTGGTGCCGGGATAGGAATTCTATTGAAGACCTTTTAGTTTCTCACTTCAAAAGATCAACACTTCTTCTAATCCCACAGATAGCTACAACTTTCTCCAAATAGTATTCCGACTTTGTACTCTGATCAAGAGAACGAGAATCTCATTGCTATACCAACTGATGCTGAAATTCATCAAGCTCTAATGCAAATGGATCCATGGACTTCCCCAGGGCCAGATGGTTTTCCTCCATGGTTTTATCAATCTCAATGGCATGTTGTCAAGGATGATGTGTGTAAAACAGTGAAGGCTTTCTTCATATCTGGATACTTGTTAAAGAAGTTAAACAATACTAGAGTTACTTTGATCCCTAAAATTACTTCATCTCAAAAACTTGAGGACTTCAGACCTATAGCTCCATGTAATACCATTTACAAACTTATGCCCAAGATCCTTTCTCTAAGATTGAAGAAGCACATGGCTAATATTATTTCTCCACTACAATCAGCTTATGTCCCAGGAAGGATAATTTCAGAGAATATATGTATGGTCCAAGAACTTGTTAAAGCTATGAAGAAGAAAAAAGGAAGAACTGGTCATTTAGCTCTCAAAATGGATATGTCAAAAGCTTTTGATAGACTAGAATGGGTTTTTCTCATTGAAGTTCTAAGAAAATTTGGGTTTTGTGAAAAATTTTGTCACTTAGTCATGCAATGCCTGAGTACTGTGCAAGTGGAAATTATGATTAATGGGTCACCTTCATCAGCTTTCAAACCTACAAGATCAATAAGACAAGGAGATCCACTTTCTCCTTATCTATTCATTCTTGCTATGGAGGCTTTTTCAAGACAACTGAATTTCTATGAAACAAAAAATCAACTCAGGTATGAAAATTTCAAGGCCAGCTCCTAAGATTAACCACTTATTATTTGCAGATGACTGTCTTCTTTTCTGCAAAGCAAATCTCACCCAAACAAACTTGCTACTTCAAGTGATTGAAGACTTCAGTGCTTGCTCTGGTCGGTTAATTAATTTTCACAAGTCTTTAGTTTTTTTCAGCAAGAAGATGAGTCCTTCAACCTGCCAGATTATCAATGGTATCCTTCAAGTAAGGCAAACTGATATTTCTGATGAGAAGTATTTGGGTTTGCCTTTTTTTGTGGGTCGTAATAAGAAACTTCCCTTCTCAACTCTTATTGGAAAAATGGAGACAAGACTCTCAAAATGGTCTGGTACTAACAACTTAGAAGTTTGGCAGGTCTGTGATGATTATGAATGTCACAAATGCCATCCATGTTCATCACATGACTAGTTTTAAGCTTTCGACGACACAATCTCTAAAAAATGAATTCAACGCAACAAAAATAATTGGAGAAATAAGAAGACAAATAGGGGGGAAACACTTCATTACCTCGAACAAAGGTTAATCAAGCTAAAGAAGAAGGAGGATTGGGGTTCAGGAATCTTGAAGTTTTGAATAGGGCTTTACTAGCAAAATCGCTTGGAAATTATGCTCGACGATACTTCCATCTGCGCCAGATCTTTGAAGGCTAAATATTTTCCTGATGGGCAAATATTCAATATTCAAAACAACAGTAACTCTACTTGGTCATGGAGAAGCATCAGTTCAGAATTACAATTCATAAAAAGATTTAGCTGCTGGTCTTTAGGAAATGTTAAGAAGATTAGAATATGGCAGTACAGATGGATCGAAAACCTGGACTTCCCACCAACTCCAAAAAATGGTACAACCCATCATGTGAATTATACTTATGTTTATCAGCTTGGTGATCCATCAACAGGTAGTTGGAACATTGATCTTTTCTTCACTCTCTTTGAAGACCAAACAACAAGACTCATTCTAAATATGAAAATCTACCACAACTATGAAGACAAGTTAGTCTGGACTCTTGAAAGGAATGGTTCTTTTTCAGTAAAGTCTGCCTACAGGAAAATGATGGAGGAGAAAAATGGTAATGTTTCAGTGGATCAAAGAATGAAGAGTATCTATAAGAAATTGTGGAAACTTCCACTTCTTCCCAGGATTAATCATTTTGTTTGGAAATGTGTTAAAGATATCCTACCAACAAGAGAAACTATATTATTTCATTCAGAACGAAGACTCATGTTGTCCTTTTTGCAATCAAGTTATTGAAGACCCTGCTCACTGCATTCTTGATTGTTCATCTTCAAGACTTGTGTGGTTTGCTACTCTAGGTTTGAGAACTGAAAACTCAAGCACCTGAAAGACTGGTTTTGTTCTTGGTTTGATAAAATATTAGCTCACCAGATTGAGGAGAATGAAATCTGCAAGATTGCTATAGTGGCCTGGTGTATCTGGAATGTCAGGTGCGACAAAGTTTTCAAAGACAAGAATACTTCACCAGATGAGATCATCTACAAATGCAAGAAGAAAATCTCGAACTTTGAAACTAAACCAATCAGGGTTATTAAATCCAATATCCCTCGAGATAGAACTAATCTTAGATGGTCACCTCCTCCTAGGGGTGCTTTTAAAATAAATGTTGATGGCTCTTTTGTTAATAGAAATAAAACAGGCGGACTTGGACTGATATATCGTGATTTTGCGGGTCAATTCCTGGGAGCAAGCAAAATGCATCTACTTAACAAGCGCGTGGAATCCAGAGCAAGCCGATTGCCAAGGCCTTTTGGGAAGCAACATTATGGGCTAAAGAGCATAACTTGCAGAGCGTCGAGTTTGAGCTGGATTCGAGAATAGTAGTATCGAGTTTGAGCTGGATTCGAGAATAGTAGTATCGAGTTTGAGCTGGATTCGAGAATAGTAGTAGATGCAGTTAATAAAAAGTCGATCAATATAGATTAGAGACTTCGTAATATGGTGTTGAACATCAAAAATTTATGTAGTCAATTTAATTCTTGGCATTGTCATTATGTGCCCAAAGAGAAGAATAAGGTGGCAGATATTCTCTCTAAGTTGGCCAGAGTAGAAAAACTTAGTAGTGTTTGGTTATCAACTTCTCCTAGCTGTATAGTAAATCAGTTACAGGAAGAAGCCTACAATGTAAACACTCATTCTTAATTAATGCAATTTTCAGTTTAAAAAAAAAAAAAAAAAAAGAGATGGCAATCCTTGACATAAGAAATACAAAAGTAAGTTCAAGAGACCATTGCTGTTTCTTAGGGGATGCAAAAGTTTTAACAAATCAAACAGAAAGGTCGTTCCAGTCCACACTGACTACTCTGGTAGGAAAGCCAAAAGCTATCCCAACGCTCTTTCACATGTCAAATTTTTCCAGTGCTTTTCATAGAGCATCTCTGTAAGTTCCTTCACTGGCAAACCTTCTCACTTGTAAAAATCGAAATCTGTGTCTGGCTTCTTCACATTCGTCCTGTAGCCCTTCTCGAAATCCTTGGGAAGAATAACATATCGGTTCTTGCGGACAGCATGCATTCCAGCTTCTTGACAAATAGCAGATATCTGATATCATAATCAATCAATCAAATTAACCATATTGCAATGCACACCATGGACTGTTTATTACAACACACAGACTTCTATTAATTAAAAGAACAAGTCGAATTGGAATCAATTTGAGAATCCTAAGTTATCTGAAAGAGCAAAAAGGCAAAGCTAAATAAAAATCCATGAGAATATGCAGCACCCACAGTAACTACTAGTACGTCGTTGCCCAATTGCCTTGCCCTTTCTCTTTTTCACCATCGTAAACCCTACCTTCTACATTACGTTTTGTTCATTGATAACAGAAAAATTACCCTAGACTAACAATAAGCAATCTATAAATATCGTAACGCATACCACACATAGTTGGACATTGAGCCACATAAAACTCAGCAGAACTTAAAGATTTCATTTCGTACTATGGTCAAGAGAGGTTACTAACCAACTAAGACACCCCATAAAAGAACACAAAATATAAAATGTGAAACCAACAAACCTCTGCAGCGCTGATTTTATCTGGACGAGAGACATAGTCTTCGAGATCTACCTCATCGCTCAAGTTCATCTTTGCAGTGCATACCTGCATAAAGATATATTTAAGCATAAGTTTTACTGCCAGCTCAACACTAACAGCACAAGGGTCTGAACAACATTAATTCTACTTCAGGCTAACCAGCCATCATTTTTTTAACCAGAAAAAAAAAAAAAAAAGATAGCACCACCAATGAGAAATGGTTAAACAGAGCTAAAAGTTTCTACCACAAGCAGAAGTTCAAATACGAATTGTTTTTACTGAAAAAAAAGACCCCAACCAGCTTTTATTCAAGTAAAAACAGTTGCCACCCGTACAGGACCATGAATATTGTGACAGTAACAAAACATCAAAACACTTACTTGGAACACCAGTCGCTTTTGTCGTCTATCAGGAAGAGGAAATTCAATTTTTCTGTCAAGTCTACCAGGTCTTAGAAGTGCAGGATCCAATGTGTCAGCACGATTAGTTGCCATTATGACCTTAACGTTCACTGTTTGGTCAAATCCATCCATCTGTGGAAAGCAATACGAAAAAAATAGAAGGGTTAAGCTTGATAAAAAATAGAAGGGCTAAGCTTCATAAAAATAGCAGTACAAGCTCAGGTGTTCAAGCTTCTTTACGGTAAGTTGTTGTACTTTAGCTCAAGATCCATCATGCCATGCATATAAGAAGGCAAGTAGGCTCACCAAGTAAAACTATAAACTGGGAGCACAAAACATATAGAGGGTGTACAAGAAATCTTGCAGCATGACTCTTACCTGATTCAGAAGCTCCATGAGAATACGCTGAACTTCTCTATCTGCTCCAGTTTGGGCATCAAACCTAGCAGTAGCAATGGCATCTACTTCATCAATAAAGATGATAGCAGGAGCATTCTCTTTCGCAAGACGGAAAACATCACGGACCATTCTTGGACCCTAAAACAAATACAAATATCACAGCACACGTATTATAAGAAAGCACATACTGCATACACCAAAAATTGATAAAAATAAAAACATATACATAGTTCTATTATTGAAAGGCTATTCTTCACCTCTCCTAGATACTTCTGCACAAACTCAGAACCAACCACTCGAATGAAAGCAGCAGTTGTATGATTTGCAACAGCTTTGGCAAGCATAGTTTTACCAGTACCAGGAGGACCATAGAGCAGAACACCCCGAGGTGGATCAATACCAATCTGTTTGTATAGCTCGTGATGCGTAAGTGGTAACTCAACAGCCTCACGTATTTCTTGTTTTTGAATGTCACAACCTCCAATATCCTGTTACAAATAAGAGAATTAGATGGGTATTGACAATCTGTTCTATCTCAGTTTGGCATGGTCTACCATTTACAAAAAGAAATATCACGTTGCATAATCCGTCTCACATATAGAGTTCATAAGAAAGCATTAACTCGAAATGAACATCTTTACTATCCCAAATTGCATAAACTCAATATACCAAATAAGAAGAGCCGCATATGAGAAAAAAATTATCCGCAGGTAAAATTATACAAATAAGAAGAGCCACATATAAAAAAAAAAATGATTCACACGTAAAATTATACTAGTTGAATTCTCTTAATTTTATGATAGGCCAGATTTATGGACAAAAAGACCCAGCATATGCCAGTACATATTTACCATCTATTCGAGGCAAGAGGACTAGTAAAACCAGCTTTTACTTTACCTGGAAAAGTTGGGGGATCTTGAACAGTACTACACTGGTGATAATACAGTATCCAGCAACTTAGAAGATTATCATTTAAATAATTTTGGACGAGCATGTAATTGCCATGCTGATAGATTAGTCCTATCTAGGCAGATGAGGGCTAAACAAAAACAGTAATGGACCTCCCGAGTATAATACATCTTTGATATTTCTTATTAGTACAATTCAGTAGTTTATCACTATAAAATTTATAAACAGTTATATTATCTAAGAAAGTAACACTTGCATATTCAAATTTAGAATTCCTACAGGCAATTTAGGGCTTTAGTTGAGATAATAGACACCACTATATAGGGTTAGAATCCTAAATCCCAAACTTTACAAGCTATATTAGAAACTTTCACCTGGACACCTAAATCTTACCCTAATTCTTCAATCTAACTACACAAATCAAATCAGTTACAAAAAAGGAAGCAAACAAGAATATATCATAAGCTCTAACAAACAATTGGGGATTAGTTCCAATTTCAAAACCCTAATTCAAACCCTAGAACCGACATGTCGCAAAAATTAGGTCAAAAGAAATCAGAGAAACAAGAGACTTACGTTGTAAGAAACATCAGGCTTCTCAGATTGAGACAACAAAGAAATACTTGAATCAGCTTCAGGAGGCAAAACATCAACAAGAGCATTTGAATGACGATGTAAAGCAACAGAAGCAGAAGGCTTCAACAGTTCTCTATTAATAGTACTTAAAATCCTAACATAGTAATTAGAACCAGTAGTTGAACCAACAATCCCATTATTTTGATCAACCATTTCCATAAATTGACCAATAACAAGCGGAACTGATTGAATCCTTTTAACTTCTTCCTGTGCTCTAAGTAATTCTCTCTTGAGATTTTTGAGTTCATCTTTAACATATTCTTCTTGAATATCGATGAATTCGAGTTGTCTTTGAAGATACTTGAGACGACCATACAAATCTTCTTCATCGTAGGTCATCGATTGTTCGTAGAGGTTTTTGAGATCAGATCCCATCGATGAGTATGATGGTGGTGGTTCTATGGATTTTGGTGGATCTAAAACCATGGCCGAAGCCATCTTTGTGATGATCTTCTTTTGCTGTTTCTTCTTTTCTCGATGTGTTTCACTAGTGAACCTCAAATTTTTGATTTGCCCTTACTCTTTGTTTCGCTATCGCTTCTGGAAACTTATAGATGGGAGAACTCTTTTCGGCCAAGATACCTTTCTTTTCTGGGTCTCGGATATGGATTACCGATAACAATCTTATGGGCCTCTTACTCTAAAGTTTAAACCCAAAATTTCTGAACGATTTTTGAGGCGCCAAATTCTCATCCTCTGGAAGTTTCTAAATAATCTTGGATTAGGACAAGCATCCGAAAAGGTCTAGATTTAATTAAAGGAAACTTCGTCTGGCAAGTTAAAAATGGAAACTCAGTTAAAATATGGGAAGACAGATGGATTTCAAATTCGGAAATAATACCGCAACCACAAGACTCGCAGGACACAGCTCAAAAAGAGTTCAAGAGCTCATAACTGTAGAGAATAAATGGGATCAAGGAAAACTAGACAGTTACTTTAGCTCGGAGGTTAGAAAGTAATCCAATCCATGACCCCGAGAAAAGAAGAAGAAGACAAAATCCAATGGTTACACCATCATTCAGGACTCTTCTCGGCAAAAAACATTTATAATTTCTTAGCAAATCAAGCTCAAGAAGATGATAATTCGTTAATAGATTTCCCATGGAAAAGTATATGGAAAATTCAAGCAATTCCAAGAATTAAACTTTTTGTGTGGAAGCTAGGCGGAAAAGCTTTGCATCTTCGAGACTAGGGGCGCATAACTGGAAATTGACCCAAGCGCCAACTATGCAATTCTCAAGTTCGGAAACCGAGAGTCACCTATTCGGATCTTGACCTTTCGCGAGCTATTTGGTTGATTTTCGCTAGGAAATTTAACTTCTTCGACTAATACGGTTGGAGATTACATCGTGGGTTAAAGGGTGGCTTTTAAACCCAGATTTGGATAATTTGGTAGGAAAAATCTCAACCATTTTATGGTTCATATGGAAATACAGATGCTCGGTGGTTTTTGAAAAGATAACCCCAAATCCAATGCAACTAATTGATCAGATCAACAGATTTTTGCAATTCACCCCTCAAAAGAATAAAACAAAGGGACTGGATAACAATCAGTTAATGATGATCAATACCAGATGGTCAGATATAAACACATCTTTGGATAATATTTATTGGTGCTTCTTTCAAGGAAGAAGACCTTTCAATGGGATACGCTCACATCGTTTATTCGGTACATCACCAGACATTTATGCACATTTCAAGAGTTCGGAGACAATTACTTGACTCTTCATGCGGAGCGAAATCTTTACAAAAAGCGGTCATATGTCTAAGAGACAACGTCTTGTCTAGCGTTTCAATAGTAACTGATTGTAAAGTCTTGGCAGATAGCATCAACAAGGACAACACAAATCTATCATGGACGGCCGAAAACCCCATTCAAGAAGCCAATAGAATCTTAAAAGATCTTCCTCAAGCTCAGGTAAAGTTTACAAATAGAAAATACAATTCAGCAGCGGATCGAATTGCCAAGGAAGCAAGAATAAAGAGCCTTCAACATATGTCTACGAAATTGCAACAAAAAATTAAGCAATCTAGCATTATCTCTAATGTATTTGATAGAAACGAAATTGTAAATCTTATGTACTATATTGGCTAGTTAATATATTCATTTTCCCATTAAAAAAAAACAAATTTTTTTTTGAAGCATTTTGTGAACAAATGGTTACGCTACAAATATTGGTGTAGACAAATTCACTATGGCGACCAAAAGTGGATGTATCCCTAAATCCTCGAATGTATATATTTTATATTTCCAATTTTACCCCTACTAACCCTTGTCGTTTGCGATACAGTAACCATTTGCGTTATAATAACGAATTCGATTTGAAGATCAAATTTCGTCAATTCTTGTTTGATTGAAATCGCCCGAATTTTTGGCAAGTACTCTAAAACCAACAATGGCAAGATGAGATTACGGTGAAGTTACTTCGTATAAAACGCTATTAGTAGCTCAATAAGTTCTGACTTCATCTATTATGAAATAAAACAACAATATTGGGTGAGTCATAAAAATAAGTTTGATTATTTTATTTTCCCAAAAAGAACACAAAGAGAAGCTGAAGAACACGACTAGCATCAGAAGAAGAAAAAAAATTGTTCGGTCCTTTAATTAAGAACAAGGCCGAAACTATGACGTTTGGTATGACAGTACAAATGTTAGGTCTGACAGTTTTTATTTTCCGAAACGGTTGTTCGCACTCAACAGATTTGTTGATGGACGAACCGTGTTAATTGAATATTTTGTGTCAAGATATTAAGACGAAAATTATAAAGGTTTTAAATTTTGTATTGAACACGTGTACATCGGTAATATAATTCGGCAAGTTATTTGAAACGAACAACGAACTTATAGTACATCCGAAGAAATATCATATGAAGGTTGTCCAATTACATTAAGTACTGTATAACCAAAAAATAGAACTAGCCAAACAAAATACAGCCACACAAAATCAAAATAACAGCTGAGATGTATATGAAATTGGTACTTTGTTTAGTGTTTGTAATACCACCATATTCAGTGCTGCTACTCAACAGAAACAAAACAAGGATAACGAAAAGGAATGTGCTGGAAAAAAAAGTCTTTGGAGAAACCCTCCTACATATACTACCAAAAAAAAGTGTTACCCAAAATTTAAATTATAAAAAAAGAGTTATAAACTATCCATTCATGTGCACCTTGATGAAACTATCACAATACCGTCTACCGTTGCTTGTGGTGTTGATAACATTGTGCACTTCTAGTCTCGTGAGTCTCAATATATGTCTGCCTTTTGGTAGCTCTGGGTGGTCAGGGTGGTGGATAAACTCTGGCTTGACAAGAAAATTGCATTCCCACATCTCCAGATTGATGTGGTGGTGCAACATTTGATGGTTGTTGAGCCGCTACTACCGCTCGCTATTGGGCTACGTCTAGTGTTGGCTGATGAGATGCTGCTGATCGGGGGTTTCTAACACCATGCCCTGCACAACAACATTTGCTGCAATTCTCCTAACCGCGGGACTCAGAAGGTCCAACAAAAGATATTGTATCCACTGTGCATGGAAAAACAAGGTCATAATTCTCCTAACTGCTCTTCTTACAGGTGGAGGCATGATAATAGCATCAAATCTCGATTGCTCACCACCGGTCACAACATACCGATCATCCACAAGAGCAACACCTTCATTTACTATGAATTCCCAACCAGGGTATGACTAGCATACACCACCCAACCTTCATCCACTTGTCAATACCTATCCCGTGTTTAGGATTCTCCAGATGCTACAGAGCCAAAATCATCATTTGTTGTAGTCTCCTCATCATCCCATTGCCATTGTCCACGCCACTACCACTTCCGCATCCACTTCCCCTTTCAATCTTGTATGTGTTATTCTGAAACAATGGCTCATTAGCATTTATGGGTGGAAGAGATTGGATTTGGTTGGTTGGGGTGAAAATTGTAGAAAGGGTACCATTAGTGTCGGAACTGGATATCACAGGAGAACCGAATCCTGGAGGTATTGCAATATAAGTTTGATCAATATGATTCATATTATGGTTATTGGTCTCAATCTAATCAGAATGGTTTTCACTTTAAATACCCATATGTGTTTGAGCAGCATGATTTTCATCATGAAATTGATAACCAGGATCCACATGCACTTGAGAATTATTTTCCCCTATGTTTGAATCCTAGTTTCAGAATGATTCTCACGATCAATATCAAAATTAGCAGTTAGTGCAGGACTCATTCTAAGTTGATTCGGGTTTGACTGAATCGAATTAACTGGTCTGATAGGACTGGTGATAATGAATAAAGGCACAGGCTTTTGAAAGTTTATCGGTTAAAGGAAGACTCTTGGGTTTTACTGCTGGTTCTAAACATGAGTTAGCGCTAACGAGAAACATTGTTAATAACAAAAGACATTTGCATCAATTGGGTTTTGATGGTGGATTTTTGACGAGGGATAAAATTGTAAAATGCCAAGTTTTGTATATTTCTGACCCGGCTTCAGACGAATATATGAAATTCATATTTTATAATTTGAACATGAAATCTCATGTTACACGATCTCCGACTGATCATGTAACTTCATCAAAACATAAATATATGACGGCAATATTGGGACCTCCCAGGATGAGCTCTCGATATTCCATATTTTTCTGTATATTGCCCGGTTCAGTATTCACTTCTATATAGAATCTTAATGATTGGACGATTCCTAGACAGATCGCTAGCTAATATAGAGCGATAACGTCTTCAGGATGTTGCAATGTTCCATGACTATGCAGATTAAATGTTCAGAACGAGTATGATGCTTCCACTATCTCATACCTCAATTCTCGATAAATATAATGCTCCTAGACAGATTGCCTGCTAGTATAGAGCCATCAATTAACTAATCCTAGTGCAGAATTCATCAAGAGTTCCTACAAAATATTTTATTTTCACTGCAATATTTTATTACTTCAATTCATGGCTTTTCTCAGCTGAATTCCATGGATTGGTAATAAATATGCACCTTTTGTGCATATAGGCCACCACTGAGTAAGCCCTGAGAAAATAGTGCGAGTATACTTAGTAATAATGCACGAACGAGTGTCATAAACCTCCATAATGTTTTTGTTAAGGGCACTAATTAGTCTGTTTGGGGCACCCTGTTAGTGGGGTTATTTTAGTCTGTTATTTTGTTTATGTGTCAACCACACGTGATGTGCACGAGAGTCTCGTGAAGATGTGGTTATAGTCTGTAATTGACTCTTTCTGAGTCATGAAGAATTGTTAATCAAATTTGCTTTCTCTCCTATAACTTTTTGTTCTCCCCAGTCCAATATCTATCCTTAGAGATTCAGAGTTGTCTTTGTGCTAATTTGTAGTGTAGATCACTATAATTGGTATCAGAGCACTCGATCCGAGTGTTCCTGTGTATCCATGGTGACCCAAAAAGAGTTTGTTGCCCTAAACAAAAGAGTTAATGAATTATCCAAGGAACATAGTGGGGGTTTCAAAGATTTGAGTAAGAAGTTGGATGAATCTCAGAATTTAGTATCTCTAGCGTACCGCTAGCAGGATTAGGAAGTCTGTTTGAGACTCAGATGGCTTCGCTAGATGCAAAAATTCTAAACCAACAACGTTCCGGTGGAGGAATACTGGAAACCCCAATCAAGCCAACAACTCGTTCAGATGGAAAAGGTCTTGATCCAGAACGTAACAAACATATTCTCAGTAATCCGATTTCACATTCTCATAAACCCAAAATAGAGTTTCCTAGAGTTGATGGGAATGACCCTAGATCTTGGATTCAAAAATGCAATAAGTTCTTTCAGCTACATCTTTTGGATGAAGAGCAGAAGGTAGTGATGGCCTCGTTGTATCTAGATGGTAAAGCTGATGTGTGGTATCAAAACTACCAGGTCGGTAAGGATTTGATATTATGGGGGGAATTTTGTGCTGATTTGAACTTTAAGTTTCAGGAAATAGGCCATGATGATATAGTTGGTGAATTCAACAAATTATTTCAAGAGGGTACTGTACTTGAATATCAAGAACTCTTTGAGGAGCTTAAGGCCCTCATGATATCCAAGAATCATTACCTCACTGAATAATATTTCACATCTAGCTTTATTAGTGGGTTAAAGGAAGAGATTAGGATGGCAGTTCAAATGCACTCCCCATCCACTCTGAATTAGGCAATCTATTTGGCCAGAATGCAAGAAGCCTTGCTAGAGAAAACAACTAAGAAGGCTAGGTTTGTCTCCAAACTCCCTCCACTGTCAATAGGAGGGAGCAATTCTAGAAGCTTTGTGACTACTCCTAAATCAAATTCTCCATCTCCTAGAGGAAGCCAAAGTCCAAAGATACCACCACCACCCCCACCCCCACCCCCAATTAAAAAGTTAACATATGTTGAGATGAGTGCAAGAAGGGAGAAAGGACTATGCTATAACTGTGATGAAGTCTTTCAGAAGGGTCACAAATGTGCTAAACAACAGCTCTATTTGCTAGTGGGAGAAGAAGAAGAAGAAGCTAACTCTGAAGTGGAATCTCCAGAAAGTGTCCCACTGATACAAGAGCTTGAAAAAGAGGTGGAAATTTCCTTACATGCATTATCTGGTAATGTATCTCACAGCACTATCAAAATTCAAGGAATCACTATGAACAAGATACCAATTACCATTAGGTGAGACGGTGGAAGTACCCATAGCTTCTTAGATCACGAGTGGCAAGGCTCAGTGGCACACTAATTGAACCCACTGCTGCTTTGCAAGTTGTTGTAGCTGATGGCAATAAGGTACTGAGTGATGCTAAATGCCACATTTTACTTGGAGTTATGGAACAATTATTCTGCATCACAGCTAAAGAAGTTAAACCCCAAACACCTGAAATTCTTGAACCCTTACTATCTACATATTCCAGTATTTTTCAAGAACCAACATCCTTACCTCCTCAAAGGTCTCATGACCATCACATACCCTTGCACCCTAATGTCACCCCTCCTAATCAGAGACCCTACAGGATACCCCTATGTACATAAGGAGGTAGTTGAGAAGCTGGTACAAGAGATGTTGAAATCTGGAGTTATAAAACCTAGCAACAACCCCTTCTATTTACCTATCTTATTAGTCAAAAAGAAGGATGTCAGTTGGAGGTTCTGTGTAGATTATAGGAAGGTGAATGAGTTAACAGTGAAGGACAAGTACCACATTCCTGTTATTGAAGAGCTATTGGATGAACTGAAGGGTGCTAAGGTCTTCACCAAAATAGACTTGAGGGCAGGGTATCATCAGATCAGGGTTACCTAGCAAACACACAGAAGACTGCATTCAAGACACACCAAGGGAACTATGAGTTCTTAGTCATGCCCTTTGGACTGACTAATGCCCCCACCAGTTTTCAATCTCTTATGAATGATGTATTCAGGCCTTATTTAAGGAAGTTTACCCTAGTATTTTTTGATGACATACTGGTCTACAGACCAAACATGGAGACTCACCTTCAGCATCTGCAACTAACACTGGTAACTCTTAAGGAACATTCACTCTTTGTAAAGCTCAGCAAATGTTCCTTTGGCCAAGACCAACTGGTACTTGGGACACATTATTTACGAGGAAGGTGTAGGCTGCCGAGACCCAACAAAGATTGACAACATGACAAGATGGCCTACTCCAGTGACTATCAAAGATTGAAGTGGATTTTTGGGGTTGACAAGTTATTACGAAAAGTTTGTAAGGAATTATGGAATTATTGCTAAGCCACTCACAAATTTGTTGAAGAAAAATAGCTTCCATTTGGGACATTTCAATTTGAAAGCAGCTTTTGAGAAGCTTAAAAAAACAGTCACATCCACCCCATTTTTGGTATTACCGGACTTTAGCAAACCATTTGAGCTATCCACTGATGCTTGTGACACTGGCGTAGGAGTAGTTTTAATGCAGGAGGGCAAATCCATATCCTACTACAGCAAAGTAATGGGACCCAGGTTCTTAGATATGTCAACATATGAGAAGGAACTAATGGCAGTGGTAATGGAAGTGAACAAGTAGAGGTCTTACTTGTTAGGGAACAAATTTACTATCTACACTGACCACCAAAGTATCAGGTATTTCATGGAGCAGAGAGTGCACTCCTTATTACAGCAAAAGTGGTTAGCCAAATTGTTGGGATATGACATGAGTGAAGTACAAAAAGGACTCGAGAGAATGCAGTAGCGAGATGCACTATCAAGAGTACATTTTGAAGGAGATTCTCATTGTCAGAGTCGACTCTTCTACAACCGATTGGTTCATGGAAGTACAAGAGAGCTACAAGAATGACATTCTTGCTGAGAAACTGATTCTACATCTTACTGTACAAGAGCCAGAGAGAGGTGACTATACGTATCAGCAATGAATACTTAGGTACAAGGGAAGAATCTACATTAGCCAAGAGGGTAACCTAAGGCAGAAAATCATCAACTCTAGTCACTTCTCTTGTGTGGGAGGACATTCTAGAGCTCAGGATACCTACCAAAGAGCCAAACTATATTTCTTTTGGGTAGGTATGAAAACTAATATCAATGAGGTGGTAAGGAACTGTGAAATCTGCCAATAGCACAAGGGTTTTAACACTGCACCAGCTGACCTGGATCAACCACTTCCGGTACCATAACAAGCCTGGGAACATATCAGCATAGACTTTATAACTGGCCTACCAAAATCCGAGGGAACAGAAGTGATATTGGTAGTGATAGGCATATTTACAAAGTTCATCCATTTTTTGGCCTTGAGTCACCCATACACTACACCATCTGTGGCCAAGGTATTTATAAATACAATATACAAACTGCATGGACTCCCTAAGTCCATAGTTTCAGATAGAGATGTTGTGTTTGTAAGCAACTTTGGCAGGCTCTGGTTGCTAGGCTGGGAACATCATTACACTTGAGTAGCTTCCATTGGGACAGCTCAGCTGAAACTGCTTTTGAGAAGCTTAAAAAAACAGTCACATCCACCCCATTTTTGGTATTACCGGACTTTAGCAAACCATTTGAGCTATCCACCGATGCTTGTGACACTGGCCTAGGAGTAGTTTTAATGCAGGAGGGCAGATCCATATCCTACTACAGCAAAGTAATGGGACCCAGGTTCTTAGCTATGTCAACATATGAGAAGGAACTAATGGCAGTGGTAATGGAAGTGAACAAGTGGAGGTCTTACTTGTTAGGGAACAAATTTACTATCTACACTGTCAATAACACAAGGGTTTTAACACTGCACCAGCTGACCTGGATCAACCACTTCCAGTACCATAACAAGCCTGGGAACATATCAGCATAGACTTTATAACTGGCCTACCAAAATCCGAGGGAACAGAAGTGATATTGGTAGTGATAGACATATTTACAAAGTTCAGCCATTTTTTGGCCTTGAGTCACCCATACACTACACCATCTGTGGCCAAGGTATTTATAGATACAATATACAAACTGCATGGACTCCCTAAGTCCATAGTTTCAGATAGAGATGTTGTGTTTGTAAGCAACTTTGGCGAGGCTACGGTTGCTAGGGTTTAGAACATCATTACACTTGAGTACTTGCCTATCACCCCCTGACTGATGGGCAGACTGAAAGGGTTAATGCCTGCCTGGAGTCTTATCTAAGGTGCATGACCAGCTTCAAGCCAAGTAAATGGGTATCCTGTCTTGCAATGGCTCAGTGGTGGTATAACACCAGCTACCACACAAGCCTGAAACTTTCTCCCTTTGAAGCCTTATTTGGATATGCTCCACCCCAATTTGGGATCTCTACTTCAACACAAGGAGTTAATCTTGAAGTTGATAATTACATTGAACGAGAGGCAAACAATGAGAATGCTGCGAGAGAAGCTTTAGAGATGTCCCAATGAAGAATCAAAAATCAAGTGACAAGAAGAGGCCGAAAGAGCATTTGAGGTGGGGATTAGGTGTACTTACGCTTATAACCCTACAGACAGTCCTCAGTGCAGTTGAGGAGGAATTTAAAGATCCCTGCTAAGTTATTTGGACCTTATCAGGTTGAAGAGAAAATTAGGAAGGTAGCCTACAAGCTGAAGTTACCAGTAGGATCTAAAATACACCCTACCTTTCTTGTGTCACAGCTTAAGCCTAAGTTGGAAGTTGGAGTAATGCCACAGACCAATCTGCCAGCTACAATTAAGGAAGGAGAGCTTAAAATAAAGCCATTGCAGGTGTTGAGTACTAGGGTGATAAAGAAGAACAACCAGAATATTACTCAGGTGCTTGTTCATTGGGATGGCTTTGCTAGGGATGAAGCTACTTGGGAAGATAAACACTCTCTAGATCTGCAATTTCCAAAAATGATTCTTGAGGACAAGAATCTGGAGAAGGAGAGGGATTTGTCATAAACCTCCATAATGTTTTTTGTTAAGGGAACCCATTAGTATGTTTGGGGCACCCTGTTAGTAGGGTTAGTTTAGTCTGTTATTTTGTTTATGTGTCAACCACACGTGCTGTGCACGAGAGTCTCATGAAGATGTGGTTATAGTCTGTAATTGACTCTTTATGAGTCATGAAGAATTGTTAATCAAATTTGCTTTCTCTCCTACAAATTTTTGTTTTCCCAGTCCAATCTCTATCCTTAGAGATTCAAAGTTTTCTCTGTGCTAATTTGTAGTGTAGATCACTACAACGAGCACCCAAAAATATGGACGAATGAGGATTTGGAGAGATATGCAAAAAGGAAAATGAACTAAAAAAAGAGGCGCGGGACCGGGCCGGTCGGCCATGTCGCGGTCGATCCCACACCTTTCCACTTCTTTTATTTCATTATTATTACTTTATAACCCTTGACTCCCTCATTCGAGCAAACCCTCGGTTCTCCATATTTTGTCAAATATTGCTTAATTCTCCGAAAAGCCCACAAATCGAATTGGCCCACTATCATTAGATATTTTTTACCGATAATTATTAAAATATCATTATTCTCAAATATTAGACGTTTGAGCTAAACCCTACTTGCTCATTCGAGCAAAATTGAGAGTTTCCGTCAAGATCAAACTCTTCTGAAAATACAAAATATTGCACAAGCGTCCGACGAAAATACAAAATTCTCAAAAATGGACGGTCGTCGACATGGTGGCCAGGTGCACCACCATGTCCGGACTTGGACGGTCCGCTTGGACACCATGGTCGGCTGTCCACATTCCTTAATCCATATTTTGGATAATCCTTCACTTGGATAACTCTCCATAATTTGGATAATCGTGAATCTTCTTCCCACCAGTTGGACAATTCTCCATACACCGCCTAGCCGGTCTCTCCACCACCAATGGTCGGTCCTCATACCCATTGGTTACCTGGATAGTTCTTCATCTCTTGTGTTAGAGCATATCTCGGTTGAACCCACCAAGCATTGATATGCCAAGTTTGGTTGTCATATTTTAGTATCAAAACTTATCTAGAGTCGCTTGATTAAATACTATAGTCAACTTCATTTAGGTTAGACTAGAAAGTATAGGAATGTTGAGACATACAAGTATTATTCCGAAGACCTGAAGAATGAGAAGACGTAATGACTACAACGAAGACATCATCCTTCCACTTGAGGTTGGTAATACTGACTTGACTTGTTTCCATTCCTAACGTATCTTTCAAGTTGTATTATATTGAAAACATAATATGTGAAGATGTATCATGTATATATATAATGTTCTAGTGATTAGACTTGTTCATATCAATATGATCAAAATGTCAAGGAATTCATTGAATTACGAAGTATAAACGCTTATCTTTTGGAACTTTGTAAATACGACATCAACATAATCTTTTGTTTAGTTAATTGATTGTGTTTAAGATATATGGGTTGATTTCATCCTAGGAAACAATATTTTATAACATTTGTTTAAAGGAAGTACACATGCGAACTTGTTTCGTGATCGAAGGAAATCAATGAATGTATTGGTCCGGTTCTTTGTTGAATATCTTTTGGATGACCAATACTAGATGACAAGGAGAATCTATGTTAACTTATGTTGAGAATTGAGGTATAACCGGTCATAGCCTATAATGTATAACGAGGTGCAACCGGCCACGAGTTGATTCGGAAAGCAAGGTGTAATTGGTCACAAGCTACTTTGTGAAGCATGGTGTAACCGATCACAAGCTACTTTGAGAAGTTAATTGTAATCGGTCACAAGCTACTTTGTGAAGCAAGGTGTAACCGATCACAAGATAATCTAGGAAGTAAGGTGTAACCGATCACAAGCTATCACAACCTATTTTGGTAAGCATGGTGTTAGAGCATAGCTCGGTTGAACCCACCAAGCGTTGGTATGTCAAGTTTGGTTGTCATATTTTAGTGAATCAAAACTCACTTTAAGAGTCGCTTGATTATGTACTAGAGTCAACTTCGTATAGGTTAGCTTGAAAGTATTAGGATATGAGACATTACAAGTATTTCGAATACTTGAAGAAGTGAAGAAGTAAGAAGCTACAACGACAACATTATCCTTCCACTCGAGGTTAGTGATATTTGACTTGAACTGTTTCATTCCCTAACGTATCTTTCAAGTCGTGCATATTGAAAACGAAACCGTGAAGCATGAACACTCTAGATAGACATATTATTAAGGAATACAATATGATGAAGTTTATTGCTTAACCATTAAACTTTGCAGATAAGACATCGACATAATCGTTTGAATGCTATTGTGATTATGTATGGGTATGAGGTGAGGATTTCATCCTAGGAAACAATGTTTTACATGTGTTTTAAGGAAGTAAGTTCATAAACTTGTTTATGAATCGAAAAGGAAATTGCCAGGCGTTATTGGGATTGTTATTCATTGCATATCTTGTGAACATCCAATATGTGTGATTTAGTATAACCGCTCACGACTTGTTTGTGTTCTTGGTAAAACTATTCACAAAGGCCTGACTTATATATTGGTATGACTTTTATTAGTGAAACCGATCTTAAGTAATCACTTGATATGGTATGATCGAGTTTGTGTTTTGTTGAACCGAATCTAGGTAAAGGGGAACCGATCCTATGAAGAGGTGCAACACATCATAAAGGGGAATCGATCCTTGTATGAGGTGCAACAAGGTTTATAGCAGAAAGGGGAACCGATTATATGGACATGTGCAACACGTTTTTAGGCAAAGGGGAACCGATCCTATGGACATGTGCAACACATATAAGTTAGATACCATATATATGTGGGGAACCGATCCTAGTACCTAGTCAACCGAATTTTGGGAAGCTAGTGTGACTATGCATAGTACTCACATGGAGGTAGAACCGAAACTTGTTTTGGTAGAACCGTTAAACCCATGATTTGTGATTGAGTCTTTCTTAATCAATCGCATAGTTCTTGAAAGTCAGATGAACCAATTTTAAACTTGTTTGGAAGTGTGGCAAATCGGTTTCAAGGTTGTAAGTATGAAAGAGGACTTACAAATTAAGGATGTCGGCATACTTTGAACACGTGCAATAATGTTTATATTTTATTGTTCAAAGTTATTCCTTAATAGCTACAGGAAGAAAATCCCAGGATCGAAATAAATAATTTAAGAATCTTTTATTTAAGGTTGTCAATTTTATTTTAGGAAAATGAGAATTAGTAATGTGCATTTACTAGTTGAGATTTTCCAAAGAGATTTTTCGATCATTATTTTGGATAGAGCATTTCGGGAATTATGGAACCCGAATTTGGAATGTATTGAATATCTTTGAGAATATTTTCGGTTTTGGAAATTCCTTGGTGTCCAAACTTCATTGTCTATAAATACTTGAAGTTTTCATTTCTAGCAAACTAATCCTTCGTGACAAAGAAACTTCCTCGGTTGTCTTTGTTCTTTTGGTGTAGCACCTATTCGAAGAGGAGAGTAACCTAATTAGGCGAAATCTCTTATGATCGCTCACTTTAAAGTCTTCTTTGGGATTGAGAAGCTCTACGAGTACCGTTGGTGGGAAACTAGATAATTGTTGTTTATCTTTTGTTTTCGATTGATTTGATTGACTAACGGTGGTTGAACTTTGATTGCACCTAGTATGTTTATGCTTGAGAATCTTCTCTTCTGATATAAGATTCACTCAAACTAGATTGAAGTTTCGACATGGATCTTTAGACTGTTGTTAGTGCTAAAGACGATCTTGTGATAATCAATTATTAACAGACTCCGTTCTGTGCGTGATTGATCATAAGAGATTCAAGTTGTTGTGTGCAGGTGTTTATTGAAGATCTAAGAAGATTTGAAGACAAAGAAGATATTGAAGATTTCTGATTTTGGGTTCATAATCTTTGGTGTGCACAATACTTGTTTCGGTATAAGAGGATCCAACTATAATCGGTTTATCCTTGTGGTAGATTGGATTGATTAGTTGTGTAGATCAGCATCAATACAATTCTTTGTGATTAAAAGTATTGATTGCAAAATCTTAACAATTACTTCGGTAGTTGAGTATAAGATAGATCTAAGAACCTGAAGAAGGAGTTTATGTTAAGATAAACAGAAGAGCCTTTGTCTAACTCACATCACTTGGTTGAAGAGAGTTGATACCAAACAGATTTGTTGTTCCTTTACTGTTTGGAATACGAACCAAAGGAATTGTTCCAAGTACGTGACTTATTCATAAGTTGGAGGCGTGGGAATACATACGGAACTAGGTGAAATATAGGTTTAGTTGCTTGGTCTCAACTATACGGAGTTAGGTTTAATTTTGTGTAGCGGCTTAATCCTGAGAGTATTCAGTTATGGACAAGGTCCCGGGGTTTTTCTGCATTTGCCGTTTCCTCGTTAACAAAATCTTGATGTGTCATTTACTTTATATTTCCGCATTATAATTGTTTTATTATAATTAAAGTAAATTACACAAACTTTAATTCCTATTTACTTGATAACAATCCTATTGTGTTTGGTTAAGTCTGAACCCTTTATCAAGTAAACATACTTCGTTGTTGTATTGTCTCGATCTCGTATCCATAGACGATCACACGAAGTGTGAACCGATTAGTTGCATTGTCTCGACTCAGTCCATAGACAATCACTATTCGGAGAAAGGACTTATAAGTAAGAAATTTTTTAGCTTGAGGTATATTTGGGTGCCCTCGCCTTTTCACATGGTATAATCGGTTACAACTTAAATTGTGAGTCAAGGTAGAACCGATCCCCAGGAGCAAAACCGAGTTTCCAATATTCACATTTCTCTTTATGTTTTGTGTGATCTTGGAATTAGGGTTTACTGAGAGAAACTTCTATATGTCGACATTATTTGAAAATGTACATAAGTCTTATCATTAATTGTTCAAAGATATTCCTTGATACTCAAGGTGATCCCAGGACCGAAATATTGAAAAGCATTTAATTATGATATTCAAATTTATATACTTTTATTACCACCAATTAAAGCATATACTCTAGAAAATATTATTAGTTAATATGCTACACTAACAATAAAAGTTTTCTAAGAGAGATTTCGAAAATACGGTTTGGTAATTAATTGGAAATAGGAAAACCAAAATTAGATCCTTTAATGAATATCTTGAGAATATTTCCGGCTTATGAATTTCCTTGTTGTCCAAAGAACCTTGGTCTATAAATACTTGAGTTTGCATTTCTTGTAAACCATCCTAAGAGCCAGAAAACTTCATTCGTGTTATATCACGGTGGAGCTAGTCTATCCAGAGAGGAAAGTACCCTAATTAGGAGAAATCTCTTATGACCGCTCATTTAAATACTTCTGTGGGATCAAGAAGCTCTACGAGTACCGTTGGTGGGAAACTAGATAATTTTAGTTTTTGATTATTGATTTGATTGACTAACGGTTGTTGAAACTTTGATTGCACCTAGTTTGATTATTCTCGAGAACCTTCTCTTCTGAAATAAGGGTCACTCAAACTAGATCAAAGTATCGACGGGATCTTTAGAGCCATTTGCGGATCTAAAGACATCTTGTGATAATCAATTGTTAATAGACTTCGTTTTGTGCGGGATTGATCACAAGAGGATTCAAGTTGTGTTGTGCAACTTATAAAGAAGACAATCGAAAATTTGAAGACGAAGAAGATTTTCTTATTAGTTTTCGTATCTTGTGAGTTTGGGCGTAAACCTTGATCGGATGGGATCCGTTAGATTTATTTAATCAGAAAGTCGTATTGATCGATAACTATCATTTGGTGGTATTCTTCAATATCCAAACCTGATAGTTGTGAAACTGAATCTAAGTTACTGATTTGGATTGAACTTACCCGACAAATGAGTTTTAATTAAACAGAAGAGCCTTTGTCAACAACTCATAATATCTCAAGATTGAATAAAGTGGTTACCAAACAACTTTATCCTTTACTATTTGGAATACGATCAAAAGGATTGGTGATTCACGTGTGTGACTATAGAAGTCGAAGGCGCAGGGATAGTGAGGAAACTAAGTAGCTAGGGATAGTCTTCTTGGTCTCAACTATACGAAGTTGGTATTAGATTTTGTATAACGGCTTAATTCTGATAGTATTCAAAACTGGACTAGGTCATAGGGATTTTCTTCATTTGCGGTTTTCTCGTTAACAAAATCTTGTTGTGTCATTTACTTTAATTTTGCATTATAATTGTATTATTATAATAAAGTAAATTACACATATATGTAAATCCGAATTACTTGACATTGATCCTAATAGTCTATCGGTTTTTACCGTAACTATTATCAAGTAAATATCTCGTTGTTGTATTATCTCGACCTCGTCCATAGACAATCACACAAGGTATATGACTTAAGTTGTATTGTCTCGACTCTGTCCATAAACGATCATTTAAGATACCAGACTTATAGGTTGATATTTAAAAAAATTGTGGTGTATTTGGGTACCCATGTCTTTTCATCCTGGATCCAGGGTTTCCTACAATTAGGTTTTCAGACTTGATAATAATTCTAATCGAGTCTGAGTATCAATATTGATCCAACTATCAATATTTTAATTAATATTTAATGTTCGGTCCTGATGCCAATATTTATTATGTTGCTCGACTGTCCAAGAAGCAACATGACATTAGACGGCCATCCAATATTTCATTGACGGATGTCGATCATCCAATATCTACCAATACTCTAATTCATACTTTGTCCTTCGACAACTCATGAGTATTTTATAATAACTTAGCAATATCTGATTTCATGTCAAATACTTGAGATATTAGCGTAGTTCGTGTTCCAATAGTCTCATCAGACTGACGTCCGTCCATCAATGCGAAACATCTGAGTATCATTGATCTCTCGGTAGCATAATGATCTGGCACAATTCATCAGATTCGACATCTATGCATTATTGCTGTCCCAACAGACACATTATGCTTAATTCATCATAACGGTGAGTCACATAGCATATCACAAAAATTATGCTCGTCTCATCAAGGATAAGACTCACGATCTAGCTAAGTCAATAATCAATAATTGACCAGCTAAATACACGTCTGCCTTGTAGACTCCACATACACGAGACATCAATCATGTTACATGGGGGGATATTCACTAGGGTTTTGGTCTGGCGGCCTACAACATGTGCGATGTAACAATACAACCACGATGAGAAATGTGAGTAAGTCGTCTTTGGCAGTTCAAGAAGTAAGCAAAGTAGTGGATGGATAATCAACTAAGTCTCTCGCGCAATATGGAACCGGTTTAACCATAATTTCCTACTTCCCCATTCTTCCATTCTTCCACTCTTCTGCAACCGTCACACTTATTGGGGATCAATGTGTTAACTACGTCTGCAATATAAATAGGTTCATCAACCTATGATTTGATAACTTAACCGAAATCAACTTAATTCAGTCGAACTTAACTGAACAGAACTCAATCAATCCGATCAGGATTTGTCGATAGTTCATCAAATTTGTAGAAGTCTCCAACATGGGAAATTCAACACATCCATAATCCATCTATCATCATTGATCTCACACAATCCTTAGCTTCCCTCCTATAGGTCGACCTTCATCCCTCTTTGTGAGTGAATTGGCTCTGGAATAACTATTCTCTTAGTTTAATCGGAGTTATACAGATTGATCTCTCGAACTCAAAGCACTCCCGTGCAGTGTATCTTTTAAAGGTTTAAGCAATTTGCTTAATTGAGGATCCATATATGTTGCACATCCCTCCATTTTTTCCTCAAAAACCAGCAAATTGTTTTTACCCATCAACATTGGGACACTTGAACTATTTCCATCTGTTATAAGAGAAAAAATATTTATTTACCGCCTACCGTCATTTCGTTTGACCCTGTCTAAAAATATTAAAATTAAACTAGTTTGCGACATATATTTGTAAAATTACCTCAACTTTGAGACTTGGTGATGTTCCCCCCATTGAAGTTCAAATTTCGAAGAAAAATAGACTGACCTAAACAGGTTATGTTGATAACGGTATTGGTGAATAAATAGATAGGGAGAGACATAAAGGAGTAGCCGAAGGGATAAGATGACTGTTGAACAGTAAAAAATATTTTGAAACTTAGAATTCGGCGTGTATAAGTGTGTTTAGTGGAGTAATAACAAAAAATAGGTTCATGTTCGTTATTACTACTAATCTAAACAATTGAATCCTCATATTCTTTAACCATTGAATAATGGTCACCTCCAAACCCGAAACATGATGTCTATATTGTCCATTTTAATGCATAATGAATATAATTGAGCCCAATTTAAATTAGTTATTTTTTTTATAGCAAATCTATATTAGTAGATATGATGCAAACATATTAAATAAACAAAGAGAAATGACTAGCTTCGTGGTGTTCGTCCACTTAGTAAGTTTGACTTACGAAATCTGCATTGTGTTGGCACATATTTTCTTATCTATTTCGCTTCGTGGCATGTTTTCAATTTTATAACCAGTCAATAATAAAACAAGATAATGGCAAAGACAAATATTAGAAATACATGACAGCAAAAAATCAGACAAACATGACAATAACAAAATAGAAATAGTAAATATTGACAAAATAAGGAATCCAATACAAGATCTATATAATATAACTGTGACACTGTGCATTACAATCAAAGATGAAACATGAAGTATCTAAATAAGATCAAATAGAAGACATGCCCTCATCCGCAGCCGGCACATAGTATTCAACCCATTCTTTAACACACTTGCACCTGTCCTCTAGTTGAATCAAACTAACACATTTTCCATCAACATTTATACTGTCATTTATCATCAATAGCCAAAAATCCCCTACATTCTTGAAACAAAATAAAGACACTGCAAGAGTATCTTGGATGAATCAAATTGAAATTTTTGTTATCGAAGTGATAGTCTTTTAGAAGAACATCAACAAAGCAGTCTCTCCTCACAATATAAAAGCGCTCATCTGAAACAACAATAACTTTGTAAACAAAGCAACCCATTTTCTAAGAAATATCGAGAAAACGAAAGAACGAAAATATAAGAATTTTAAATGATTTACTGTCATTAAGTAATCCCAACATCCATTTATATAGTACACCCTAAACACAAGTTAACCATTTTTGAATCCCTATGAACTACATTTAATGTATCCATGTACTTTCTTAGTTCCAAGAAGAAGTAAGCTCAGAAAATGTACTTGTTTGGATAGAAAAAAGACAATTGTACTAGATGGACTTCTTATTAAACGTAACCTCTATAATTAATACAATGTAAATTTGTTCGATTTACAAATAAAACCTATGAATCGTGTATTAATACAATGTAATTTTGCTTGATTTACAAATAAATACCTTCAAATTGTGTATATGCTAGTGGCACTCAACTAAACACCGGTTACCATCAAACATGCATCCATCCCTCCACAAAGGCAGTGCAATATGAAACGATTTCGGAAACATTAAATTGGTGCTTTAGAAGTGGTTCTTTTCAACACGCGGAGAGCAACCAAGGTGTTGACCGCCATTGAAGATGTTGAAAACTTGTGAAGGATGACAATTTAGGAGGTTGACGTATCAAAGAAAAATTATATGATGAGAGGAAAATCATGACGCGAGTGATGAATTTGGATAACAAAATGGGTACATATTTCACTCATATTGTGTATTGTATAACAAAAAAAAAAATTCTAGGGGATAGGTTTCATTACCAAAACGAGAGATGTTTAGTAGTAGGAAATCCATTGTGATTTACTGTACCATAAAGAGAGATTCGGTGGTTACTAAAATATTTAATACGAGCACATATTTCAGAAGTGTCTTCGGAGATAAATAAATAAACCAATAGCACATATTGCTAGACCGAATCTTGATAACACAATGACAATAACTCTTCTCCAAGGGCACGCCTTTTCCTAATTTTACTATGTTATGTAGTAAGATAAACTAACTATAATTAACTTGCGCCTTAATTCACCAATCCATGGTCTCCTCCTTCTAAATCCAATGGATGAAGGATAACACCACAATTCATAAGAAAAAAAATACAGTTGGATGAAGGCCGCACATCTTATGATGATTTTGTTATAGGACTGGCATGTCACTTCCAGACGGGTAGATCTTATGACTGATCACATTCGATTCTCAGTGAATAAAGATTGCCACTCACCTCTAATCATCATCCTTAAGAGTAAAAATTATGATTCGAATATGTCAAGTTGAATGAAATTGACTTCAACTCAATATGAAGTAGTACTTAGAAGTACAAAGACATGGATGTTGTGAACAACTGCTATTGTATCAATTTGATTTTTGTGGTATTCAAGGTGCATGAGAACTCTAGAAAGCCTGGAAACCTAATCCCCACACTTTTGTCTAATACTAGTTGTGACTAGAGTCGATTCTCTTTTAACCATAGGTTTTCACGAAACCATGTAGGTTAACGACTTAAAGACTTCATTGGGATTGTGAAGCCAGACCCAAATATTTTCTCTGTAGTTGCGTGTTCTGATCTTACTTTTACAATCGTGATTGAGTATTATCTTTGCTAAGATTTGCTTGAGATTTATCTCCGATAGGTAAGATTAAAAGAAGTCAAAAACACCTTCGTCTCATCGTTTGTGATTCCACAATATCATGTTTCGCTTCCACACGATTAAGATTATTGTGAGGTGATTGATAATACTTGGCTGCTATTCGGAATATAAGTCTGGTTTATCAATTGGTTCTGTGCACCTTGATTTATCAAAAGACGGAACAAAACTTCGCGGGTATTTACGTGGGAGACAGTTTATCTATTCAATAGACTTTTACGTGTGAGGCAGATTTGTTTATCAAGTCTTCGACTTTGGGTCGTAGCAACTCTTGGTTTTGGGTGAGATTAGCTAAGGGAATCAAGTGCGTAGAATCCTGCTGGGGTTTAGAGAAATAAGGAGCGCAACTGTACCTTGATCGGTGTGAGATTGATTAGGCCTCAACTACATTCCATTCAAGTTCATTGGTAGTAGGCTATTGTGCTGTAGCGGCTTAATACGGTGTGGTGTTCAAAGTTTGGACAAGGTCCCGTGGATTTTTCTCGCATTTGTCGTTTCCTCGTTAACAAAACTTACGAGTATCGTGTTATTTCTTTTCGAATTATATTTTGTTATATAATAGAAATATCACGGGTTTTGCGTTAAGATCAATCAATTAGATAATCCAACCTTTGGTTGTTGATATAAATTGATTAACACTTGAACATTGGTCTTTGGTACCGTTCAAGTTATTTCTGTTTATTCAACCGGGCTCGCAAATTCTTATTTGTTTGATTGCGGATTGAATTGAGAAATAGATATATCGCTCTTTGATATACTTTCCTATAGATTAAGTCTGATTGTGTAGTTGGTTCTCTTGAAAGTATATTGGAGTAAGTCCTCTCAGAGTGCCAAACGAAATATTAGGTGTGGTTGTTAGACCCCCGCATTTTCATTTGGTATCAGAGCAGGCAAACACGTTAAGACCTCATAAGTCTGTGTTTTTAGCGAATTGAATATGGACAGAAGTGTTACTCTGATAAAAGCATCGCCAGAAATAAAAGCTCAGTTTCTATGAAATCTATTAAAGAGAAGGATTTGTCAATCTCGAATATAGATGAACCCAGTGTTCCAATGAAACAGACTTGCATTGACAAGTGTAACCCCGACTACCTTACCGACTGTTAGAGCATAGCTCGATTGAACCCACCAAGCGTTGGTATGTCAAGTTTGGTTGTCATATTTTAGTGAACCAAAACTCATTTAAAGAGTCGCTTGATTATGTACTAGAGTCAACTTCGTATATGTTAGTTTTAAAGTATTAGGATATGAGACATTACAAGTATGACGAAGACTTGAAGAAGTGAAGAAGTAAGGAGCTACAACGACAACATCATCATTCCACTTCGGGTTAGTAATATTTGACTTGAATCTGTTTCATTCCTAATGTATCTTTCAAGTCATGCATATTGAAAACATAATCTGCGAAGCATGAATGATTACACTCTAATTAGACGTAGTATTAAGGAATACAATACGAAGTATAACGCTTACCTTTTGAACTTCGTATATAAGACATCGACATAATAGTTTAAATTCTATTGTGATTATGTATGGGTATGAGGTGAAAATTTCATCCTAGGAAACAATGTTTTACATTCGTTTAAAGGAAGTAAATTCATGAACTTGTTTTGTGAATCGAAAGGGAAATCGCTAGGCTTATTGGTATTGCTATTCATTGCATATCTTTTTAACTACCAATATGTGTGATTAGTATAACCGCTCATGACTTGTTTATGTTCTTGGTAAAACTATTCATAAGGCCTGACTTTTGTATTGGTATGACTTTTATTAGTGAATCCGATCTTAAGTAATCACCTGAGATGGTATGATCGATTTAGTGTTATTGGTATGACCAACTCTAGGCAAAGGGGAACCGATCCTAGTAAGAGGTGCAACCGATCCTTGTAACATGTGCAACACATTTCTGGATATTAGGAACAAATCCTATGAACATGTGCAACACGTTTTTAGACATTGGGAACCGATCCTATGGACATGTGCAACAAATACAAGTTAGATACCATATATATGTGGGAACCGATCCTAGTACCTAGTCAACCGAATTTTTGGAAAGCTAGTGTGACTAAATCCAATACACACATGAAGGTAGAACCGAAACTTGTTTTGGTAGAACCGTGAAACCCATGATTGGTGATCGAGTGTTCTTAATCAATCACATAGTTCTTGAAAGTCAGAAGAACCAATTCTAAACTTGTTTGGAAGTGTGGCAAATCGGTTTCAAGATTGTAAGTATGAAAGAGGACTTACAAAGTAAAGATGTCGACATACTTTGAACATGTGCAGTAACGCTTATCTTTTATTGTTCAAAGATATTCCTTAATAGCTAAAGGAAAATCCCGGATCGAAAAAATAAGTTGAGAATCTTTTAATTAAGGTTTTTAATTTTATTTTTGGAAAATGAAAAATTAGTAATGTGCATTTACTAGTTGGAGATTTTCCAAGAGATTTTCGGTCAATGTTTGGACAAAGCATTTCCAGGAATTATGGAAACCGAATTTGGAATATATTGCATATCTTGAGAATATCTTCGGTTTTGGAAATTCCTTGGTGTCCAAACTTCTTTCGTCTATAAATATCAAAGTTTGCATTTCGAGCAAACTAATCCTCAGAGCCAGCAAAACTACCTAGTTGTGTTGTTACTGGTGGAGCCGCCTATTCAGAGAGGAAAGTAACCTAATTAGGCGAAATCTTTTACGGCCGCTCGGTTTAAAGACTGGGATTGAGAAGCTCTATTAGTACCGTTGGTGGGAAACTAGATACTTGCGGTTTATTATTAGTTTTAAATTGATTTGATTGACTAACGGTTGTTGAACTTTGATTGCACCTAGTTTGTTTATGCCTGAGAATCTTCTCTTCTGATATAAGATTCACTCAAACTAGATCGAAGTTTCGACGGGGATCTTTAGACTGTTTGTAGATATAAAGACGTCTTGTGATAATCCATTGTTAAGATACTCCGTTATGTGCGTGATTGATCACAAGAGATTCAAGTTGATTGTGTGCAGGTGTTTATTGAAGATCTAAGAAGATTTGAAGACGAATAAGATTTCTGATTTGGGTTCATAATCTTTGGTGTGCACAATACTTGTTTCGGTTAAAGAGGATCCAACTATAATCGATTTATCCTTGTGGTAGATTGGATTGATTAGTTGAGTAAATCGGCATCAATACAATTCTTTGTGATTCAAAGTATTGATTGCAAAATCCTGACAACTACTTTGGTAGTTGTTATTAGATAGATCTAAGGACCTGACAAAGGAGTTTATTGGAATAAACGGAAGAGCCTTTTGTCGAACTCATATCACTTGGTTGAAAAGAGTTGTTACCAAACAGATTTGTTGTTCCTTACCTGTTTGGAATATTAACCAAAGGAATTGTTCCAAGTACGTGACTTATTACAAGTTTGACGCGTAGGAATACAGACGGAACTAGGTGAACTATAGGTTTAGTTGCTTGGTCTTAACTATACGAAGTTGGTTTGATTTTGTATGGCGGCTTAATCCTGAGAGTATTCAATTATGGACAAGGTCCCGGGGTTTTAGATTGAGGTATATTTGGGTACCCTCGTCTTTTCACCGACGAGTCTGACTCCGAAGTTGAAAGGAATGCACCCAAAGAGAGTGCAGTGATTCTAAAATTTGTTAGAATCTAGGCTGATGATGTCAACCGGTTGAAACACAAAGTGAATGTCCTTATTGGTATGGTTAATAAGCGTGACTCTCTTCTAAAGGTCCATCAAGAGGAAAATGCCTCAGTCTGTTCTTCACGAACTCTACTTGAGGAAAAACTCAAAGAGGGTGCTTTGGAATTTGAACATCTTTTGAGTAAACTCTCTGTTCAATAATGTTCTAAAGAGTCCACTATACCAATTGCCTTTGATCTAACTGTAAAAAACTCAGTTTCAGAAGCAAAAACGAAATACCTTCATATTGGAAAAGATGTGCTTGTGTCTTCCTCTAATCAAGGAATATCCACATCTCATGGAAGGAAGAAATGTCCCGACGATGGTGTTAAGTTTGTTCTCTCTAATCACTTAGGTGATCAGAAAGTATGTCTCTTTTGTGATTCAAAAGGACATGTTGAACAAAAGGGGAATTCTAGGTTGAATGACAATTCTATTGTTCGTCTTCAACACACCTTAGACTTGATTCTCAAAGGTGTAACTGACATTCGTATGTCTAAACCAATTGGTTTTAGTACTCACCCTGTGTATCGTACCATGAAACTCAGTTCGATGTGTTCCTCAAATGTTCAGAAACCTAACAGACTCCCCAACACATTTCGTACAAGAAGAGCTCAAGGATCTTATTCAGCTAAAAAGGGAGTTAATGTTGTTTTTGATATGAAAAAGGTTCTAGAAGAAGGAAGCAAACATGTTTTGGAAGACAACCTATATCTGATAATTGAAGGTTATAAAGATATCATCAAAAGGCTGACAATTCCCTATGTTAGAGCACTGCTCGGTCGAACTCGCATGCGTTGCTATCTCAAGCATGTTTGTCAATGTTAGTGATCAAAACTATAAGTCTTGATTTCTAGCCTATCTATAGATGTCTCGGACTAGGACATAGATTATGTATTTGAGCTTAGTTTTCACGGAGTTCATCATTTGAAGACGAAGAACTACTAAGGAGAGCTTGTGGAACTTCTTCGACAAAAGGTATGTGGAGACTTGAACTCATCTATCACTTGGAAAGTCTATTTCTACTATCTCCTATATTGAGACATAAGTCGTTTAAGATATAGTTTTCTCTATACACATTTGAGATGAGATTTCGAGCTGAGTATATCTCGCTTACATATTTCTCGAAATATGTGTTGGTAAGCTTTTGCTTTGAACAAGTTCATCTTATATCATGAGAAATTTGCCGAGTAACATCTTACATGGTTTGTGTGATACAATCATTTGATGTAGGCTTGGAATGTTTCGATAATGATTATTTCGATATCTTGATAATTGCTTTGATGCTAATAGTGTGTGAAAACGGCTATTATCATTATAAAAGAATGTTTCAATGATTGAAATAAAGAGTTTAGAATCTTGTAACCATTCTTGCATATAAGCATAGTGTGTTCGCACATTAGTGTATAAGTCCAAAACCGGGAACCTAAAGTATGCATACTTGTGTGTATACATAAAGGTTGTAGGAGACTGGGTAAGTATGCGAATACGCATATCGGCGGAAGTTCACGTCCGTGAATTTCTGCTGAGTTTGAAAACCAAAACCAAACTCATTCGGTTACCTAAAGTACGCATACCAGATACGCGTCGGCGAGAAAGTTCACGTCCGTGAATTTACTGCGAGTTTGAAAACTAAAACAAACTCAAATCCGGTTACTTAAGTACGCATACCTGTACGCATACTTAAGTGTGTTACTTTTCTAAAATCGGTTATACGTGAACCTAGACATTAATCAATAAGGAATGCAATCTTTGCAAACCGTGGCTATAATGTTCATGTATTGATTAGAGTGAATCAAACCGATTTTGCTTCAATTGTGTTCTTGTATAATCCATGAGAATATAGCAATTGAACAACTCTTTAACTAGTTTCATTTGAGTCATTTGAACTAGTTATGGTTAAGATGAATAAGGTTGATATGAGAGTAATCATATGGCTAACCTCGGTTAACTATTTGTGAACCAACATGGTGTACACGTTTAGGTACGGTTACATAAGCCTAAATGAGGGTACATTTCATTTGTGTGTAACAAGTTAAGTTCGATCTAACGGTTGAAAGATATTAGCTTGGGAGAATCAAGTTTTTCATCTAACGGTGAATATTGAATGCTTTGTTACCAAGGTAACTTAGATTTCAAACCCTAATTTGAAAACTATATAAATGAGAACTCTAGCAACTGGGAAACCTAATCCCCATACCTCATGTGTGGTACTGTCATATCCCTGCCTTGTTATTGATAGTAGGAGAGGTTGCCTTTACCCATCGTCTGGTGCCTTTAGTTCAGGAGTTCTAGCCGTTAAATGTAATGATGTTATTAACTGTTGTTAAGTGTACGCGTGTTAGTACACTAGTGGGTCAGGTGTTTTACTTTTATTGTGTGTGTGTGGTTGTAAGAGAACCTGTCAGAAATTAATCTAAAATATTTTCTCTCTCTTCGTATCTTCTTCCCTTATCTTCTCCGGCAGAAACCGGCTACCTGAAACCCATTTGTAGTGTAGATCACTACAAGTGGTATCAGAGCACTCGATTCCGAGTGAACTTGATCACCATGGTGACTAGAACATAGTTTGAAACTTTAACCAAGCAGATCGAAACGTTGGCTAAAGAAATTCAAGATCTCAAGACTCAACAGAACGCACCCTCGCCCATATTATTATCTTCTATGATGGATATGTTCAAAGTAGAAGCACAGAAAGCCTTGGACGAATTGAGATCTAAAGCTTCAACATCCAATGGAGGTGGAGTTAAAACCCCCTATTCAACCAGGTTTTGTTTACGAGACCTACCTAAGTGTAACTCCTGGTGAGAACTCTAATTTCATCCATACTCATAAACTTAAGGTTGATTTTCCTAAGTTTGATGGTACCAACCCTAGATCTTGGCTTCGAAAGTGTACCAAATACTTTCAGTTACATCCATGGATGAAGAAAAGAAAGTTCACTTAGCAGCTATGTATTTAGAGGGTAAGGCCGATATATGGTTTCAAGATTATCAAATTGGCAAGGAATTCTTAGTTTGGGAAGTATTCCAAAAGGCTATATGCTTCTGATTCCAGGAGTTAGGCCATGATGATATAATTGGGGAATTTAACAAGCTTTGTCAAGTGGGTACAGTCTTAGAATACCAAGAAGTATTTGAGGAATTGAAAGCTTTAATGTTAGCTAAGAATAGACATCTGACAGAAGAATATTTCTTTTCTAGTTTTATCAGTGGGATTAAGGATGAGCTAAGAATAGCAGTTCAAATGTTTTCTCCAGCCACCCTAGACAAGGCTATTTACTTGGCCAGAATGCAAGAAATTTTGTTGGAAAGTACAGCCAAGAAGGCTAGGTCTGCCAAGTTACCACCACTGTTCATTTCACAATCTCACAGAAGTATAATATCTACCCCAAAACCTCAATCCTCATCTCCAAGAGGCAGCACTAGATCCAGTCCCAAGCTTCCACCCATCAAGAGACTCGCATATGCTGAGATGAGAGCTAGAAGGGAGAAAGGACTTTGTTACAATTGTGATGAAGTCTACTCCAAGGGTCATAAATGCATTAAACAACGATTATTCATGCTTGTGGGAGAGGATGAAGGAACTGCTACTTCGAAGATGAATCACCTACCAGCTCCCTCATTATACAAGAGGTGCCTGAGAAAGAAGTATAGATCTCAGTACATGCATTGTCAGGTAATGTTACCCACAATACCATTAAGATTTTGGGAACTATTAATAATAAGAAAAATTTCACCATTCGATAGATAGTGGAAGCACACACAGGTTCATTGATCCTGAAATAGCTAGGCAAAGTGGTTGCTACATAGAACCCACAGGTGTATTCCAAGTTGCAGTGGCCGATGGCAAAAAAATTAGTAAGCAATGCTAAATGTCCAGACCTACAATGGCAGATGCAAGGCCACTCCTTCAAGTTTGATATGAGAGTTTTAGCCCTAGGAGGCTGTGATATGGTACTTGGTGTTGATTGGATGAGAGAACTCAGTCCAGTCAACTTTGATTTTAAAAACATGCTTATTTCTTTTAAGAGGAATGGGAAGGAAGTTATTTTACAGGGTAATGCTGAGTCCACCAGTATCTCAATTATGACAGGAGAGTCTTGTCAGAAGTACTTGAAGAAACACAAACATGGGTTGGTGGGACACCTATTCTCCATTACTAGTAATGATTCAACACCTACAATACCAACCATACTTCAACCCCTTCTTGATTCATTTAAAAGTATATTCCAAGAACCCACTTCTCTACCTCCTGCTAGAGCACATGATCACCATATTCCACTTCAACCATCAACTTCTCCCCCCAATCAAATACCTTACAGAATTCCATACATTCAGAAAGAGGTGGTTGAGAATTTAGTAAAAGAAATGCTTGATTCTGGAGTGATAAGGCCTAGTCACAGTCCCTGTTCCTCCCCCATACTCTTAGTTAAGAAGAAGGATGGTAACTGGAGGTTTTGTGTAGACTATAGAAAGTTAAATGACATCACCATCAAGGACAGATATCCTATTCCAGTCATTGATGAACTTTTAGATGAACTTAAGAAGTCTAAAGTGTTCTCCAAGATTGATTTAAGAGCAGGGTACCATCAGATTAGAGTCTATCCACCAGACACCCACAAGACTGCTTTCAAAACTCACCAAGGGCACTATGAGTTTTTGGTCATGCCTTTTGGCCTTACCAATGCACCGGCAAGCTTTCAAGCCTTGATGAATGATATTTTCAAGCCATATTTGAGGAAGTTTATTCTGGTATTCTTTGATGATATCTTAATCTACACTCCAAACATGGAAACTCACCTCCAACATTTATCTATTGCCTTCAACATACTCAAGGAGCATTCTCTCTTTGCTAAACTTAGCAAGTGCTCCTTTGGACAATCCCAAATTGAATATATGGGGCACATTATTTCTGGTGATGGGGTGGCAGCTGACCCAGATAAGATAGCCTGCATGGTAAAATGGCCTGTACCTACCACTTTAAGGGATCTTAGAGGATTCCTAGGCCTTACAGGATATTACAGGAAGTTTTTCAAGAAATATGGCCTTATTTGCAAGCCATTGGCAGACTTACTCAAGAAGAATAATTTTCATTGGAATGCAGCAGCATAAGTAGCTTTTGAACAACTGAAGGAAGCTGTTACTACAACTCCAGTGCTGATACTTCCAGATTTTTCCAAACCATTTGAAGTGGCAACTGATGCATGTGATTTGGGAATGGGAGTTGTTCTAATGCAATAAAAAAGACCTATAGCTTTCTTCAGCTAAGACATGGGTGCAAGATTTTTGGCCATGTCCACATATGAAAAAGAAATGATGGCGTAGTCATGGCGAGTCAATAAATGGAGAACTTACTTGATGGACAATAAGTTTACAATTTATACGATCATCAAAGTATAAGGTATTTCATGGAGCAGAGAGTGCATTCAATGCTACAACAGAAATGGCTTGCTAAATTATTGGGGTATACTTATGAATTGAAATATAAGAAAGGAACTGATAATGTGGTAGCTGATGCCCTTTCAAGGGTAGTCATCGAAGATAATCCAATGTGTCAAGCTATTTGTCAAATCCAACCATCTTGGTTGCAAGAAATTTTAGACAGTTATACTAGTGATACCTTGGCTCAAAAATTAATCCCTGAGTTATTAGTGGAAGGAGTAGCTATGGGTCATTACTCTTACCAAACAAGGCATAATAAGATATAAGAATAGAATATATGTGGGTAGTACTGGAGATATGAGGAGAAAGATACTTGATGCTATTCACTCATCCACTATTGGGGGACATTCAGGAGGACAAGCAAGCTATCAAAAGGCAAAGCTGTATTTCTATTGGGTAGGAATGAAGAACAAAGTCATAAATTATGTTAAAGAATGTGACATCTACCAACAACACAAGGGATTCAATACTCTTCTAGCATGACTTCTCCAACCATTACCCATACCTGATCAAGCTTGGGAACACATTATCATATATTTCATAACAGGGTTGCCCAAATCAGAAGTTAGAGAAGTGATTCTAGTTGTGGTTGACGGATTTACAAAGTATAACCATTTCATTGCTCTCACCATCCTTACACAGCTTCTTCAATGGCCAAAAGGTTCCTAAACACTATCTACAAGCTACATGGCATGCCCAAGTCAATTATTTTAGACAGAGACAGTATATTCAGCAGCAATTTCTGGCAGGTACTATTTGCTAAGGTTGCTACCTCCTTAAATTTGAGTACTGCATACCATCCTCAATCAGATGGGCAGACAGAAAGAGTAAATCCCTGCCTAGAGTCTTATCTCAGATGCATGACTAGCTTTAAACCTTCCAAATGAGTCTCTTGGTTACCACTAGCTAAGTGGTGGTTTAATACTTCATATCATACAAGCTTAAGACTCAACCCATTTCAAGCATTATATGGTTATGCTCCTCCACAGTGGGGAATTCTGTCTTCTCAAGCAGGAATACATGCAACAGTGGATGATTATTTACAGCAAAGACAAGAGATGGTTGGTATCTTGAAAGAAGCATTGGAAGCTGCCCAACACAAAATCAAGCAACAATCATATAAGAAGAGGTCAGAGAGATCCTTTGTTGTAGGAGATTGGGTGTATTTGAGATTACAACCTTATAGGCAAACTTCAGTACAGCTGAGAAGAAATCTCAAGTTAGCTGCAAAATTTTTTGGCCCCTACCAAGTGCTAGCAAGAATAGGTACTGTGGCTTACAAGCTTCAACTTCCAGCTGGGTGTAGAATTCATTCCACCTTCCATGTCTCACAACTCAAGCCCAAAGTGGGAGCTGATGTGATGGTACAGACTAATCTCTCACAAACTGATTTAATGGGACAATTGCAAGTCAAACCACTGAAGGTTCTAGCCACAAGAGATATTTAAAAAAATCAACAGGTCGTATCTCAAGTTTTGGTGCACTGGGAAGGCATGACAGAATCCGAAGCTACTTGGGAAGATAGGATGTTGATGAAGAAGCAATTTCCAAGGCTGATCCTTGAGGACAGGGATCTGTTAGAGTAGAGGGTAGTTGTCATATCCCTGCCTAGTTATTGATAGTATGAGAGGTTGCCTTTACCCATCGTCTGGTGCCTTTAGTTCAGGAGTCCTAGTCGTTAAATGTAATGCTGTTATTAACTGCTGTTAAGTGTACGCGTGTTAATACACTAGTGGGTCAGGTGTTTTACTTTTATTGTGTGTGTGTGGCTGTAAGAGAACCTATCAGAAATTAATCTAAAATATTTTCTCTCTCTTCGTATCTTCTTCCCTTATCTTCTCCGGCAGAAACCGACTGCCTGAAACCCATTTGTAGTGTAGATCACTACAGTTACTAGTTACATAACTAGAGTCGATTCTCCTTTAACCTTAGGTTTCTTCTTGAGACCCTGTAGGTTAACGACTTGAAGAATTCATTGGGATTGTGAAGCCAGACCCAACTATTATCTTGTAGTTGCGTGATATGATCTTGTTGTTTCTATCGTGTGGAGTACAATTGGAATAACTGACTCGAGATTTTATATCTCCGATAGGCAAGATAGAAAAGTAATCACAAACAACTTCGTCTCATCGTTTGTGATTCCACAATATCTTCTTTCGCTAGTCGATTAAGATTATTGTGAGGTGATTGATAATTCTAGGCTGTTCTTCGGGAATGTAAGTCCGGGTTATCGATTGGTTCTTGTTTACCTTGATTTATCAAAAGACGGAACAAAAACTCTTGGGTATTTCTGTGGGAGACATATTTATTCAATCCTATAGACTTTTCTGTGTGAGACAGATTTGTCTATCAAGTCTTCGACTTTGGGTCGTAGCAACTCTTGGTTTTGGGTGAGATCAACTAAGGGAATCAAGTGCGTAGTATCTTCTCGGGATCGAGAGACGTAAGGAGCACAACTGTACCTTGAATCAGTGTGAGATTGATTAGGGTTCAACTACATTCCAGTCCGAAGTTGATTGGTAGTAGGCTAGTGTTTGTAGCGGCTTAATACGGTGTGGTGTTCAATCTGGACTAGGTCCCGGGGTTTTTCTGTATTTGCGGTTTCCTCGTTAACAAAATTCTGGTGTCTGTGTTATTTCTTTTCCGCATTATATTTTGTTATATAATTGAAATATCACAGGTTGTGCGTTAAGATCAATCAATTAGAATATCCAACCTTTGGTTGTTGATTTACATTGGTTGACACTTGAACATTGGTCTTTGGTACCGTTCAAGTTGTTTCACATAATAATCAGGCTTGTGGATTTCCATCTGTTTGATTTGCTGATTACATTGTGAAACAGAGATATTAAAACTCTTTGATATACTTTACTCTAGATTAAGTCTGACTGTCTAGTTGATTCTCTAGAAAGTGTATTGGAGTAAGTCCTCTCAGATTTCCAAATGAATTTTTGGGTGTGGTTGTTAGACCCCCGCATTTTCACCCTCAAGGCAAACTTCTTCCGGTAAGAATAAAAACTATGCGTCGTATTTTGATGATAGTATGTTTTACGATAACTTTTCGCATCAAAACGGTTTTCCTCCAAAGGCCAGGAGAAAGAGGTTTAACCGAAAACAACATTCATTTAATGATCTCAAGGCTCATACTTGTGCTAATTAATCACAAGTTGAATTCTCACTCACAAAAAATCCTGGTTGAGTGAGATATAGTCAGGAATACTTGATGGCAAAGTGTTTTCTGATTCTCTAGCTATTTTCTTATCGTTCTTAGCTGGATTATCATTCAAAAACATTTTTGCATAAGTATTTGTTTGTTTAGTTAAACTTTAGTTTCTTCTAATTTCTTCTTCAATTTTTTTTTTTTTTTTTTTTTTTTTGTGTCAAAATTGCTACTGTTATGCTCTAAATTTTTCTCTTGTGAGAATATAAAATTTATCGAGCTAAAACTTGTGAATTTATTCACGTAGCAAAAAACTTTGGTAAATATAACAACATTCTTGTTTGATCTATCTCTACTTGAGTCATTTGCGGCTTTTATGGTCAAGGTTGTGTTTATACGTGTACCCATGTTACAGGTCACGGACCAACTTTGGAAACCTTAGTTTCTGTTCTCTTGGGAAACCATATATATAGATCAAACCTTTTATGAGAGCACGCATACTCTAGTTTTTAAGAATGGCTTCTCCTCATAGTTCTTGGGATTTTTTCAGCCGATTATATTGATGATGTTGTTTATTTTGAGTTTGTTTTAAAGAAGAAAAGAACCCTTGTTGAAGCTGACGAGCTCAGATCCTATGCATCATGTTATTATGCTTTTTCTCATCAAGATCGAGAAAATGCTGAGATGGTCTCTGCTGGAGTGGTTCATGGTTTTCTCACTGATCTTGAGAAGACAAAACTGAAGCTTGAGAACTCTGTGAAGGATCTTAATGTGCTACAATCTGAGTTGAAAAAGGTTAACTCTGACCTTTTTATCATGAAGTCACATGTTAAGGATCTTCTCAATGAGGATATCTTCTCCGAAGGTGCAGATGATGATGTGAGTCACAAGCTTGAAGGTATTGAGACCCGTGAAGGTTCCGTTGTGAACTCGATTATTGTTTATGATCGGTTCTTTTGGTTTTTAGAATTGTTTTGATTTTGTCTAGGAAACTTCTTATGAGAATTTATTCTTATGTTTTTTAAGAAGGATAACTAGGGTTTGGAATAGAAATTATAGTGAGTACACATAGCTATTGTCAACGTTTTCATCTTGCAATGTTTTTAGATTTATTTGTTTAAATTCTAAAGTTTATTTGGAAGATGATTTTTGCAGTATTAATCTTTATAGTTTCATATATTGCAAATTGTTATGGGATATGTTGTTTACGTCCGTAAACCTTGACTGTCCCATAAGATATCAAAAGTTATCTCTATTATATGTCGATATGAATGTATTGATAAAAGATAGAATGAACTTTTGACAACAAAAAGTTAAGCCTATTATGTCTTTATGCAAATATTGATGAAAGATAGGATGAACTTTTGTTTACAAAGATTAAGTCTATTACATGTCATTGTGCAAATAGTGATGAAAAATAGAATGAATCTTTGTTTATTCCGCAGTATTGGTCCTTCCCTGATCCACATCTTTGTGTATATAATGTGTTGCTCCGTAAGTTCTCTTATGTCGAGCATGGCCAATTGAATTGATCATTTTCTTTTGTGGTTGATTCATTTGAGATGTTTGGATACAAATTCATGTTCTCACGTGATTTGATTATGTCCAAAGAAATCCTTTTTTATTTGTGAAAGTAAGGTCGCTCTTGTTGTTCTTTCGGGAATGACATTTTATGGGGGAGAGTTCTTAATTGAACTTGTGCTTAATTGCCAAATCTTTGTAGGGAGTGCGGCTGTGGAATATTGTAGGAGTTTTCTTGTATCTTTATAAACTCCTTGATGAATGCATTTAGTTTCGGCTATATGATTGCATCTAAAAAGTTGATATGTTGTTCTCTTTTGGTCATGAAGTATCTCTATGAAAATTTCATTAGGATCCTACTAGTTTTCGTACCTTTGCCAATTTATATTGACAAAAGGGGGAGAATTAATGTGTAGTTTCATACTATAAATACATATGGTTTACGGATTATGTTAGGGGGAGTGGTTTTCATGTGAGATGAAGTATTGACTAAGGGGGAGTGATACATATCACCATAGTATTGTTGTCAAAGTTGTGATACAATTGGACTTTGATGTTGTATAATGATACTATGACAATGTATAACGATGTTGAGAGCAACTGTTTTCTCATTGTTATGGCTACGGATCTTCAACAACTATGATGTTGAGTTGAACACGTTCAGAATCACTGGATGGTAGGCCTCTAGATGTGTATATTTTAAGGTCTACTTGTAATACCGCAAGTGCACGACGTCTATCGGAGACGCGGCAAGTACGGGTCGATCCCACAAGGACTTGTGGTGCTCTAAGGTTGATCAAGGCTTACTTCCACTGAATTCAGGCAAGGTAATGTGACAGAACTATAAGTTGGTGTTTTTGTTGCCGATACGGCTGGATAATGTGAAATGAACCTAAGCTAAGGTATAAAACAGTGACAGTGAGGTTACTAAGGTCTCCAATTCCACCACTAACTCCTATTGTGAGTTTAACTCAGTTGAGCTTTCTCGTCCTTTGACTGATAAGGGCAGGGTGTCAATTCCACCACCTATCTAAGGGGTTTCTCCATGTAAAGCTTCAAATAACAGCTAAAGTGCTAACCCAGAGCACTAGTTGTCTAGTTAAGCACAACTAGTCAAGGGAATTAGCCTATAATTCTAAGGCTTGAGCTGCAGCATACTAAACACAAGTGTAACCTAACTACAATGCATACTTGGCATGCATTGTGAGAGAAGAGTGTTAGATACTTATAATTGAAGGTGTTCTCTATAATTTAAGCATTCAAGATTACTCAAACTGAGTTGAATTCATTCATGGAATTAGGGTTTCAATGAAACCCTAGCAACTAAATCAAAAATGACAAATAACATAAATTAAAACTACAAGGATGCACTGGCTAATCCAGGCATGCGCAAAAAATAACTTCTACATCCTCTATTTATACATGCAGAGAAATTCCAAAATACCAAACCCTAATTTCTATTTTAATTCGAAAAATCAACAAACCCATACCCTGAATCGCTTCTCCATTGTCAATTCGTGCTCAGAACTCCTCTTGCTTTGATTAGGTGAAACCCTAGTTCCATTTATCTCTCACATAGCCTCTAGGGTTATGAGAGAGGCTCTCACGAGAGACAACTAGAACTAGGGGTTGCTGTGGTTGTTGGCTTGATGTCGGGAAAGGTGATGATGGAGGTGGTGTTGACGGGAGATAGGGTGGAGAGGGGGAGAAGGTGGCGGAAGAGCAGAGCTCTGCTCTGGGTTCCTGATGGAGACGGGAGAGGTGAAGAAAGAGAAGATGGAGAAGAGAATGGGTATGGCTCGAGAGGTATAGGGTAGGTAGTTTTGCTGTGGGGCGGAGACATCAAGCTTTGATGAGACTGATGGAGCGAGCGTCAGATCTAGGAGAAGAAATCTCAACGGCTCAGCATGATTTGGAGTGATCTGGTGTTGAGCGGAGCATCGAGAAGTAGATGTGAGCGAAGGAGCGACCGTATGATGCATCTGGGCGAGATCTCAACGGCTCGGGATGAGCGGGTTCGGATCCGGGTCGCGGGTTGGGTCTAGCTCAAGCCCATGTCTTGTAGATGAGTTGCTACTTGTTGGGTTGCAACTGTTTCGCGCGCGGGCTTTGGCTATCTGCTCCATAGATGCTCGACTCCAATTCTTCTGCTCTTTTGGCTCCTCAATTTCTCCGAGCTTTATTTATTGCCTAAAAACACAAAATTAATTAATACAAATATTTATTCTTGAAAACAAAGAAAACACGAGAATGCTGGGATAATATCTCGATTTCTAAGCGCAAAAGATGAGTAAAATGCCAATAAAAAGGTGTATAAATATGCATTATTTAGCACTCATCACTGGAGTACTTGGAAGTGACAAATATTTCGAGTAATGTTGAAGAACCAAGGAGATCAAGCATTTGGATGAGAAGCTACAAAGTTTGTTTATTTTGTAATCCATATGTATTGATAATTTTGTCACTAAAATTGACAAAGGGGGAGATTGTTCGAGCATTGCCCGGTCGAACTCGCAAGCGTTTCTATCTCAAGCTTGTTTGTCAATCTTAGTGATCAAAACTATATGTCTTGATTTCTAGTTTACTTATAGATGTTTCGGACTAGGATAGATTGTGTAGTTGAGCATTAGACTTCACGGCATTCATCATTTGAAGACGAAGAACTACTAAGGAGAGCTTGTGGAACTTCATCAACAAAAGGTATGTGGAGACTCAAACTCATCTATCACTTGGAAAGTCTATTTCTACTCTACATAAGTCGTAGTGCGATATAGTTTTCTATTATGCACATTTGATATTTCGAGCTGAGTTTAACTCGCTTACATATTTCTCGAAATATGTGTTGGTAAGGTTTCGCTTCAACCAAGTTCATCTTATATTATTGACGAAAGTCAAAAGATGATCATGTGAAAATTGCCGAGTAACAACTTACATGGTTTGTGTGATACAATCATTTGGTGTAGACTTGGAATGTTTCGTTATGATTATTTCAATAACTTGAAAATTGCTTTGATGCTAATAGTGTGTGAAAACGACTATTGTCATCCTCTAAGAAAGTTTCAATGATTGAAATAGAGTTTAAAAAAATTAACCAACATTGGATTATCAACATGTTATGCATTCTTGCATATATGTGATCCATGTCCGGGAATCATAGTATGCATACCCGTATGCGTACCTGTTGATTTGAGAAGTTCGGGAACCTAAGTACACATACCCGTACGCGTACTGGCGTAAGGTTTATGACCGAGATTTTATGCTGAGTTTGGAGGTATGCGTACCAGTTCGCATACTGGCGAAAACCAAACTTGGTCCGGCTACTTAAGTATGCGTACACGTTTGCATACTTGAGTGGTTAAAGTTCTAAAATCGGTTGTGACATGAACTAGTACATTTATATAATAAGGAATGCAATCTTTGTAAACCGTGGCTATAAAGTTCATAAATTGATTCGAGTGAATCAAACCTATTTTGCTTCAATTGTGTTCTTGTATACTTCTATGAGAATATAACAATTGAACAACTCTTTAACTAGTTTCATTTGAGTCATTTGAACTAGTTATGGTTAAGATGAATAAGGTTGATATGAGAGTGTTCATATGGCTAACTTCGGTTAACTACTGTTGAGCCAACATAGTGTACACGTTTAGGTACGGTTACTCAAACCCAAATGAAGGTACATTTCATTTGTATGTAACAAGCTAAGTTCGATCTAACGGTTGAAAGATATTAGCTTGGGTCTAATCAGGTTTTCATCTAACGGTGAATATTGAATGCTTTGTTACCAAGGTAACTTAGATTGCAAATCCAGATTTGAAAACTATATAAAGGCGAACTCTAGCAACTGGGAAACCTAATTCCCACACTTCTGTGTGATACTAGTTGCGACTAGAGTCGATTCTCCTTTAACCTTAGGTTTTTCATGAAACCCTGTAGGTTAACGACTTAAAGACTTCATTGGGATTGTGAATCCAGACCCAACTATTTTCTCCGTAGTTTCGTGTTCTGATCTTACTTTTATTATGGTGATTGGGTATTATCTTTGCTAAGATTTTCTTGAGATTTATCTCCGATAGGTAAGATTAAAAAGAAGTCACAAACAACTTTGTCTCATCGTTTGTGATTCCACAATATCTTGTTTCGTTTCCATACGATTAAGATTATTGTAAGGTGATTGATAATACTTGGCTGTTCTTCGAGAATATAAGTCTGGTTTATCAATTGGTTCTTGTGCACCTTGATTTATCAAAATACGGAACAAAACTCGTAGGTATTTCCGTGGGAGACAAATTTATCTATTCCAATAGACTTTTTTGTGTGAGACTGATTTGTTTATCAAGTCTTCGACTTTGGGTCGTAGCAACTCTTGGTTGTGGGTGAGATCAGCTAAAGGAATCAAGTGCGTAGAATCTTGCTGGGGTTCAGAGACGTAAGGAGCGCAACTGTACCTTGATAAGTGTGAGAATTATTAGGGCTCAACTACATTCCAGTCCGAAGTTCATTGGTAGTAGGCTACTGTCTGTAGCGGCTTAATACAGTGTGGTGTTCAAAGCTGGACTAGGTCCCGGGGTTTTTCTGCATTTGCGGTTTCCTCGTTAACAAAACTTCTGGTGTCTGTGTTATTTCTTTTCCGCATTATATTTTGTTATATAATAGAAATATCACAGATTGTGCGTTAAGATCAATCAATTAGATAATCCAACCTTTTGTTGTTGATATAAACTGTTTGAAACTTGAACATTGGTCTTTGGTACCGTTCAAGTTATTTCTCTTTATTCAATCGGGCTCGCAAATTCTTATTTGTTTGATTGCGGATTGAATTAAGAAATAGAGATATCGCTCTTTGATATACTTTCCTATAGATTGAGTCTGACTGTCTAGTTGATTCTCTTGAAAGTATATCCGAGTAAGTCCTCTCAGATTGCCGAACGAAATATTGGGTGTGGTTGTTAGACCCCCGCTTTTTCACATATCATGAATAACTTGATTATTTTTTTCCTTTTTTTTTTTTATATATAGAGAGCAACAAAAGCAACCAAGCAACAGACCTAGGTGTTATTATAGGTGCTGTTTCGTAGGCCTATTGGAGGCGGTCGACCAAAAAAAGAGTAGTTTGTTTGTAAAGTGTAGGGTTGTCACGTAAAGATTTTTCTTTATTAGTACGGGTATATTTATATTTAAACTGTAGGGTTGTCAATGGGTACCCATTAACTGGAACTGAAAACGGGACCGGTTCCGAGTCCTAAAATTGGGCCAGTTAACAACTTTGGACCCGATGGGTATTACTCAATACTTACTAGCAATCCAACGGTCTTATGAAGTTGGGCCATCGTAGGTGGTGCCTGTGCGGGAGTTGGAACGGGAGGGTTTTTCTGGGGTGGAACTTGGACATCATCCGGACGCACGACAAAAGGATGTGACCATTCCAGGTAATCTTCCATGTAGTCGTCATCAACTTCATCACCGTTTTACGTAATCTCCCACTTCTCCCACTGACTAATATCTACCAAACGAAGTGGTTCCCTATCCCTCAAATGTGTTGGTACCGAGAAAGGTCAAGAACATAACATTGAAGAGAGGCCGTCTCAAAACGTGATAATTGCTTATATCCAAGTTGGCACATCACACGTGTAGGATCATCCATAACGTATCCTTTTGGGTGGAAAAACGTCCCATTGTAAAATGCAGCGTTACCAAACCTCAAAAGTTGGAGGTTTCCTCTAGCCTCCTTGTAAGGGTCGAACACAACATCTTTGGTACTCATCGCGTCCAGAGCCAATCTCATATGGATCAGTTGATTATTGTTACCGGGCTTGGGAATATTGTTGAACTCGTATCTCTTGGCTCTGGGCTCCTCGGGGCCGTCAATGTGTGTGATCTTCAAGAAGGGACAATCCTTGAACAATTTTGGGAAGTGTTCATAAGCCCACACCTATACCAATGTCGAATGATACATATAAGAATTAGTAAGTGTTAGAGCATTGCTCGGTCGAACTCGCATGCGTTGCTATCTCAAGCATGTTTGTCAATGTTAGTGATCAAAAGTATAAGTCTTGATTTCTAGCCTATGTAGCTAAAGGTCTCGGACTAGGATAGAAAGTGTAGTTGAGCTCAAGAACTCCATGTCAATCATCATACAAGACGAAGGACTTCTCAAGGAACTGGTGGAACTTCATCGACTAAAAGGTATGTGGAGACTTGAACTTATCTGTCACTCAAAAGTCTATTTACTCTATCTCCTACTTTTGAGACAAAAGTCGTTTTGATATATAGACTTTCATTATACACATTTGATGTTTCGAGCCGAGTTTAACTTGCCTATCTATTTCTCGAAATATGTGTTCGTAAGCTTTCGCTTTAACCAAATTCATCTTTACCTAGTGACGAAAGTTATGTTATGTTTCAATCACTTTGGAAATTTCTCTGACGAAAAATGGTCTGTGAATAACGGCTATATAACGTTCTCTGAGAATGTTTCAATGATTGAAATGAGAGTTTAGATTACATAACCATTGGTAGGATATAAGCATTGTTGTGGAAACACATATATGTATAAGTCCTTATTCCTTGAACCAAAGTTTGCGAACTTTGTTGATCAAGAGAAACGGAAGTGGCATGAGCCAAGTCCGCGAACTGGCGGAAGTTCTCGACCCGAGAATTTCTGCTGGAGTTTGTGTACTCCTTCCGTGAGCTTAAGTCCGCGAACCCAGTCCGCGAACTTGAGTAGGTTATATCTAAAACCGGTTGTTCTTGAACTCATGTTTATTTAAACTAAGGAATGTTTTTGCAAACCGTTGATAGACGCATTTATGTGTCGAATTTGTCCTCAATGTTTCATATTGTTAGTACTCGTTTTTGTCCTTATTATGGTGTTTTGTGTGTTTGTAGGTATTTTTTGGAAATAAAGATTGTTGGAAAATTCGGCTCGAAAAGTTGCTCGGAACACCCCGGAGGACATGTGCTATGCGGACTCTCATTTCGGTTAAGGGAAACTCAATTACTAAGGGGCACCTCAGTTGGGCACTTGCTATTCGCACCCCCGGTTTGGTTAGGGGGACACCTTTCATCTTCGTTTAAAATCTGTTTTTGGCGGGAATTTGGTTAGTGAAACCCGAGAATGTGCAGTGAAGATTTCTACGAGTTTGAAAGAGATTAAACAGCTGGAGTTGGCATCAAATATCCTGTTTTGACTAAACAGGATTGGTAAGGGAGGCAGAATCGAAAAAGAAGGAGTATATTCACTTTTTGGAGTAAACGGCACACGGGAATTTCAAGTTTCTTATATTTTCCCGTGTTTACATGAAGTCGGCATGTGTTTGACTCAATCCAGCGTGTCATGATTCACATTGTCCCGTATTCAGCGTGTTTAGAGTTTGACAGAAGCAAGTTGACGCGTGAAAAAGAAATAACATGAAATAATCCCGTGAAAAATATATGTTTTAATACGGAGATATTTGGTGATTATGAGGGAAGATTCTTGTCGTTGTGGAGTATAAAAAGGATCTTGGGGTGGAAGAGATTGATACGGAGAGATGGGGGATAGTTTAGAGCGTCAACAGAGTGAGAATCGAGAGTTGCAGAGAATATTTTTCTGCTCCTGTGGAAGATGAAGAACACGGAGAACAGACTGCCAAAAACCGTCGTTCTTCAACAGTGTCAACGACAGAGCCCCGTGGGTCGTAGTTAAGGAGACAGTCGTTTTGGAACAGTGCGCGACACATCATATGTATCATTCTATGTAACAGTTTGGTTTGTAACAAATATAATTGTTACAAACCCGGTTTTCAATATTCATTCCATTTTCACCTCTTGTAAACACTTTTTGAGCAATGAAAAATTATTCTGAGTGTGTTTCCAATATGCGGAGCTAGAACCCATTACTGGGACGACGGAGGAAGCTGTTTTGCACCCATGTGGTAATTCTATTTAATTCCTTTATGACTATTTGCACTATTATAATTGTTTTTTGATTTTTCTTGATTATTTGTGAATTCGTTAGATGTCGCATGCTTAGTCTTAGGTACTTTAGATGCGTCATGCTTGTGAATTACATATAATTCTTTATAAAATCTACCTTGGCAAAGAATTAGAGTCGATGTTTGTTATTTTATGAGCTTTAATTGTCCTAATTAATAGATGAACCGCATGAATGTGAGAATTGGTGGAATCCCGAGTCCCAGTAACTCTCTTCATCTTGTGACATAAATTGTATATATTCTCTATTTTTATTATTTTTCTTTATTAAATCCTAGAATCGATTTCATCAAGTCCGAGTGAACGACAACTCTACTTACCACTATCTAAAATCTTATCAATTTTTGGCGCCGCCGACGCGGACTTGTGTATAGATTCGTTTTTAGGTTTTAGGTTTTATTTTTATTATTTTTGTTCTTTTTTACGCCTTTTGGTATTTCTTGTTTGTTTTCAGATTTGGAACTAAGCTAAAGAAAAAGGGAGAAAGCGCTGAAAACAAAAGCGAAGCCAAAGAAGGGAAAAAAAGAGGAATCCAAAGGAGTGAAGAAGAAGATTTTGTATATTATTTTATTTTATTTTTTTAGAAACTGTAATTAAGGTTTTTATTTTTGTAATATTTTATTTTTGGACATTTTTTTTTCTTTGGGACATTGAACATTGGACTTTATTTTTAAAACCCTAAAGAAGGGTTAGTTTAAATATAAACTGCACAGGGAAGGACGACAGTTACGATACTGTCTCGGCCCCTCGGGTTCGTACATGACATAGGAGTTGTGGCCCGAGTCGACCTCAACGGTTCATCCCTCGTCTGGAATGGGAGGTAAGAATTCTAAACACCCGCGAATCCCTTGTCAGCGGGTTTACTGGATGATTTTGTATGCATATATGTTGAGGACCTGAAATCGGATTTAATTTTCTAGTAAAGGGCAAGGCCTGGCCATATAAGATAAGGGTTCGGATTTCATCACCGTTCTCTTCTTGCCCGCCTTAGGAACACGTAACTTACGCGAACCTAAGCCTTAAAATTTGGACTAGAACGAGACCGATAGGGTAACGAGCTTAATAGGAAAGTCATTCGAAAAATATTGGTTACTCTTTTAAGCATACTTCGAAGTTCATGATGGTTTCTGTGAGTTGAATGCGTGACTGGCGCCGCCTTGTAATGCGGTGAGGCCTTGGGTATCAAAGCTCCACGCAGCTTCCCTCGCCTCTATTCAACTTACTTAAACTCGGATTGATTCCAGAGGGGTTTGCTCGGTTATAACGAATTCCCTTTCGAAGGATTAGAAGCTGGTCTAGAAACAATCTAAGTGGAGCCATCATGCTTTTTGTTTGCTAGAAGTCGCAGGTTTGTTTTGGTCGAGTCAGCCTTGTTTGTGCTTGTGTAGAATTCCCTTGCAGTTTGGATGTCAAACTGGTATTATAATAGCCATCACAATGAATATGAATATCCTACTGAACAATATGGACATCACTCTTTTTATGACCAGAGTGTGAATAGTGGTTGGGAACGCCAACCTTTTGAAGATCGTGGCTCATACCATGGTGAGCCCAATTACTATTCACATGAATACCGGTCATACGAGCAAAATTCCTATAATTCCTCTTCTCTAGATGAAGCACGTAGGATACTTGAGTCAACGTGTAAGTTAACTGAGTCAACACGTGAGTTTGCTGAGACAACACGTAGGTTAGAGTTAGAGACGGAAGAAAGAATTGCTCGAATTACTCTTGATTGCCAATACATTCTTCCCAATATCACCCGTGAAAATGAGGACAATTTTGATAATCAGGATGACGAGGTTAGAATTGGTAACACTACTTGTTTAGATGAGGTTCAACCATTTTCATGTTATTATAATGATGATTATGATGAGGATAGTGTTGATGAAGAATTTGAAATAAATAGGCATAGTGATCACGAAATTGTTACCCCAATTGAGCTTCATAACGATAATATTATTTCTAGTTCAAATCCAAATAATTTTAATAATTATTCACCGATTCAAAAGGATGAGGATTTGACTAGAGATACCCCCGTTTTAGACGATGTAGTATTTCCTTTTGATTACGAAGCCAATGATGGTTTAGAGGAACGAGTATATTTTGAGTCTAGCGATTTAGAAACAATGGACTTAGAAAAAGAAAATGAACTCGTAGAGATGAGTGAGGATGTACCTGACTTGGAAGAATCAATTGACCATTTTCGGGAATCGGATGACCTTGAAATTAGGGAAGTTGTGACTAGTCTTTTTAGAGACACTTTGAAAACTCTAAGTTTGGGGGTGATTATCATTCTCCATGTGCCTTAACTCTTAGAAAGGTCCCTAACTTGGGACTTGACATATGTGCCTCAACCATTTTAAAAGATTATCTTCATACACTTTTTCCTGAACCTAGTTGTGTCCATAAAGAAGTTCGGTTGTTAAGAACCCATCCTCTGGTTGATGTGGTTAACCCAGGCTATGATACCACGATTGATTTTGTTTTCCCACCAAATATTTTTCAACCAATTGTGGGAACGTATAAGTTTCAGATGTGTCAATTAATAAGTTTTGAGGCTAAACCTAATTACTTTAGGAGATTAGGGTCGACACATTTGCTAAAGAATGACCACTATTGTGGTCAACGGTGTGAGTCAAGTCTGATTGACTTAGAGGATCCCCATTATTCGGAGTTATTGTTATGTGCTTCTAAGTTCTTAATTGAGTATTTCCAGACTCTACAACCTGATCTTAAGAATCCTTCTTTTGAGGAAGTCCAGCCCATGAAAGCATTTTATTTAGACCTTTTTATAGAGCCTGAACCCGAACCACAACTAGATATAGTTGTCTTAAACAAAACATTATATAAGGGTGTGTTGGATATCTTCCTGGTCTGTGGCAGTTTCCTCTTCTTGTGGTTAGAACTTTTTGATCCAGATGACCCGCAGATTATTCCTAATTGCTTTGCTATATGATTCTTCGAGGTGACTAATCTCTTCCATTGTCTCAGGTCAAGACTTTAAACTTAGCACTTCTTGGGAGGTAAGCCAATATTCTTGCGACACGGTAATATATTTCCTTATGTCTTTTGCTTCAAATGGTAACAGTTTCTCCTTGTTCATGTTTTTAATTTCATCTTTAGAACATTGAGGACAATGTTAGATTTAAGTTCGGGGGTATGGGAGAAACTTTTTAGTTGCAATAAATAAACTCCAGAGACTAGAAAGTTATGCTTATTAAGGTTGGCACTAACTAATCTAAGTGGATGGGAACATCTTGGTTGTAGGAGTTGAGGAACCAATCGATTAGATGGAAACATCTAGAAGAGTCTATTCATAAAAGCACAGAGCTCAGGTGTTAGAAAAGAAAACATGGTAGTTTCGCCATATCCTCGTGATGGAAACATCGAAAGAATCCTGATCACTTCTTTTTTTTCTTTTTACCATTACTAGGGTGAAATAGAGTGACTGAGTTACCAAAAAAAAAAAAAAAAAAAGACCAGACCATTAGACCAACCGGAATAAATACAATAAAGTCGATCACTGGTACCCTTGTATATGCCGGTGAGTTGACCTAGAGTTAGGATTATCGATCACTTGGTCCCCTTGTATATGCCGGTGTGTTGATATTAGTCCGGACCCGATCTCAGTCCATTAGGATAGGTTCACCTTAGTCAACATCATCCACGTTTTTCTCTACATCCATCTTCTTAATATATCCATGTGATTGGTTGACTCCGGGGTATGATGTCTAGAAACTATTTGAGTAGAGCTCTGTCACTTTATATGAATTTTAGTATGCTTGAGTGCAAACTCGTGTACAACAATTGGAATTTCGCATCAGGGTACTTCCTCCTGTAGTCAATAAGTATGCCAACCAAGGAGATTCTTTAGTGCCTTCCAAGGTTACTCAAGCGTAGATAGCTAGGGTGCAGGTAAAGGTTTTGTGGGTACACCTCTCAGTAAACCCTCCGGAGACAACACTCCGCCACTAGGGCCACCTAGGGGTTCAAATGATTTTTCGAGAATAAATTTGCTCGAGGACTAGCAAATAATAAGTTTTGGGGTATTTGATAGACGCATTTATATGTCGAATTTGTCCTCAATAATTCATATTGTTAGTACTCGTTTTTGTCCTTATTATGGTGTTTTGTGTGTTTGTAGGTATTTTTTGGAAATAAAGATTGTTGGAAAATTCGGCTCGAAAAGTTGCTCGGAACACCCCCGGAGGACATGTGCTATGCGGAATCTCATTTCGGTTAAGGGTGTTGATGGTGGATTTTCGTTTAAGGTTAAATTTGTAAATAACCAGAAAACTCATGCGCTGACATTTTGTAAAAGATAAAGCCATTTATAAAGTGTTGGATACTCCTCACTTAATTCACCAAGAATGGAGCATGTAGCAACAATCCCGTTACGTGAATACATGAAATTCCTCCGGGTTGGAGCATGTAGCAACAATCCCTTCCCCGTGAATTTCATATCGGCCTTTGTATTTCCTGTACTCATTATCGGTGTGGCATGACGACTGAGTGTTACTCTTACGAGTAACACGAACCTCCAAACACTATAATGAAACCATGTACGAAATACCCGTACGGGCGATTCTCGGTGTGTTATACTAGCCCGATCCCTCTCGGTGTGTTATACTAGCCCGATTGAGCCCCTCTCGGTGTGTTATAATAGCCCGATTGAGCATCCGGCACTGACCATATCAGTTCGGATATGATCTGATCGCAGTCATCCAACTCCACAAGCATGATTGGACGACCCCAGATCAATTCCATCACCCCCAAGCGCGTATGGAATACACACGGCCGACCCCGCATGGTCGACTATTGGCCTCTTCTTGCCAAGAAACCGTCCATACCAAGCATTATGGGCGGAAAACCTAAATTAGGGTTTGCGGCATATTACATGTGCCGCAAAACGGTCTCAACCATCCACCTTCGCAGGTATAGGTGGAGGGTGTAGATGTAGACTCAAAGGGCCCGGAGCATGTCGACACAATCACCATGTGACCGCCTACACACCTGACCAATCGGTCAAAACCAACCATGATTGGTTACAACAAACTCGTCACTTTGAAAGAGCATGGTCGCGCGGCTTTGAAAGCCAAAATTAGGGTTCAAGCCATCACGCGCGTCCATCTTCTCCGGCACGAATGGAGGGTCACAGATTAGATTGAGCAAGGGTCGGTCACACCAAAGATGACCACCGTGAGCCCATCTACCTCCTCATGTGGTCGGCCAAGGCATATCATGCCTGGCCAATCCAAAACGCCCGCTCAAACATGCGTGGTTACACTTCCCAAATTGCAAATCGATCTCGACCACACAACTTCACCGGACGAATTGGGTGGCTTAGATCACGTTTTCATGGGACGGTGAGACATGGGCGTGAACATCAGCCTACCATCTTCACGCCAAACCAACCGGCCAAGACCGACCAAGTCAGGTCATCTTGGAAAACACGCCGGAAAAGGGTATGGTGCGCGACTCCTTGCGGCATCAAACTCCTATCGCAAATCGATCTCAACCACTCAACTTTGCCGATCAAATTGAGTGGCTTAGATCGCGCCTTCTTGGGAAAGTGAAGTATGGACGTGCACACCGGCGTGTTGTCTACACACATGCCCGGTCGGTCCTCTTCAAAACCCTTCCCATGCTTGGTTTCGACCAAGTCAAGAGTGATGCTTGCGCACCTCTTTTAAAACCCTAATTTCATCAACGGTCGCAGATGAGTGTCTCAAACATCATCTCATCCGTCCGACCTCACCAGCTTGGTTATACAACCCTGGTCAGGAGTTATTTGGTTAGTGAGGCGTCATTACCCATCACTTTACCACACCACAATGCAGTACCTGCATAAAATACACACGATACTTCACAAGTATCGACTTTCTGGAATAACACGGTTATTCAATTCAGATTACATGCTATCTTTCGTGGATCCACGATCCACATTCAGACATCAATCATGTCACAAACTGGGGGATACATACTTTGGGGTATTGGTGCGCGGTTTACAATGCGGCGTGCAACGCGCCATCACAAGAACGTGTTAGGAAGTCATGGACGGTTAGAGATGAACAGGAAAAGTGGGCAAGACTGGTCGTGTGTTACCGATACACAACTCCACTACTCCATCATTCTACTACCTCCACTTCCCACGAGAAACGTGAATGAGGCTCAATGACTTGTATAAATAGGTTCTCCGCCCTATTTCCAACAACAAGGAATAACGGAGAACAACACAAGTTCGGACGACGAAAACCAAGTGTTAATACAAAAACCGTATTCAAACACTCGAGCACTGCTTGCATCAACCGTAAGCTTGCTCATCTTTCATTACAAGTCATAAGCAAGCCAACACCTTCACAATCTCAACACCTTCTTCGCTTCCCTCCCTAAGATCAACCCCATCTCCTTCACTTTGTGACCGAAACAAGTCCGGAACGGCCATTTCTTGGTTTAGGCCGGACTTGCACGAGATTGATCTCTCGAATCTACAAGCACTCACCGCGCAGTGCATTTGTTGAAGGTTTAGATTCATTCCTCATCCACACCCCAAATTACCAAATTACTGCAGGAGTAGTTTTCACCCATCAACAATTGGCGACCACGGTGGGAGATTGATCTATCGGTTGCACAAAAAATTGAATTCTCAATTTTTCGGTTTCCATCTCACAATGTATCCTAAACCACGGGTGGCTCAGGTATCATGGGAAGCATAGATGGAATGTTGGAGGATGTCTTGGCGAATCAAGCCGGTATCACTAGAAGGCAGAGCGCGACATTTCGCCTTTTGAGTGACATAGCGGCACAATTACAAGAAGCGTCGACAAGCATCCACCCAAGCAGCGCAAGAAACGATGAATCTTTAACCAGGAGTCACACCTTTACCGGTGGAGAAGCAAAAAGGGCGCGTAACTGCAGGAGACTCAGGGAAGATGAACAACATTGTCCGGTCAACAACGGAGACCCGATGCAACTCCACAGGAAAAGAGACTTATCCGGAATACTACAATGTCTGCCAGATGAAGAAGGGGAACCTACGACCTATGGAGCCTCGCGGAGGATTTATACCTCAAAACTCTTGTCGAAGCCCTAAGACCTGTCCAATCCGCGTCGGCCTTCCAACCAACTGGAGAAACGCTTGAGGAAGGAGAAATCAATCAAGAAATGCACGAATACGAGAGGATGGGAGCGTTCAATTCGGCCACTCAAGCGGTGACATTACGACACCTTCCACATCCCTCTACTTAGGAAGGCAATCCGCGAATATGATGGCGCCCGCAAGTCTTCCAACCTCATCTCCTGTTCCACATCAAAGCCACGGGAGACATTGCAACGCCCGCTAACGCAGAAAAGGCGGGACTCAAGGTACTTACATTTCCCCTCCCCAATGAAGAAGATTACGGAGGCTGGAGACGTGGGTGCGAAATGGAGAGGTGGAGCTACCCCGGTATGGCGTCCGCCCTCTTGATCAAGAAGTAATGGACCCGAGGTACTGCCATTACCACCGGTTCCTTCATCACCCCACCGGTGAATGCAACGCTTTGAAGCGCATTGTTCAGGAGAAGCTTGGTTCAGAGAGATAGCTTGCAAAGGATTTTCTTAGAGACTACTCCGGTTTGATATAAGTGAGGCTTCAAAAGGCAAGTAAGTTTTACTCAACAACTTTACAAGAAAGATAGTTTAGAATTCACTTTGACTTAGCATCCCGCACGTGGAGGAAGAGGCTCAGTGATCAAACGCCATGTTTGTTTCCATTCGTACCTCCCTTTTACATAACATTTGCAATCTCATGTAATATGTGCAATCATTCATGACCAAGATGCAAATCTCATTTAACATAATCTCTTTCAAAAAGGTTGTTCACAAAACTATCTCAAAATAAGCCAATTCAATTACCTATTAATCCAAAAAACCTAAGTCAAAGAAAATCCTCACTATCACTCAAAAAAGAAAAGCATATAAGAGAAAACGCCGAAAGTATATAGCACGAATACTTCAAGGAAAGTCTTTAAGCAACAACTCATCCTTCCTCGGGGCAAGAGACTTTCATCCTTTGAAGCACGGCCGCTTCGACTCCCAGTTCTTTAGACAACCTCTCAACCTCTTCTTCTGGCGAGCAACACATCCGCGGAAGGGACTTCATCATGTAGTTTACGGAGCTCCCGAATCTTGGAGAACCCTTCGAAGAACCAAGGAGCATTGAAGCCGTGCTGCGCAAACACGTCCGAGATGGCACCTCCAATCTTCAATCACCTCTTGAAACCCCATCCACCCGATCGCAGCGCTCATCCCACGGATAGAAACTAAAGCTTCTTGGACGCGGTTGGCCAATGCAAGACGACTTTTGAGCTTCGTGGTGGTAGCAATATGTCCGTGTTTCTCCCATATCGCTGTGTACAACTCTTTGAACCGAATCGGACGCCGAATCCACCAACCAACGCATGTCCTGGATAAGGAGTAGTAAAAGGAGGATCGAACAAAGCCCCAGGCTGCATCACCGGTAATTCACCAACCGCAAGAGCCTTGTCAGTTGCAGGAGACTTTTCAGAAGGAGTCACCACAATGGCCATATTGACCGGAGCCTGTTCAGGACGAATTTCGAGGGGAGCCGCCCCAACTACAGCAGGTGCCGCCTCTCTTTCACTCTGGGTGCTAATTTCCATCACAGCCCCGTCAACAAGATCACTAAGGGAAGCGCCTTGTTCCACCGAGCTTTCATCATCTATGTCGTAGTCAGAAAAAGGAGCGGTTTCTCCAGACTTCTCAGCATGAAGGTCCGTACCGCCAGACTTCTTAACATGAAGACCAGTACCGCCAACCTTCTCGTTTTGGATGCGTGCCAACCTTGTGAAAGCATTATCCTTCGAAATTCCCTGATTTCAAGCAAGGATCGTTTTAAGAATTTACACTGGAGAAATGAAAGAACCGACGGGAAGAAATTTAAATACCTGCATATTGGAAGAATTGAGGATTACCGGACCACATGCTTGCCTCTTAGGTCTCTCTCCTACTTGGGGACTGCAATCCTCAGCTCTGGTCCATTTGGATGGAAGCGGCTTCAACCGGAAATGCTTCGTCAAGACGTCAGAAGATGGTTCACCACGAGGATCTGTCACAACACTCTCCGAAAATTTCTGGAAAACCAACAGTTGTCTACTCCAAAATTCCTTATACTTATCGGTTACCACTGGGTTTCTCCCAATAGGCCAGAAGGGAAGGCTCACCCGGTCTAAGAACACATTAACGTTAAGAATACTTGGGAGAGATTCTTCCGGAACCCTTGGTGAACGAATAAATGGGACACCCTGATCGAATCCCATTTGGCGAGCGGCTGTCAATATTGTACGGAGTCACAGAAAATTCTCCGTTGAATAGAGACGGGACATATCCTGGAATGCAGCTGCGCAGGTAAATAAATTCTCCAGACTTCATAGTTTCGACATCGGTACCCAACACAACATCAGAACCGTCAGAAGTGGTAGCAAAAGTCTCTGGCTGAACAATGGAATGGTGGACTGGCCCCCATGGACGAAAATCTACGGAAGACACATTGTCAAATACGTCCACAAGTCTCACGCCGGCTCTGGGACGCTTCTTATTCCATCGAAGTATTCTAGAGCCACCGTACAAGTCATTGAGCGAATTTCCAGGAATAGGAGCGTAACTTTTGAAGTGTTCCCATAAGAGCGCCTGAAGAAAAGCGAAGTGAATGTGCGACTCCACCTTCTTGTACCCGTTAGAAACATGCATATCCATTGCTAAAGCGTCCAAATGAGAATAAAGTGATCCGAGGAACAATGAGCCCAGAGGAAGAACTTCACCCTTCGCCAGTCTTATAGCAATCTTGACAAGGTCATTTCTAATAGTCTTCTTCCCAGAACCGTCATCAAATACATCTCTGGATAGCCATAAAGACAGGAACGCAATCACACTGAGATCATCCGGCTCCGGGTCTGCAGGGGACCACTCCAACACCCACCAGGTGTAAAAATATCTTGCATCTTTCTTCTCCTCCTTGCCCAGACTGTCGAATTCCTCCACCTTTCGAAGGATAGCGTTATAATTGCTTTGTTCCGCATCGAGAGCTCGTAAGAAAGACTTCCCGGAATGTGAGCGGGTTCATTAATGCAGCTACACTCTCCGGAGTAATAGTCATTTCTCCCCACCTAGATATGGCTGTGTGAGTAGAAATACGCCAGAAATGAAGGTAATCAAACCCGCGATGTCTTTTCTAATTTCGAGGGTAGCGGATGCCATGACCGCGTTGAGAATTTGCGCTTTGGTAAAATTTTCCTTAATGCCATTATTACTCAACATACATCTCATCCATCCTTCGTAAGAACCCAGTGGAGTATGGCAAGTTTTGAAGTCAATAGGAGAAGGCGGATATTGGTTTCTCTGGAGACAAAATCTCATCACAAGTCTTGAAAGAAGAGAATGGATCGACTTCCGTATTTTCTGAACCGGAAAGCAAGACTATCTTATGGGAAGGATGTCTCCTAATGTTCGGAAAAGGCGAGGTAAACAACTCATCATTGATGTTCGGCATATCTTTGGAGCTATCAACACTTCCCGACTTGGAACCAGCATTATCTTCAGAAGACATACCGACAGATGTTCTTTTCTACCGCAATGAAACAAAAGACAGAAGTTAGAACTTGTATGAAAGCATATGAGAAGTGTAGTCACACACGGCAAGACACAACTCACACAGTGGCCGGTCCAAACATCATATAAGTTTCGGTCTGGTATTGATTTCAAGTTCTCCGGTATAACTTTCAAGTCAGTCTGGTATTGGTTTCAAGTCCGGTACAGATTCCAAGTTCGATACAAATTTCAGTCAAGCATGTGTGAATAAGACCCACGTTCCGGCATACACGGCGGGCCCACGTTCATCCGCATGCATCATAACACGATTTTCTTTATTCATGGGAATCGTGTCTACGGGATTCAAGCCAAATGGTGGAAAAAGCTAAGCATGCACATGTCTTACAAAATGTGTTTACCTAAACAAACTAGGGTTTCACCTTTAAAAAAAAAAAAAAAAAAAAAAAAAAAAAAAAAACTTACCTTGGACGGACGGCAGCTCCGGCAATGGACGGCGGTTTCCGGCAACGGCTCCGGTAGCAACGATTGGTGGCGGCTCCGGCGCAACGTTTGGCGGCGGCAACGAGATCACACGGGAACTTCTCTGAATAAAAATTTTCGTGAGAAAGGAAAAAGGGTTTTGTCTCTTTTATAGACAAAAATTAGAAGAATCCCAATAGAAGAAGGATTCCTCCCTTATTTGGTTTCCTCTTTTGATTCAAATACCCCAAAGAAAGAAACCGGCCCCACCAGGGATTCCATACAAGCGTGACGGCGTGGAAAACTAGCGGTCGGCCAACACTCTTCCTGTAAACTCCTTCTATTCTGTCTTCCTCACGTATGTATGTCACCATCTCATGCCTACCACACAATAGTGTAACCATTATGTGCTAGGCGGGGGACTTAATGTTGATGGTGGATTTTCGTTTAAGGTTAAATTTGTAAATAACCGGAAAACTCATGCGCTGACATTTTGTAAAAGATAAATCCATTTATAAAGTGTTGGATACTCCCTCACTTAATTCACCAAGAATGGAGCATGTAGCAACAATCCCATTCTGTGAATACATGAAATTCCTCCGGGTTGGAGCATGTAGCAACAATCCCTTCTGTGAATTTCATATCGGCCTTGTATTTCTGTACTCATTATCGGTGTGGCATGACGAGTAGTGTTACTCTTCTGAGTAACACGAACCTCCAAACACTATAATGAAACCATGTACGAAATACCCGTACAGTGATTCTCGGTGTGTTATACTAGCCCGAGCCCTCTCGGTGTGTTATACTAGCCCGATTGAGCCCCTCTCGGTGTGTTATACTAGCCCGATTGAGCATCCGGCACCGACCATATCGGTCCGATATGATCCGATCGCGATCATCCAACTCCACAAGCATGATTGGACGACCCCAGATCAATTCCATCACCCACAAGCAGGTATGGAATACACACGGCCGACCCCGCATGGTCGACTATTGGCCTCTGCTTGCCAAGAAACCGTCCATACCAAGCATTATGGGCGGAAAACCCTAAATTAGGGTTTGCGGCATATTACATGTGCCGCAAAGCGGTCTCAACCATCCACCTTCGCAGGTATAGGTGGAGGGTGTAGATGTAGACTCAAAGGGCCGGAGCATGTCGACACAATCACCATGTGACCGCCTACACACCTGACCAATCGGTCAAAACCAACCATGATTGGTTACAACAAACTCGTCCGCCTGAAAGAGCATGGTCGCGCGGCTTTGAAATCCAAAATTAGGGTTCAAGCCATCACGCGCGTCCATCTTCTCCGGCACGAATGGAGGGTCACTGATTAGATTGAGCAAGGGTCGGTCACACCGGCATGACCACCGTGAGCCCATCTACCTCCTCATGCGGTCGGCCAAGGCATATCATGCCTGGCCAATCAAAACGCCCGCTCAAACATGCGTGGTTACACTTCCCAAATTGCAAATCGATCTCGACCACACAACTTCACCGGACGAATTGGGTGGCTTAGATCACGTTTTCATGGGACGGTGAGACATGGGCGTGAACATCAGCCTACCATCTTCACGCCAAACCAACCGGCCAAGACCGACCAAGTCGAGGTCATCTTGGAAAACACTGCCGGAAAAGGGTATGGTGCGCGACTCCTTGCGGCATCAAACTCCTATCGCAAATCGATCTCAACCACTCAACTTTACCGGTCAAATTGAGTGGCTTAGATCGCGCCTTCTTGGGAAAGTGAAGTATGGACGTGCACACCGGCGTGTTGTCTACACACATGCCCGGTCGGTCCTCTTCAAAACCCTTCCCATGCTTGGTTTCGACCAAGGCGAAGAGTGATGCTTGCGCACCTCTTTTAAAACCCTAATTTCATCAACGGCCGCAGATGAGTGTCTCAAACATCATCTCATCCGTCCGAACTCACCCGGCTTGGTTATACAACCCCGGTCGGGAGTTATTTGGTTAGTGAGGCGTCATTACCCATCACTTTACCACACCACAATGCAGTTCTCACGCATAAAATACACACGATACTTCACAAGTATCGACTTTACGAATAACGCAGTTATTCAATTCAGCATTACATGCTATCTTTCGTGGATCCACGATCCACATTCCAGTTTATCAATCATGTCACAAACGGGGATACATATTTGGGTATTGGTGCGGCGGTTTACGGCGTGCGGCGTGCAACGCGCCATCACAAGAACGTGTTAGGAAGTCATGGACGGTTAGAGATGAACAGGAAAAGTGGGCAAGGCGGGTCGTGTGTTACCGATACACAACTCCACTACTCCATCATTCTACTACCTCCACTTCCCACGAGAAACGTGAATGAGGCTCAATGACTTGTATAAATAGGTTCTCCGCCCTATTTCCAACAACAAGGAATAACGGAGAACAACACAAGTTCGGACGACGAAAACCAAGTGTTAATACAAAAACCGTATTCAAACACTCGAGCACCTTGCATCAACCGTAAGCTTGCTCATCTTTACGTTACAAGTCATAAGCAAGCCAACACCTTCACAATCTCAACACCTTCTTCGCTTCCCTCCCTAAGATCAACCCCATCTCCTTCACTTTGTGACCGAAACAAGTCTGGAACGGCCATTTCTTGGTTTAGGCCGGACTTGCACAGATTGATCTCTCGAATCTACAAGCACTCAAATCGCAGTGCATTTGTTGAAGGTTTAGATTCATTCCTCATCCACACCCCAAATTACCAAATTCTGCAGGAGTAGTTTTCACCCATCAACAAAGGGGAAACTCAATTACTAAGGGGCACATCAGTTGGTCCCTTACTATTCGCACCCCCGGTTTGGTTAGGGGGACACCTTTCTTCTTCGTTTAAAATCTGTTTTTGGCGGGAATTTGGTTAGTGAAACCCGAGAATGTGCAGTGAAGATTTCTACGAGTTTGAAAGAGATTAAACAGCTGGAGTTGGCATCAAATATCCTGTTTTGACTAAACAGGATTGGTAAGGGAGGCAGAATCGAAAAAGAAGGAGTATATTCACTCTTTGGAGTAAACAACACACGGGAATTTCAAGTTTCTTATATTTTCCCGTGTTTACATGAAGTCGGCATGTGTTTGACTCAATCCAGCGTGTCATGATTCACATTGTCCCATATTCAGCGTGTTTAGAGTTTGACAGAATCAAGTTGACGCGTGAAAAAGAAATAATAGGAAATAATCTCGTGAAAAATATATGTTTTAATACGGAGATATTTGGTGATTATGAGGGAAGATTCTTGTCGTTGTGGAGTATAAAAAGGGTATTGGGGTGGAAGAGATTAATACGGAGAGCTGGGGGATAGTTTAGAGCGTCAACAGAGTGAGAATCGAGACTTGCAGAGAATATTTTTCTGCTCCTGTGGAAGAAGAAGAACACGGAGAACAGACTGCCAAAAACCGTCGTTCTTCAACAGTGTCAACGACAGAGCCCCGTGGGTCGTAGTTAAGGAGACAGTCGTTTTGGAACAGTGCCAGCGACACATCATATGTATCGTTCTCTGTAACAGTTTGGTTTGTAACATATATAATTGTTACAAACCCGGTTTTCAATATTCATTCCATTTTCACCTCTTGTAAACACTTTTTGAGCAATGAAAAATTATTCTGAGTGTGTTTCCAATATGCGGAGCTAGAACCCATCACTGGGACGACGGAGGAAGTTGTTTTGCACCCATGTGGTAATTCTATTTAATTCCTTTATGACTATTTGCACTATTATAATTGATTTATGATTTTTCTTGATTATTTGTGAATTCGTTAGATGTCGCATGCTTAGTCTTAGGTACTTTAGATGCGTCATGCTTGTGAATTACATATAATTCTTTATAAAATCTACCTTGGCAGAGAATTAGAGTCGATGTTTGTTATTTTATGAGCTTTAATTGTCCGGAATTAATAGATGAACCGCATGAATGTGAGAATTGGTGGAATCCCGAGTCCCAGTAACTCTCTTCATCTTGTGACATAAATTGTATATATTCTCTATTTTTATTATTTTTCTTTATTAAATCCTAGAATCGATTTCATCAAGTCCGAGTGAACGACAACTCTACTTACCACTATCTAAAATCATATCAACCGTGGCTATAAAATTCATGAACTGATTCGAGTGAATCAAACCGTTTTTGCTTCGATTGTGTCTTGTGTAGTTATATAAGATCTAAGCAATTGAACAACTCTATAACTAGTTCATTTGAGTCATTTGGAATAGTTATGGTGAAGAAGAATATGGTTGATATGAGAGTGATCATATGGCTAACCATTTGGTTAACTATTGTTGAACCAACAAATGTTAATGTTTGGGTACGGTTTCATAAACCCAAAATTGAACATTTCATTTGTGTGTAACAAGCTAAGTTTTCGATCCAACGGTTGAGAAATATTAGCTTGAATCTAATCAGTTTTCATCTAACGGTGAATATTGAATGCTTTGTTACCAAGCTAACATTGATTGCAAACCCTGATTTGGAAGACTATATAAGGGAGAACTCTAGCAACTGGGAAACCTAATCCCCACACCTTACGTGTGATACTAGTTGTGTAAGCTAGAGTCGATTCTCCTTTAACCTTGGGTATTCTTCTCTAAACCAGGTTAATGACTTAAAGACTTCATTGGGATTGTGAAGCCAGATCGATACTACTTTTCTTGTAGTTGTGTGATCTGATCTTGCTATTTCTATCGTATGAGTACAATTGGAATAATTGGCTTGAGATTTATATCTCCGATAGGCAAGATAGAAAAGAAATCACAAACACTTCATCTCATCGTTTGTGATTCTGCAATATCTTTTTTCGCTGCGTCGATTAAGATTATTGTGAGGTGATTGATAATACTAGGTTGTTCTTCGGGAATATAAGTCTGGGTTATCAATTGGTTCCTGTTCACCTTGATTTCTCAAAAGACGGAAAAAAACTCGTAGGTATATTCGTGGGAGACGGATTTATCTATTATGTAGACTTTTCTGTGTGATACAGATTTGTTTATTAAAGTCTTCGACTTTGGGTCGTAGCAACTCTTAGTTGTGGGTGAGATCAGCTAAGGGAATCAAGTACGTAGCATCCTGCTGGGATCAGAGACGTAGGAGCATAACTGTACCTTGGATCAGTGTGAGATTGATTGGGGTTCAACTCTAGTCCAGGCCGAAGTTAATTTGGAGTAGGCTAGAGTCTGTAGCGGCTTAATACAGTGTGTATTTTAATCTGGACTAGGTCCCGGGGTTTTTCTGCATTTGCAGTTTCCTCGTTAACAAAATTTTGGTGTCTGTGTTATTTCTATTCCGCATTATATGTGTTTATATAATTAAAATATCACAGGTTGTGCGTTGTTCAATCAATTAGAATATCCGACCTTTTGGTTGTTGATTTAAATTGATTGACACTTGGATATTGGTCTTTGGTACCATCCAAGTTATCTCTCTTTGATAAAGACTCGTAGATTTCTATTTGCTTGAGTAAAGATCAAATCGAGAGATTGAGATATAAACTCTTTGATATACTTTTTATCTAGATTGAGTCTGACTGCCTAGTTGATTCTCTAGAAAGTATATTGGAGTTTGTCCATACAGATTGCTAAGCGAAATATTGCACTACACCAAATTCCCGGATTAGTAACAGAAATTCGTAACGGCTTAGTAGCCGTTACGAAATTCCCGTTAAAAATGGCCGTTTCGAAAAATTTGTAACAGGCAAGGGCCGTACGAAGTTTTAAAAAAATCGTAACATAGGCCAGCCGTTACGAAATTTTTTTATAGGCGTGCCAGCCATACGCTTCGTCACACCTGGGTCGTAACAGGTGTATTTACGCGTGTGTCATTCACATGTGTTGCATTCTTTTTCCGCCAAATATCGGTTGAAGTAGAGGATATTTCCTCCCCCTACTTAGGTATTATTTGGTCTCCCATCTCGACCATTCCTTTTCTTCTTCTTCTTCATTTCTCCTCTCCTCCTCCCAAACCCAAGAGAGGCGGCAAGTTTTCTTTACCAAATCTTATTTTTCTTGAGCAAATCAATTATCGGCGTCGAAGTATGTAAGGGATGGAGATATTGTTCTAGAAAGATTTTGAAATCAGCAGAAAAACTTGGATCTAGGGTTTCTGTTAGAGATAAAAGTGTTTTGAATGTTTAATCGAGGGTTCTGATTACTGTCTAGTACTCTATTCAGCGAAGACATCTACTAATTTGCGTCGGCTAAAATCACCTTCACCTTCCACACAAACACATCCCCCTCTCCGCCATAAACCCTAGAAAATCAAAAAACATCTGCAATTTCGAAGCCGAGAAGAAAGAAAAATTACAATTAAAGATGTCTTTGATATGTACACATGTAATAGGTAGTTTGGGTAGTTTCTATGGGAAGTTATAGGTTTGGCTATATATATGCCATTGTGTAACAAGAAGAAGTTATCTATGAAAATGGTGATATCCTAGATCAATGGCTTCTTATCTGATTCTCCTTCTCTGATTTTGTGATTCATATCAATTAGTAATCAGAGTGAAATCAGAGTGAAAGCATTAGAAGAGAAGAGACGAATCACGGAGAATCAGATAAGAAGCCATTGATGTAGGATATCACCATTTTCATAGACAACTTCCGCTTGTTACACAATGGCATATATATATATATATATAGCCAAACCTATAACTGCCCATAGAACTACCCAAACTACTTATTACATGTGTACATATCATGTTATCATCAACATCCTCGTCATTTTCATCAGACTTCTTTACTTTCTCCAACTTGAGAGTTTTGCTCTCAGTACCTCTCTTCATATCCTTGGCATTTACTTTCCCCGCACCATTAGACCCTTTCAATATATACACCTGTACATGGATGCTGGGAAGTTGGGAATGGATCCAGATTAACAGGATGGCTTATTTACTTCACGGGTGTCTGGTTTGGTTACGTTAACCGCTTAAGGGGCTAGAACGTCATTTCAATCAGTTATTTTCTGTAAGAAAAGTAGAAAACTTGGGATTTCTATGAAAATGAAAATTGGCCAGTAAAGATTGGCAACGAACTCAGGTTAACACGAGAGTTTGGTGTGAAATTTTTTTTCCCACTTCATGTTTGTTTCCTTAATTACTGTTAGCTCTTCTTTAGAAGTAACCTTATTTACAGGGGGTTAGTCCTCGAGTGAGTTGGAGGGAGTTGGGTGTATTTTGAATTTTGAGGATTTTGAGAGAGTTTGGTGTTTTTGAGTTCAGGGAGTTTGGGGAAGTATAGGGAGAGTTTGAGAGAGTTTATTAGAGAGAGTTTGGGAGAGTTTATTACAAGTTTACAACCACTTACCCCAATGTATGCTATGTTGTAGAGAATCCTATTGCAGATTTCAATGCTTTAGTAACCCTTTGCATTTCGTTAACCAGAGCAAACTTAGTAGCTTGATGACCCATACAAAATTAAAAGTGTTTAGGAAAATCAGAACTGTACCTAGCAGATTCTACCATAAAATAAAATGTTCACACATGTTTATTAACTGGTGCACATAGAAATGGGCATCACTTTCATGTGTTCTTAGTTGAAAGTTGAAACACTAATTAGAAGAGTTCAGACGGGAATGAATATATTTGAAGATTTAACTTGCAAAAAACTAAAATGCTTGAAGTCCAAAGCATTAAGAGTTTCAAACCTACAGATCAAATATCAAAAGACTAAAAAAAAAAACGAGTAGTTCAAAACGTTTTGTCAACGAACGTAAAAACAAAATAACACAGTAAAACTATTATTGCTTATGTTACTGGTTCAATCGTACTCCAATGAATCAAACTGTCTGCATAAGATCCATACATCTATGTCTAAACCCTCGTATCATTTGCACTGCTGTACCAGCAAAACAATACCCATTCATGTACCTGCAAAGTACAAACGATGTAATAATCAAATCAATGAAATCATGCAAAGCCAAGAGAGTAAGAATACAAAGTAAAGTTTAGTGAAATTCAAAGGACAAAAAAGTTGCATGATCAATAATTCCTCCCCATATGGGATGCACATTTATTAAGTTGTATCAACGGCAAACATTATCATCTCACAATCAAACAAGCTTAAGTTTAAAATGTAGGGAGACCTTACTAGAAAAAAAAATCAGGGACTGCTAAGTGTGATGATTTATCCAACTTCACTTAGCAAACAGAGAATTCCTTCTTACTAGGACCTCAATCATATATTACCCAAATGCGATGTATAAGCTAGAAAATCAACCACCAACAACAATGTAGGGCAGATCAGAAGAAGAGCGGTCATAATAAGAAGCAATCTTTATTCTTAACAGTAGTGTCTCTGTTAGTTTTGACGCGAGTTACATGGAAAGGTTCAAATAAGTACTCCAAATATTAAGGGTTTGAGCAACAAAGTAGTCAACCCTTGGCACAAATCCGTGAAAAAAACAGACAATTGGCACGCAACATACAAACATTAAATGATGCCAAAGATCAGAAAATGGTTAGTGCTCATTGGAAGTCCTGTTCCAGCTAGAGCAAAAATGTGAAATGTTCTGCTTTAAAGAACACTTTGAGTTTCTCTAACAAATCTCTAATCGAAGTTTCATAGTGCCCATATGATGTGCAATCAAAAAATCCAAAAAGACAAACACAGACCCTACTTGAAGGATAGACTAAGCCAACCTTTACACAGTCTCAATACGAATCAAAATATTTTACTTCCTTATTGATGGGAACCATTTGGCAGGTAATGACAAGGTACTGAAATACAAACTTGTAAGTGGATGCAAGTTGAAAAATGCGTTTTAAATCAAAGAACTAATCTAGTAAAGTGACACACATGGGTTTTCAACTAGATAATCACAAAAAATATGGAGTTTTGCAGTAGCAAAATAGTCTAGGATTAAACATTAAGCAAAACTGGTTCAAATATTTGTTAATTTTTACTACAAAGATGAAGTATCCATAATGACCCACTCACTTATAAAACACGAATCCTTTACTCCTTTTTTAATTATCAACGATGTGCTATCTAAGTTCGACAAGTATACTTTATATGACGTGCAGCTCTATTGGACATTCTATAGGCCATTTGGTGGCTACATAGTAAATTTGTAACTCAGATTTCTTTCAGCAATAGTTAAAGACTAGTCATGTCTAATGTTGTCCCACAACGCCGTTAATAGTTATAACAAACTAAACAAACACATGTAACAAAACTCAAACGAAACAACCAATTACAATTCACACGCACAATCCAACTCTTAGTAGCCACTAACGTGATGACTATTCACAATCCTGGAATGGGCTGGCTTTGGTTTACAGAGCCAAGGAATTGGACAAAGTATTGTGTTGTTTCGATGGGATTGCTGATGATTACAGAAATTAGAAATGTGCTGTTGTAAATAGAAGTGCAGCTCATTGCAGTTGAGGAAGAACAAGCAGTAGGAGATGTAGCTCACTGCAGTCAGCTCGTAGTCAGTTTTACTATCTAGAACCGTAGCAGACAGTATGCGGTGGTTTGGTAGATAGTTTTGCAGTTATTTTTTGAAGCCTGAAACTGTTGCAGACAATATTGCTGTCAGTTTTGCAGTGGTATTGCAGGTGCAAGGCTAGATAATATTGCAGTCAGTTCTGTTTTAGTTTCTTCGCCGCAGACGCAAGGCTAGAATTTGAATTCAGCACAGAGTTACAACGGAGGATGCAATGAAGTGGTTCTAGGATAAATTTTGGTTAGTACTAAGCTTGGAACTGGAACTGCAGTATTCAGTACTAACAATTTTGGCCTTTTTTAATTCTTGACAGACTTATCTCACATAGTACAAAATCGGTAATTGTTGTAACTGGTAAACTAATCATTCAAACTCTCAAGCCACATACTCCAAAACTAGATCACTTGTATGTGCATAAGAAATTTTCATGGTGTAGCTAAGCACATCGTCACACGCAACAAACGGAAACATACATTACTGCCAGTACATATAAACAAAACAATCAAGATCACCCAAATCAAAATCACCTCTAAACAAAACAATCACTATTGCCAGTACATATAAAACCCATATCCTATCAAAATTTCTACTGGCACACTTTTCCTAACAGTCATGGACAAAAAAAATCAGAAGATTAAAAGTAAAAAGAAATACCCATACTTTTCCTAACAGTCATAGACAAAAAAAATCAGAAGATTAAAAGTAAAAAGAAATACCCGGATACAGCATGTACACAGATCTACATATAACGGTAATCACAATCAAAAGTAAAAAGAAATACCCATCAAATCATGGCGATCAAAGAAAGAAAAAAGATGAAAAGGCATACCTGAGCGTTTCCTCTTCTTTCTCCTATGTTTTTCTCTGACCAAACTCCCCCCCAATCTCTACTCTTTTGAGAGATTTGTGTACATGCAAAAATACACTATCAACTCTCCAGAACTCCCCAAAACAACCAACTCCCTAGCGTTCTAGGGTTTTACTAATAACATTCTAGGGTTTTACTAATAACAGGGAGTTTAAGAGTGTTTTTCAAACTCTCCCACGACTAACAGGGGTTTTCTAGGGAGTTTGGGAAACTCTTCTGAACTCTCCCACGACTAACGGGGATTTTGAGAGACTCCTTCGAACTCCCCCACGACTAACGGGAAAAAACCCAACTACACCCAACTCCCTTGAGGACTAACACCCTGTTAGTTAGATTGGTATTTCCTTATTTAGTTAAATTGCTTTTGTTAGAACTCATCTGATTTAGGATTTTTGAAACTATATATATCCTGCTGTAGAACTCTCTTTTATTCATTCAATACAATTATTTCAAGGTGGTTAATCCCGGACGCAGGTGGTTGATCTCTAAAAATTAAGGTTAGCTCTGGAAATACTGATTTTTTTGAAAATTAGGGTTTTTCTTTTTTAAAGAAAAACTGTGTGTTTTGCGAAACAAAAAGACCATGATAGCTGAAAGTTTTAATTTGATTTGCAAAATTGAGAATTTAGGGTTATATGAAATTTGGGATATTTTTTTTCTCTATTTTCTTTTTGTATATCATTACTGTTTTTTCTTTTCATGTTTAGATTTAATTTTGTTGTTAATTTCTGGTTAGGGTTTCTTTAAAAGCGAAGGATCTTAAGTTATGGCTGCTACTTTAACTACCTACCCTGATGGTAAGTGTTGATAATCAGTTATCTCTTTTATTGGAAGTCATATTTACTTCTATTTTGTCTATTTATTTATTTTTTTCCAAAAAATATTGACGTACATTCGACAACTTCTCTTGAAGCACTCCAAGGATCCGTATAATCTTGTGAATGGAGTTTCCGCTATACGATTAATGATGGAAAGATAACGTAAGCCAGCACCGTAAGACATTGGAAGATAAATTGTTTTCGATGAATAAGTTATACTCGGAACTTGATTTTCAAAGAGACATTTCTGATATGGCACTCAAACACCTATCCGAACAACAAATGTCTTTACGTGAAGAATTAGCAGAAAAAGTTTCTCCTGATCTACCTCCTTCTCATCTACTTAAGGTAAATTTTAACTCATTATCATTTTAATTTAACAAGTATATAATTATGTTCATAGATGAGGAACAAAAGTATATTCTATTTTAATTTAACAAGTATATCCTTCATTTTAATTTAACAAGTGTATACTCATTATCATTTTAATTTAACTCACTACCTATTGAATTGACATTAAATAACAAACTTGTGTTCTTGTTTGAAGGATACACATGCTGAATTGGATGGTATTTCTGCCGATCTCGAAAAGCATTTTGAACGGCTTAAGATTTGTTTTGGTTTGCTTCATAGCGTTGGCTACTTCATCGAGGTTCTGGAATGTAAATTAAGTTTTTTTGGAGAGAGAAAGAGAACGTAAAAGAATTGAGGACGATGAGATTGTAACAAGTTCTGTGAACAACCTAAAAACTAATGCATCTAAAGGGATGAAGTTCTTGAATATGAGAAACAATGTAAAAGAAGCTCCAGGGAATACAATGAACTTTTAATTAACAAGATAATTTTCATTCCAACCCAATAGTATCATGCTACTTTTGTACTTTTAATTAACAATGAACTGATGGTTGAGATGAATAAACTTATGAGGGATATGTGGTGTCAAACTTGTAGTTACTTGGATGTCATGGACGTTTGGCTAGACGCCACTCCTGGCCAAGCTTTCTTGGATGGTGTTGCTGCTTAGCAAAACAAGAAGTCTGTGTTGATCAGAAAACAAGAAATTTGTTTTATTTAAAAAATCTGGAAACTTGTTTTGCTTTGTGAAAAAAATATTACTTTTAGATCTAGAGATCTTCTGCAGTAATAGTAATTTCTTATATTTTGGAGTTTGTGAATTATGATTTAACTTGGGATAGCACTTTTTGTATCCTGACTAAATTGGGGCCTACTGTGATTAATTTGGCCCTACCACTAGAAGACAAAAGAGAATAATTTGAAGTAAAATGGATAACCCCTTATCCAATTATTTTACTAAATGGCAAAACTACCCCTGATTGATTAGTGCTAATTTGGACGATTAAAAGATGTTTAATCAAGTTAACCCTGAAATCAACTACCATTTATTCATCATCAAAAACTTGAAAAAATTTATTTATTTTTTTCGAAACTCAATCCATAATCGGTTGATGTTAGTGCAGTTGTAAACCGATTCTCGTTGAGTTTTTCAAAGGATGAAGTAAAACCTTAATCGGGTTTTTCAATACCCAAATAAACCGATTGTGGGAATCGGTGTTTATATATGCCCACATAATCCGATTATGCCTTACTTTCAGAAAAAAAATATTCATTACATAGTTTAGGAAATTAGTGCATTACATATATAGGATAGGGTTTAGTACGGGTATTCTATAATTTGACACATCAAATGTTCGTCAATGAACCTCCTTGCACGTCGGTACAACATCGTATATTATCTGTGGTGAATGAACTTAGTTTCCCCATTACGAATTCTCCATAGCCCATTGAAACGTTCCATCTGAAATTCAGTGAATTCTTAAATGTTATGCGAACTTTTAACGATGACATAAATATATATATTGTCGGATTACTCACTTTTTCCCTAAGAGGAGCTTGTGGATGATGTTGGTACACCATATTTCTAACTTTAATATACTCTCGCATTGCACTTTTTATGTAGTTGAATTGGAATGCCAAGTCTCTCCATTTGCGGTTATTGGGATTCCCGGTACGCCCGTAAAAGAACTCTTTAACTCTCTTCCAAAACATTGAATAGATTTCATTCGGACGTTCACGAAACGTATTAACAAGCGATTTAACGAGACACAAATATTCATGCGGTTCCCACTCCATTTTCTAGGCTAAGTGTGTGATGTGGGAGTGGATCAAAGAGGTTGTCTTTATATAGATAAAGACTCAACGACAATTTTTTTCAAATTCAATTCGAACAATCGGAGTTTAGGTATGTCCACATAGTCCGATTGTGCCTCTCAATAATCGGAATTTAATATTGCACATGTAATCCGATTCTTGGCGAAAAAAGTTACAGAAGAACTGCCACTTTTCCTTGCAAGAATCGGATTACAAGTGATGTAAACATAAACCGTTTATAAAATTTGTCAAAATCTGCCTCTCTATAATCGGGTTTTAATATGTCACTTGTAATCCGATTCTTGGAAAAAAAAAATACGGAAACATTGTCATTTTTCCTCAAAGGAATCGGATTACATGAGATGCCCACATAAACCGATTATAAAACTCTGGATTTTTTTTGTTTTGTCAGAATCGGACTTTAGAAGTATCCTTGTAAACTGATTCTGGAAACTTAAAAAACCAGGTGAACAAAATTTTAAGAATCGGTCTATGTGGTGCATTTTCAAAACCCGATTCTGAATTTGTCCCCCTGGAGAATTGTCAGAATCGAATTTTATACAGGTAAATGTAAACCGATTGTGGAGGACAAACTTCCAGAATCATGCATTTTTTGCACACAAACATTGTAGTTGGTTCTTTTGTCGCGTCTTGGACAAACACAAGTAATTTTCAAAATAAACCAGATGCAGTCATTCATAAACTAGGAATAAAACCAAACATAACTCGACAATAATTTTAAGACATAAGTTTTGACACCATAATTATTCATAGTTAAAGACATAAGTTTGAAACCATTCATTCATCAACATCCCCACCACGACCACTTCCACGACCACGACCACCTCGTCCTCGTTTAGCAGTTGGGGCGCTGCTCGATGCACCTTCAGAATACTTTTTTTTTGGTGGGGTGGGGGGTAGGGGGGTGGGGGTGGGGGATCTCTTCCTCTTTTTCTTTGGCTCCTTCTCCTCCACCGGTTCCCCAAATTTTGCACCCGCTTCTACATCTTCGAGACTGTTCAATTCATCAATCAGCTTTTCATTGGCCTTAACATTTTTTCCTCGCCTGATTTCTAGCTCTGCTTGGGATATCAAGTGCCCGATTCGTCTTCTCTGTTTCTATTTTAAACAACAAACATTAAACAAATAATGCTAAAACAATTAACAAAAATATAATTAAGAAATAATACGCATTAGGAATTCGAGAGCTGTATCTTTGTCCTCTATCCGGGGCCTCTCATCTACTCGTATCACTCGACTATGCGAAATATTAAGGTACCACGGCATGTAACCCGGAATTGCCTCATCATCTGTTTTCAATCGACCATCCATAACATATCCGTTGAACCTTCTGTCATCCCAATATGTACATGATGGTAAAGGGTCGTGAACAATATCAATATCATTATCATATGACTTGGTTTTCTTCACATTGATTTTAAACTTCTTGTGCTCCTTTGGGATTTTTTGTATGTATCCGCATTGTCTTGCGACTCTCGTCGGGTTATGCATTACATATCCTCTTGGGTGAAACAACGGCCCAAAATAATCAGTTTGCTCTTTGCACCCAACCATCTTTCCTTTTCCTTTGGCCAAACCCCCCTTGTAAGGGTCAAAGACAACATCTTTCGTCGTCAAGTTGTCCAACTGGCGTCGCAACTTCAAATAAACCGCATCTTGGTCCTTTTCCTTACTCTTGTAGATGTACATGTCTCCATAAAAGTTACCGTCATTCCTTGTTCTCAAAAGCCCTTGCAGCAAATATTGGGAAGTGCAAATATATCCATGCCTGCAGAAAGCCATGTTCCTCCGATTTGGTTCCCTCGTATCGCCTCGAAGCCTTTCTCAACTCGTTCAACGAGTGTGCAAGGATGGCAAAGTGCCTCAAGAGTATTCATGGATCTTGTCAAATGGTTGCAACAATCGAATAAAGTTGGCGCTCACACGGAACCTAAAACGTCAGAAATATAACAGATCCCGTGACGTAGAGGACATACGCATTGGCCAGTGGCGAAGATACGTTCCTTGGTCACCTCGCCTCCTCAAGACGAAGTTTCTTTGTTCCACTAAAGAGTTCCCGCAACTTCGAGTGATGGAATATCCTCTGCTTTGCCTACTAGCATTTGTGACTTGGTCATCTCCTCGTCCCATTGGAACACTTCCTTGGTGAACGCGTAAATCTTCTCCCACTCAAGCTCTTGCATGTATGCTTCGTGCTTCACGGCTTTACCATCTATGCTTAGCCCCGTAATGAACTTCGCATCATCTGGAGTTATCGTCATTTCGCCAAACGGAAGATGCAAAGTATCCGTTTCCCCGTAATATCTCTCGGCAAAGGCGGAACAAAGAGGTTCGTCGTAACCAAGATCCAAATTCTCGACCGCAGGCATCAGCCCCGTAGATTTGACTAGTTGGATTACTTCATCAACTCTCCAATGGTTGATTCCATTCCTTCTAAGATCCAATTCTTCATCATACTCCCCGACGTTCCTGGATTCATACGACGAACGACATCCCTGTGATCCTATAAAACAAAACAAAACCGATGGACAATAATCAAAACACTACACGGATAATAAGTTTTATATTAAATAGCATAAGGTTTAGGTAGTTACTATGGTATAGCAGATGACCGCGGCCCAACTCTCTTTGTATCCCCATAACACCCGTCCTCCATCACCGGGTAACCCTTTCACAGGATCATTAGGGCCGCGAGGAAACATCTTCTCCGGGTCGGGCATGTGGTCCCCTTTCTTCTTCTTTGGACTATCTTTCTTACCATCTGTCTTACCTTGTTCTTGAGCGTCTCCTCCTTGGATTTGTTGTTAAACTTGTCCTCCTTGGACTTGTTCTTCAACGTCTCCTATCTCTCTATCACCTTCATCCTCACTTTCTTCTCCATCATCCTCATCCTCACTTTTTTCTTCAGCACCATCCTTGCCACCACTTTCTTCTTCATCACCTTCCTTGCCACCAGTTTCTTCTTCATTCATCTCCTCCTCATCACTTTCTTCTTCATCAACTTCTCTATCACCACCTCCTTCTTCAGTAGGTGTATCAGAATCAGATTCTTCTTGTGCTTGTTGCTCCGCTTGAGGTGATGGGTCATTGATGTGGATCGCTTTGGCTTTACTCCCAGAGCCCCTCCGGTGGGAAGCATTTAAATTTTGACCACCCTCTCGACGAGGTCTCAAACTTTGAGGAGAATCCTAATCATTTTTCCTCTTATATTTCTTTTCGGCTTGACGTTGTTGCTTGCCCTTGTTTGTCCTGTAAAATACGGAGATAAGCGACAAACAACAATGGAACTCAATGCATATTTCTGAATTCAAGGTATACAATCGGTTTACTCGATATACACATAAAGACCGATTCCTAACATAACACATACACAATCGGTTTATATAAGTGTTAATGTAATCCGATTCTAACAGGAAAAAGTTACAGAAACATTGGGCATTCTTTCTTTCAACAATCGGTTTACTCGATACTGTTATAAAACCCGATTGTAACATTACACATAAACAATCGGATTTTATATATGCCAATGAAACCCGATTATGGCTAAGCAATAGCTAAACAATCGGGCTATGTGGACACATATGTAGTCCGATTCTAACGAAAAAAAGTTACAGAAAAACGGTTATCCCTACGATTACATAATCGGGCTATGTTGGTATTAACATTGACCGATTATGGTTCAAATTTTTCGAACCAGAAAACACATGCAGCACAATCGGGGTATATGGGCATGAACAACAACCGATTCCTAATAAAATCGGTTCAAATTTACACTAACATCGTCTGATTCTGGTAAACCCAGAAAAATTTAAAATCAAAATTATCGATTTTTGAGCGATTGCATGTTACTAAAACCTAGTTTAGAGGATTGGGTTGATAGAAAAATACCTGATTCGACCCATTTCCCCCTTTGTGCGATCAAAGATGGTTCAACTTCGTCAACCGTTTTCTTCTTCGGTTTGTTTCCGATCGCTTTAACAATTCCGGGATTACTCTTACTAGGATAAGTAATTCCAGTGGCTTATTTGTATCTTGTTGGTTTCGACATTTTATATAAGAAAAAAACGATTAATCGTTTTTGGATCGTCGATAATCGACGATATTTTGGTTTCAAAAAAATGAAAAAAGAGGGAGAAGAAGAAGAGAAGAATAGGTTTATATGAGGGGATGGAAATGAAAATCTGATTTTGTTTTTAAGTTTTATTATTAAGAGTTAATGGGGTAAATTGGTAGTATTAATATTTTTAGGGGGTAAATTGGTAGTTCCAGCAAATTTAGACAGTTCCAACAAATTTAGACACCCCAAATTAATCACAGTAGGCCCCAATTTAGCCAGGTTTTGTATGGCATGTGTTGAAAGAATTGGAAGCAGTTCTGGCTGCCCTTTTGTTTTTGCATAATACAATGCATAGTTCTTAAACTTCCGCTATAGATGGATGTAAACAAGAATATTTTCTTGCATTTGAAGTGTGAAACTTCTCTCCGTCGAAGGAGTTCATTAAAATAAGCCGACTTGCTGTTTCATGAATTTTTCATGATAGTAGATCGTAATTATCAAATACTAACTTAGAGCTCTCCCATAGCAACTCATTTTAGGATTCAATAAGTTAGAATCTTAGAAGCTGGATATGCCCTCAAAATGAACCAGCATTACTGTAAAGTTTTATTTACACAAAAGATCATCTAAGCAGTAGTATTTCCTCATGACTTCCGGAGACATAGTGCCATGTATCCACAAATTAAGCTGCTCATATCCTAATATGCAACATCCACCAGTTCTGTAGCTTTACTACCTTCTTCTGCACCTGTTTTAGCAACACGTTTTGAGTGGCGACCCAATTGAAGCCTTCGGGACACAGATCCCATTAATTTCTTTGGCGGGCTCTGCTGGTTTCACTGAGTTCTCGATTTTTGTGACACCTGATATGTCACAATCTTCAGCTTTCTTTGAGTTACAAGTTGTTCGTTGTTGTTTGCTTATCTGTACAAGATCCTCCTCACCCATATCAGCTGCGCCCGACCTTCTAAGCTTCTTTGAGCTGCGGGTTTTTGTTCCTCCATCTCCAGTAAGTTCCATAAGGTCCTCTTCACTTGCACAATAATCTGTATCAGGCTTGATAACTTTTTCCAACTTGCGGGATTTTTTTCCTCTAGCTTTGGCTTCTAGAACATCATTTTTTTTTACTCATGTTATCATCAGCATCCTCGTCATTTTCATCAGACTTCTTAACTTTCTGCAACTTGAGAGTTTTGCTCTCAGTAGCTCTCTTCATCTCCTTGGCATTTGCTTTCCCCGCACCATTAGACCCTTTAAATATATACACCTGTACATGTAATTAATCGTCAGTATCTTCTAAAATAATTACAGAAACAATCAAAAGCTACGAAAGAACCCTGTTTAGGACTAGAAAGGTTCATAGTTGCCAGCATGTTAAAAGAAATGCATCTTTATTGGGATATTGGAGTTTTCCCGAGGTGTAAACAAAAGTTTAGATGCATTTAAAGAACTCAAATCTGAGGCTAATGCACAAAACACTCCAAGTACACTTGTGCTGATATGTATTTCGACTGCCAAATTCCCATCACCGGCAAATAGGCAGAAATGTTCAGATTTAGAGAAGACGAAGACAGGAAAAGAAAAAATTCGTAAAGACTAACTGTTTACATTAGACACCATTCTTTGTGCCTCATATCAGAGCATGTTATTATGATAGTACGCAAGTTAATCTTAAAAACCCACACCAGGTAAGTTAAAAGCCAATATTTGATCTGGAAAGTTGCAATAGATATTCCCTTGGAAGTATGACACTGTCAGTCACGTAAAAGAGTCTGGCACTACTAGAGTTCAACAATCATTTAACAAGATTGAGGACATAATACACTACTAGCCATCTACGTTCCCCTTGAATTCATGAAATAGAATACACTAGCTCATTGAGGACATAATACATAAATGTGAAAACAAACAGACTACATTGTTCAGCAAAACATCCTACATTCAAAAGCAATGATTCAACTATGAACTGAGATGCTAAGTCTTTACATAGGATGTACACTAATTCTCAGATTTTTTCATATTGCTTCAGTCATTCAATCAACATAAATGGATTTGTTCAATTTATATTCAACACAAACCTAGCCATCTATCTAACATCCATTAAATACAATCTGAAAGTTGATAAGAAAATAGATTATGTAGACGATAAAATGATAGTAAAAGTAATAATAATACTAAATGCAAAATAGGTGATCCTACCTTAAATCTTGCTGCCTTAGTACGCTCAAACACCACGGCATCTCCATCGTCCAACTTGTGATCCAAGGCAAAAGCTCTCCAGCCACCACTAATACCTGTTCTTTCTGGAATGTAGACTGCTTCATACTCTAAGCCCTCCTCATCCTCTAACACCACGTCCACTTTCAACTGATCCTTGGGAAGATAACTTTCACAAAATTTGGTTGGAAGACCCTTAAGATCATAAAGTACATGAAACAATTACCAATAGACCATGTTTCCCTTGAATGAAGAGGAAATGAGACATGTCGCGGAAGATGTCAGCTTACCAACCAAAAGCAGCTGTACACGTGGGAACGAAGCATTGACTTGACAAAAGATGGGTGCTCAGGCTGCAGGTTACTTTCAAAGATCTCAGCACGCTTCAATGCATCACATCGTTCCTTACGGGTAGCAACTTTTATTTCGTCGAGCGGCCTAGCTATGTAGCTGAATATCATTATCAATGAAGAATTAGCAATTTGAAAACTGGAGGAAAAAAAAGTCTACAGATTTAACACGGCTCTGATAGCTATCAAATATTGACCTTGATGAGGACGCCGAACTTGATCTGACCCTTGATCTGCTCCTCTTTGTCAGTAGGCTGTGATCAGCGTACTGAATCAAACTAAAATGTCAGTTGATTTTGTTTGAAATTTCACTGGTTAATACCCAAATCATAGTCACCAAGAAGAATACTAGCTGAATTGCCAATTCCATAATAACATGGAAATTATAGGAACTAATTTCTCATAAGTAAGGCATATACGAACATGCAAAGCACGCAGACGTTTTTCAAACAACTTTGTTTTCTAGTGCAGTTGCCGTTTCTCAACATATCAATAACCAGTTGCACATGCAAGAATACTAGGTTCTTAATCCTAAAACTGTACCAAAACTACAGCCAGAATCAAGTAAAACTTGTAAGGAATCCCCATTAGAGAAACTCTAGTATTTGTCTTTACCCTAATCAAAGTCACAAATAACACTAGTTGGAAAGGAGTAAAGTTATCACGGTCCAAATAAACAAAGCATTCATGTGATAATACCTCTTCCTGGTATGAAACGGCTGTGCTGCGCGGACGTGAAGAGCGTCTAAGTGAATCCGGGCTTGTAGGAGCGGTCCTTGATTTAGGTTTGACTTGCCTTTTCTAAATCATTAAAATGGATAAAAAGTTACATAGGAGACTGAAGTTTGATGAAGTTAGTCATATAGTAGCTGAAAGTTATGACATTCTCCTTGGTATATCTTGGAAAGGAAGTACTCAAAGTTAAAATCTCATTTTCATAACTTACCACCGGAGACTCCTTTCCCATCTTTGTGACCTCTGATAAAGTTTTAGTTATCTTTGCTATACCCAGATCCTGCAGGTCGAACACATACCAAAAAATTGAAAAGGTAAATGAACACAACAACCTCTTAAGTGTTACTTGTCTCAAATTTTTACACATTCACCAGCGTCATGGCTTACAAAGACCAATGATGGCCTCACTGACAGACGAAAAGGTCCACTTTTGTATGGATTTAAGATCCTATAAGACAATAACAATTAACACCCTCTTACAAGAATCCCCTAAAAGTGTTAATTCAGAGTGGCCATTTACTCTCTTTCGAGTGCACAACTAGTTTAAGAATCTTCTATAAATACCCTTTCTGAGTTAACATTCAAAGTTACCAAATCAAGAGTGCAACAAAGCAAATACTTTATGAATCAGCAAAAAAAACTAATAGGTTTGGGATTGGAATGAAAACAGCAACAACTGGTGTTATTATCGAAGGGGGGGAAAAATGTCTTCTTTTTATCAATTTAGGGTGGAATGGAACTGACCTGAAAACGTTTCTTATTCTCTTCCAAACGTTGCTTCCGAGCTTCTTCATAGGAGATGTTGTCACAGGTGCCCTTTGCCATGGCAAATTGAGCGAGTGATTGAATGACCAGATTTCTGGTTTCAGGCGAAATTTCTTTATCACCACTAGAAAGACTGTTGTGAGAGAGAGTGAGACTGAGCGCCTTTTTATTTGCTCATTAATTTTGAATATCGGACATCTTTTCTGGAGGGGCAACCTTTACTTCTTCCCTGAAGTAAGCATGGGCAACTCTCTGCTCAGGAGAGAGACTGTAAAATGGACATTGATCTAAGTATGGACTATGGAGCAGTAAAATGGACAACAAATATTACTCCCTCCGTCCCTAATTAGATGAGCTACTTGGTTTTTAGTTTTGTCCACAAATAGATGAGCTATTTCACTAACCAAGGGGATATTTCTAAAACTACCCTTTTAATTGATTATTTTTTCTATAAGAAATATGTATAATTTGATAAATCACGTTTATATTCGTTGCGTAGGTGTTTTAAAATGATTTTCAACGGTATAATGTTTATAAAAAAACGTGGTATAGTTTATGAGATAAATCGTTTCTAAATTTTACTAATTATTGCCCATAAGGGTATAATTGTAAAAACTACTTAAATAGACTCCACTTTCCTCCTTGCCTTAAAATTTGTGCAAACTACAAGTAGCTCATCTAATTAGGGACGGAGGGAGTATTATTTTAGATTGTCTAGAACTTCTTAAATGTTTTAATAAGTGGGAATGTGTTTATGTCCCTAGAGACACTAAAGATGCAAATCTTGTTGAAAGTTCTGTGTTCTGGTACGAGGAGTTACCTTTATGGCTATCCTCAATAATATCAGAAAAACTTGATGTATCACAGTGATGTTTTTAATATAATTCTTCCTTTCCTATTAAAAAAAAAAAAAAGAGTAGACCGACTACAGTCCTCGCTCGTTAGTGATTCCGTGTGCGGCAAACTTTCAGATCCGTGAAAATGTGCACATCGATCTAAGTAAAATGCAAATCACAAAATTGGTTAAAAAGACCAAAATCAACAATTCCTGGGTGAAAAAGACATCTAGATTTTGATATTGTTTAAATGGACAAAAATATAAAAATAGCCAGGATGTAACCAGTTTCATCCTACCCATTTTCAAATACTTTTTCTTATTTTTAATTTACATCAGGATGCATCCAGTTTCATCCTCGCTATTTTTTAAGTTTAAGCCTGGATGAATCCAGTTTCATCCTTGCTCTTTTTATTGTGTCCATTTCACCCATACTAATTTTTATTTACTCGTCCATTAGAACCATGTTTTAAAAATATTTGGACAAATGACCCATTTTCCGAATGCAAATTTGGTTAACTATGTAATCAAACATGCCCAATACCAAGAAAAAAAAAAGCGAGAGTTTGTTATTTCGCGTATAATGTGTTTTTATATATGCAAATGCGGCACATATATTCAAAACATTAAGAAAGTATTCTACGATGTTGGAATAACATGACTTATGATTTAGATGAAGTATATAAAATATATTATTATCGTTATAACATTATAAGTACACGATTGAAAAAACATGATTTATGGTTTAGATGAACTATATATGCGGTTATAAACACAATACAATTTATTATTATTCTTGATTTTTGTTAGAGGGAGAGCAAAAAGTGATCCGAGGAGTACAAAAATCGTAGTCAACTCGCTAACTAGGCTCATCCGTACGTTTTATTCTAACTCGGTCAAAATTATCCTTTACTAACCGCCCACGTTTCTCACACATGTCCAAAAAAAAAACTATAACTCCCTTTGTTGTCTTCTTCTTCTATAACTAGTCATGAACCCTAGACAACTTAAACTAAATTTTGGAAATCTCTACTTTCTTACTAACCAACAAACACCGAGAAGGATTGAGCTTCATATTCATTTCTTTCTCCAAATTAAGGGAAGCCCCAAATTAAGCCTACCATTTTGTAGAAAAAAAAAACCAAAAGACCCTACAATCGATTAAGGGATTTTTTCTCAGAAGAAGAAGACGATAGGAAAAAAAGGTCTTCTTAACATGTGCCAATGATTTGTGCGATAAATTGGATATATGCGGTTTTAACATGTGCCAAGTTAGAAACTTTTATTAAGTTGACCCTAGTTAATGAGTCGACTACAATTTTTGCGCTCCTCGGATCACATTTTGCTCTCCCTTTAACAAAAGTCTTATTCTTTTATACAAAAATCAGGCAAGCTTTGTCAATCAATTAGAATTGAAAACAAAAAAAAACTTTGGTAGGAACTTTTCTACTGATCATGTTACGCTCTCCCTCATTTTGTGTGTTTGTAAGAAGAAACCAAAGGTGGATCAAAGAGTTATTTTTTCAAGATAAAATTTATAACACGTAAGAATTTTTTATCAAATAAGTCAGCTAACAACTATTTACATTTTTTTATTTAGTAAAATGAATTGGTATTAAAATGCAATACATTGTTAAATTGATTGATGATACAATCTTAAAGATATTATATATTAATCCAAATTTGACCGAGCTTATGTTGTTTTAGTTGTGATGATCAAAAATAAAATAATATAACACGATAAAACAATTTGACTAGCAAGATTTAATTTCAGTAATTACTCTTAAATCAACTACACTTTAGACCAACTTTAAAAATTATTTATATCAAACTTCCAGGTTCATAAGTTCTTATACGTAGAATTCAGCCTAACAAGACTTCGGAACCTAATTAAATATAATCCTTAATTAGATACATGTCGAATTACTCTTTTTCTAATCAAACATCCAGGTTCATAATCAAACTTCCAGTTTTATAAGTTCTTATACGTAGAATTCAGGCTAACAAGACTTCATAACATAATTAAATATAATCCTTGATTAGATAAATGTCGAATTACTCTTTTTCTATATATTTTTATTAGGTATTTACTATAACTCTATGTTAGCCTCATGCCGTGCCGTTACGACACATGTTATTTCTAGTATATATATAGATATTATCATTATCGAAAATGAAGTGGTTCAGTGGTTAACGACTAAAAATTTGTATTATAAGATCAATTGGCGGGTTGAAACAATAGCAGAATAATTCGTGAATACTCAAAAGTCGTGAATTCTTTGGAAAAACCTTAAAAAATCGTGATTTTATCCGGAGTTACAATTCGACGTTGTTTAGTAAACGTTAGATACGCGAATATCCATGAAGTATTCGGCAAAGTTTCGCCAAATTGCTAACTAGAGTTCCTAGTTGTCCGAGTACTAGGATACATAATAGGATGTACCGACCTAACTAGAGTTCCTAGTTGTCTGAATATTAGGGTACACCATGGGGTGTACCGACCAAATAAACAAACATGTTTACCATGCTTTTCATCGTTGAAGTATATCTTTTACCATGCTTTTCATCGTTGAAGTATATCTTTTACCATGCTTTTCATCGTTGAAGTATATCTTTTACCATGCTTTTCATCTTTTTTCTTTGAAACCTCTTTTCATGTAAGTAGGGGTGGAGGCAGTTAAAGCAACCTGGCTAAATTGGGGCCTATGGTGATTAATTGGGGCCTATGGATTTCTTCATCCACCCAATAGAGAATGATAAGGGGTGTCTAAGTTTGATGAAACTACCAATTTACCCTATATGAAATTTTAATACTACCAATTTATCCTCATTAAATCCTAATAACAAAAAAAAAAAAAAAAAAAAATCAAATCATTTCCATTTCCATTTCCATTTCCATTAAAATTAAGAATTCAAGATCAAACGAAAACATTGTCGATAACCACCAAATTCACTAAAATAGGTAATTTTTCGTTTTAGCTCGAATCAGGTATTTTTATATTAACCCAATCCCTAGAGTAGGTTTCAATAACATGTAATCACTCAAACAATTTAATTTTTTTGAAATCAAAGTTTTTTGGGTTTATGAAAATCGGTCTACGTCAATGCACTTGTAAACCGATTTCATTTAGAAACGGTTGTTGTTTATGCCCACAAAGACCGATTGTCCTGGATGGGCATTCTCAAGTTGGAGGAAATTGAACCTTAATCGGTTTTACGTTAATGCCCACATAGCCCGATTCTGGTATGGAAGAGATAATTTTTTTTTGTGTTTTTTCTTTTGTTAGAATCGGATTGCATGAGCATTTTTATAAACCGATTCCTGTTGTGCAATGTCAGGAATCGGTTTTTATATATGTATCGTGTAAACCGATTCTGGTTAACCCATTTTTTTCTTCAGTTAATACCCGATCATAAAATGAGTATGAAATCATACTCGATATGAAACTAATTATGTATGATTTTACCCAATTTGAAAACGAGTATAACTTTATACTCGAATTGAAAATGAGTAAAACTTCTTAAACGATCTGAGACTGAGTATGAATTCATACTCATTCTTAACTCGGGTATAGAATGAATTTTAATTTTATTTGATGTTTAACAACACATAATTCACAGATAAAAAAGAAAAAAATTACCCACAATCGGTTTATGTTCATGCCCATATAAACCGATTCTGGATAATCGGTTGATTTCATGTCCATATAAACCGATTCTGGGAAGAAGCAAGTTTTAAAAAATATCTGTATGTTTTTGAGTTTACAATCGGTTCATACCAATGACAACATAAACCAATTCTGAGTTGGTGTTCTTCAAAAAATTTCAAATTTCAAAATTTTTCATGTTCAGATGATTCATTAACACAAGTTAATTTCACATCTAACACGATATTTTACCACTAATCATCCGAATTAACACTAATTAATCAGGGGTAAATTAGCCATTAAAAAATAGTTGGTTAAGGGGTTTTCCATTTTACTTCAAAATGTCTTTTTTTGTCACGTAGTCATAGGCACAAATTAATCCTTATAGGCCCCGATTTAGCCAGGTAAAGCAAGTTGCACACCCTGCTAAACTGACTCCCAAGCCTAATTTAGGCCCATTTATAAATTTTAGGCTATTTTCAAGCCTAATTTTGCTTTTTTGCACTCTCTAATTTTAACTAGATTTTGTGCCCGTGCTACGCTCGGGCATTTTCGTTCTTTGAACCATATTTTTGATTTGATAACGCTTGCCCCGTCTTGATTTGAATTTGTAAATCTCGGCTTCGTCTCGCCACGTACCGATTTGAACTAATATTGTTGTATGCATGTGCTACGCATTGGACATCTTTCTTTGAACCATATTTTTGATTTGATAAAGCTCGGCTTCGCCTCATCCGTACCCAATTTGGGTAAAGCTCGGCTCCGGCCTCCCCCCATCCTGATTTTGATTTGGTGTGCCTGTTGCTTAGGATTTTTGATTTGGTGAACCATAAATGTGAAGATAAAATTCAGGTGTAAGCGATTAGGTTCCATCATAATCGTATTTATGCGGTTGAATGGTGATTAGAAATGTACAACCATTGATAAGGTTATGATTTCTTTATCAATAATAGAAATTAGAATAAACAATATTATAGAAAATTCTTGATAACCTTGATAAATTATGATCAACAGAACAAAAGAAAGTGTAAGAATCAACAGAACCTTGATAACCTTGATAATTATGATCAGTAGCCTATTATTACAGTACTTTGAATTAATTATTGAGTATACAACCCTTAAAATTAGAATAATGATTCCAAACCAACATGAGGTTACGCTTATAATTAGTCAAAAGCATTTTCAAAGCAATACTTTTAGCTTATAATTAGCCTCTTGAGAAGTATTTACATAATACGTACGTAACAGGTTACTCTTTTAGCTGCATTTTTGATTTGGTGTGGCTCGGCTTCGCCTCGCCCAAGGACCCATCGTTTATTATCCTTTTCCACCAGAGGATACTATTTGTTTCCCTTACACAACATTAAAATAAGTTGGCATTAATTCAAAGAGACTCGGACAAATAGGAAACACCAAGTGAGTGAGCTAATCATACAAACAAATTTTATAGTCCAAATTGATTCTATGAAAACCAAAATTTACATTCGCATAAGAACGTACCATCCCTAAATCTGAATTCATCTGGAGGCAATATGAGCAACCAAGAAGCAATGTAATACTGGAAACTCTAATACATCAGTAGTCACATCTGGCACCCGAGTTTCCAGAATCACATCGTATTTTGATTCTCACCCTTCAATCCTGGCTCTGAACACGATGTCCTCAGCTAAGAATCTGTGCGCAAATAATCTGTCTTCTACCGATATAATTTGAGCCATACAATAACTGACCTACAAAACATAGAAACACACAAACGATAAGAACATGAAATACTTTGAAGCACTTTAAAAAAAAAATTAACTCCTCAAGCTTCTACCACTAAGATCAATGCGCATTCAGAGACATGGGATAAATTTCTGGAATTTAGAGGTGCAAATACATGAATTTAGACATGGGATAAATTATTGTTAAAGTTTAACTTCATGGGCTGTTTCGAGATTTGAGATTTGCAATTTTAACTTCATTATCTGCTTTCACATATGAAGTTTACCTAATTCATCCCTCATGGAATAAGCAGGTAAAGTATTCAATACAAAATTAATGGAGCCTGAGATGTCAGAGAAAAGACAACATCAGGGATTCAAGATTTGCTCTGCCACTGGAGGCGCCATTATCCCACTATTTTTTCCAAATGTAGCCGACTAATATCAACCTGAAACGGGGCAATTTATCATGTTACCAATACATTTGGAGAAGGGCTATTAGTAATTTGTGCTTATTGAACAGAAAATATGGGATAATGAGCGCAAAGATGGATGGTGAAAACAATATGACTATTGGCGTTCAACTTCAATGTCCAGTAGACTGGGCATGTATTATCTAATTGAATATTATGTAAGCATGACAAAAGAGATCTTAGTGTAAGCACAGACCAGAATTGTCTAAAGTGTAAAAGGAGTCTTGTTTCATGGGATTTTTCATGAAGGTAACATGATCACATAAGGCAGTTACTTCCTAGTAAGACTATTGCGAAGCATATTCGTTTATAAATGTAATAATACAGGCTAGCATATTGCACAGTGCGCAGGGAAAGTAGACAATCCAACGATGATACCTTGGTCCATTCAGGAAGATCCAGCAAACCTTCTGTCAGCATCATATATTCACAAATCAAACATTCAGGCATATCCATATAAAGCAGAAAGGAGAGATATATGCTTATTTCCGGTAATATGGGTAGTAAGACCACTGGTACCAAGCCTGCTCAACCTGCACAACTATCATGATTGTACATTCAGCAAACAGTTACTGCCAGGGCTAAACTATCTTTGAAGCTTCTACAAATTTCTGGTTGGACATTAGAGAACAACCCTGCAAACTGCAAGAAAAACACAAAATAGAAAATTAACAAATCACAAACCAAAGAGATTAATTGAATACAAAATATCATAGATATTGATTTCTTTTACAGACTTTAGCGCTTGAGACAATTGGGGGCTTCCTTATTACACCAGTTCATCTATCTGTCTACTAACTTAACTTGTATTCAATAACGGAAAAAAAGAGAGGTATTTATGGATTTTAGTTTTGTAAGAAACAGCAGGTGGTTATTACTTAACAGGTCACTCAAATCTTTAATGGTGTTAGAGTCTTCAGGCGCAATGCAGGAGAGCCAAGGTCATACTGCGGGAACTGTTGTTTCCAGATGAACAGAAAAGGCAGTGTTTTATTCGGCATTGAAAGGATTCGCGTTAACCTGGGAAGCAACATCTAGAAAAATTATTCTCTGAGAAAAGTTAGGGACTTCATACCTGAAGCATAGATTTCCTGGAAATTTGACCATGCTCTTGAGCAGGGACTTTGAGATTTGACCATGCTCTTGCACCTTCGGCACAGTGGATATTCTAGATAAATTGGATCTTTGGTAGCTAATTTTCGTTAATACAACATCAAACTTTAATAAGCTCTAGCTTAAACGTATTGTTCACTTTGGATTGACCCTGCTTGCATACTTCGTTGGGCAAGTGTTTGTGCCTGCAAACACACAAAAATATAAAACTTATGCTTACACATGAGATTTAGGTTAAGTTTGGTCGGGTTAGGCCATTGTATATGCATCTTGGAACGGTCCTAGATCACCAAAGTGGCAACATCAAGTTTCAGTCTTAGATGAGTTTGGGAGAGAGTCCTCTTAAAATGGAGTTTTGGACTAACTTCCATAGGAACACTAATATGAGGAACCATACAAAACAATGCATGTTGCACAATGAATGGTGGATACCGTAATGACGAAATGTTATCATATAAATCTGAGACTACAAATTCTTAAAAGCATGCATGCTTTTAGAAATTTTTTTCTTACTTCAAAATTATTGGTTATAATACCGAAGCAAACAAAGTCATTAGCAAAATTCAAGGTGAGAGAAACAACACAATACCATTTTTATGCACAAATAATGAAAAAGAACAAAAAATTGGAAGAACACTTAAGATGTAGAACACTTTTTTGGAATTTTGGAAATTAGAGTTCATAAAATCTTACCAAACTAAAATCTCAAGCATGTGCGTGCAGTAGCGCCAACAACATATAGAATCCATGGTAAAATAGAGTTATTTGTCTCAACAAAACTAAACTGAAGGACAAAATTCTTACCTTGGTACGGCAAGGAAAATTCAGTAACAATTTCTGCCAATTAAGACTAATATTTGGAGGTACGCCTAGATTTTTAACCAAAAATAGTCAGTAATCGCAGTAAAGTCCCTTAAAGATTCGGAAGATGGTTAAGCAATAAACAGCGAACTATACCAACTTCACATTCATACGACTTTTTGTCTCTCCAAACTCAGAAAAGATAAGTATACCTTACAAAGGGTTCCTTGTTAATTCAAAATTAGGAGAATACTCACAACTTTCTCCCATATTAAAGAAATCAATGTATTATCACGATTCAAAAATGTTTACATCTAATTTAACCCTGCAACCAATGTTTATAGAACCCAACTTACCACTTTGATTTTGAGCTTGATGCTATAGATGAACATGGTTGTACCTTAAATTTTCTCCTTGATTTGCTAATACATGAACATTTCTTTTCTGGCCGAGAATATGTAAATCATTGGTTGCTGCGAGAAAAGCCAAAAAACAATAAATCTATCCGGCATAAGCTCAGTTTCACATAATGTAGTTTATGATGCCATGACATATAGTTGTGTACATATTTTTAAGAAATGGAAAAATTCTGGTGGATGTAGGTATCTTTGTTAAGAATTGAATACAAAATTTCTTTCGTTCTTTTGTTACCCACATAATACACACAGCTGATGTTGACGTATACAAAGAAGTTTCTATTAGCCTTCAAATGGTTCTTTGTTAGTTTTCTATTAGCCTTCAAATGGTTCTTTGTTATAGATCCTCTTAGAATCGGAACAATAACAATGACCTCTTGTGGGAACTGAGCCCAAAAGTCTGTCTATATACAAAACAGAATGCATCCTTAGTAGAAACTCCTCTAATGCTCAGGGGAAAAAAGGTTGAAATCAGTTTAAAGAAAAAGAATACACTGGTAGTTTTAACACAATCGATTTAATAAAAACTCAACCAAGAACAGATGCGATTGATGGATGTTGGATAGGCCGATGGTACGACCAATATCCACATTACATTTACAATTTTTTTCATGTTTGTAGACAAATAAATGACCGATACCCAATAATTAACAATACAAACACAGATTTCCAACATTGAACTTGAATAAATAATTTCAACAAACAGTTAATGAGGTTCCGTTATTTTTCCCCAAAATGAATTTTGTCTATGGAGTAGATACTAATGATTATTTCTTGAAAGCGAATCATTATAGATGATAAGATAAACTGAGGGAGAGAAAAAATAGCGAAGGACGGAAGGAGAAAATACCTTCAAAAATGAAGAACGTTGCCAAAGCAATCTTACAAAAATAGATGAAGCAATGCGACTTCAATGGATTAAGAGGACAACTCGACTGTGCACCCAAACACCCCAAATTAGTGCATTGTTTAAAACTAAAAATGAACAATCATCAGCACAGAATGAGATAATTAGGAGTGAAACTCACGTAAAGAAAATCGGAAGAAGAAAATAAACAAACTCTAGTAGCCATCTCCTTGCTAACTGATTACTGTCTGCGAAATCAGAAAACAAAAGGGGTTTGGTTTGTTATATGTCCAGTAAAAAGATGAAAAAACAATCAAACAGTGGAACATTGTGAAGGAAAAAAAAAGAGGCAGTAGGGAAAGTAATGTGATATTAAGAATTAGGGTTTTAGGAAAATGTTTCGGCCGAATTAAAATCGAAAATCAAAACAGAAAGGAGAAAAGAAGCGAACAAAACCAAACCAAACCACGTACCTGGATAAAATTTGATTTGTATAACAGCAAGCGAAGAGAACAGATACAGAAAAGGGAAGAGAAGAAAATCATAAAAACGCAAAAATCCATGTGAAAAATCGCAAAGAAGAAATCGATTAATGAACAGTATGGTTAGGGTTTACCAACAGATGATATCAACAGATCCATTAGGTACATAAGGATCAAATCGAAACCAAGAATCCCTATTAGGGTTAGGGTTTATTGATTTTACCTGCAAAACAAAATATGGGCTCAAGTTTATTGATTAAGAGAAACATAAGCCTGTAAAAGAGAAAGTGTAATACTCCTTGCAAGTTTGATTTTTGTTTGATCAAACATTATGCTCTGGTTCTAGGGTTTTGTTTTCTTTCCTTTGCTTTCTTTCCATCGCGATGGAGAAAGAAAACTTTTTTTCGCAGTGAACAGAGGAAAAGAAGAATTTTTTTAGGTTATTTGTTCTCTCGTTTTTTTTTTTCGTTTTTTTTTCCGGGATAAATAAAAATATTTCTTTATTTTATGAGGAAAAGCCTCTTTTTTCTCTCCTTTGAGAAAAAATGGAACGGAACAATTCTGTGTGAGGGTGAGGGTCACCGTTCAACGTGGAGCCTAATGACCTTAGGCTTTTAAAGGAGTTAGATTTTTATTTTGCATCCCATAGTATATTTTTACACCCCTACATAAAAATCCTAGCTCCGCCCCTGCAATGATATTCATAAATTTGGATTAAGTAATCTAATAAAACATGGATGTTTTTGGTTTTGGCATATTATTTTTCTTTAGTGTTTGTAAAAAGACTCATCCAAAAGTCGTTAATCCATACAAAATCATCTTCACTCATATGCCTCCATCGACCATCTCCCGTAAGTTCCATATGCTCATTCTCACTTGCACAATTATTTACATCATGCTTAATAAGTCCTCCGCTTGTAGGATTTTTTTTCTCTAGGTTTAGAATTTAGAACATCCTCTTCTACTAATATTATCATCAGTATCCTCGAAATTCTTAACTTTCTTCAACATGAGAGTTTTGCGATAGCTCTTTTCATTTCCTTGGCATTTATTTTCCCATACCGCCGGATACTTTATAATTTAAGGACTGTCAATGAGTTCGGGTCCATTTGAGTACCATCGGACCCGGAACCGGACCATATAACAAAAGTTGGGTTCGGTTCCTAATGATTTTTGTTCCGATTACGAAATTAGTGGACCCAAAATCGGACCCGATTATAACCCCAGGCATCGTGATTACCCGTAGGGTATTAGGAAAACTATTAAAAAATCTAAAAAATTGATATCTTTCTCTTTTGGCTTGAATTATATCTATACAAAGATATTATTATTTCTTTATCTAAACAAAGATTAAATGTAAAAAAAAAAGACCCAAAGACTAGCAAAATAATTAGAATTTTGCTAAAATAATAAATTAAAGAATGAATAAACGGGTATCGAGTCCAACGTCCATCCAACTATTAAGTGACCTATTTACTTTTACATTTTGTCCCACTATTAAGTGACCTATATCAATAAACAATAAGATATTTCTAAAATTATCCTTTTAATTGATTATAAGAAATAAAAGAAATATGCATAATTTGATAGGCATGTTTATATTCGATTACGTAGGTGTTTTAAAATGCTTTTCAATGGTATGAAGTTTGCGAACATCCATGGTGTAGTTTGAGAGATAAATCATTTCAAAATTTCACTAATTATTATCCATAAGGGTATATGTAAAATATGCTTAAAAATACTCTTTTCCCTTGTTTGTCTTAAAAATTGTGCAAACTTGAACTAGGTCACTTAATAGTGGGATGGAGGGAGTATTAAACTAGCGGCGTCGGCTTGGCAAGTTGAAGAAGATGTTGGGTTGCAAGTACCAGGAAGGAGAGGTGCTATCCCTTGAAGAAATGAAGGCAGTCGAGGAAAAGCTTGATAGAATTGAAGAAACCGACCCTAGTGCAAAAGATTTGTCCGTGGAAACTAGGAAGAAACCGGCCCAAAAGAAGCAAAAGACCAAGTGATTAACTTTTTAGTTGTGTTTCTTTTTTTGGACGGTGGTGGTTACATCTTGAACAATTCCGAACTTGTTTTCGTTTGTACCTCATGGTTAACTCTTTAGTTGTTTGGTTTGCTTTTAGTTTATGATACCTAGATTAAGAACATTTTCGTTTGTACCTCATGGTTAACTCTTTAGTTGTTTGGTTTGCTTTTGGTTTATGATACCTGGATTAAGAACATTTGAAAATGTTTAGATTTCTAGTGAAATGTTATCTTTGTAAGATTTATTTACGACTGTTGCCGGCAAAGACAGGTTTAGGTTCTACAGCGCCACTACTTGTTCCGACATGCAAGATAATTATAATTCAATGTCGGTTTTCGGTACCGGCAATGAATTTTTTTTATAAAACCATACTGGTACAAGAAGAGAAAAAAATCCATGTTGCTGTATAGATATTGGAAGGTACCGACATAGTAGTATTTTCTAAAATTTGTGCCGGAATTATGATTTTTTTCAAATTTTCCTAGTTGTCAGAAAACCGGCACTGTAAGCTTGATTGAATCAATGCCGGAACTCTGCTTTTCTTATACTCTGATAGTTTTTCATGTAATACCGGCATTGCTTAGGATAAAACTACAATGCCGGTTTTGATTATAAATCCATTTCGAATGCTCTTTTTTATTTCATTCCTAAGTAATCTATTACATTGGATTTGAAACTTTAAATTAAAACATACTAAAAACATGGAATGGATTAAATTTGGTTAAAGATGATCTCATAATCTATTTCCATCCCTTTTCAACAATTGCGTAACCTTTGAGCCTTTCCCGAATCTCTTCAAGACATCGTCCTAATGGGGGTGTCAAGGATCATCTTCATTGGTTCTTCTTCTCTTTCAACATATTCCTTTCCCTTCATATAACACCCATCACACCCATTGATAGGCTTGCATTGGCCCTTGTGGTTTTCTCTTGATTCTGCTAGTTCAACAGCTTTGTCAAATCATTGAAACTATCGCACTTTGGGTGATTCAAATACCTTAGAAACATTCTTCCATTTTCATCATCATCAGTTTTGCAATCCAAAACCAGCGTGTCCCATCACAACTTCTACATTTTGAATAAATAAAAGGACAGTCCATGGCTAGATGAGAAGGTGACTTGCAAATTTGACACTTGCAATGATGACTCTGTAAGAGAAGATTATATTAGTTATGCGTCATAGTAGTGAAGATTATATTGTTAGTAATGGTCAATCTACTTACTTTGCAAATAGAGCTTGATGATGAATCTCCCATCGCTTGTGAAGCTTTAACCGTGCTTGATTAATCTATTTTTTGGTGCTTGCTTTCTTGAGAGAAGGATTTTTGTTATTTGGTGGGTGCTTTGTGTAGATTTTTCCAAAGGAATGTGGGGAGTATTATATAGAAATGAATCTCCAACGGTCTTATTTTTCAAAAAACTAGCCGTTTTTTTTTTTGAAATTCACAGATACCGGCATGGTCACAATTATAAATTCAATGCCAGTATACTGTACCGGCCTTTAACCATGTTGTTCCACCATGCCGGTACTGATTGCATATTTGGCCCAATCTCTGTGAAGAAATTCACTTGTACCGGCAGTAACATCTAACGGAAAAACTATACCGGAACCTGGTGCCAGCATCCTATGTCACATTTACTTCAATGCCAGCGTTTGGGTGATTTAAAAAAAAAACTAGTCGTTGAGGTTTTTCTCTATATAAAGAGAGCTAATACTATGACCCAAAAGCCCAGAACTCGTGTGTTCTTATATATCTCCTTGAGCCTCTTAACTTAGTGTTGATGGTGGTTTTTAGCTTAGGGTTAAAATCGTAAAACACTAAACCCTAGCAGATAGTGATGTCACAACATTTAAACTAACAATCATTTACTAGGCACATTTACTGAAACCTTTAATGTGTCCCTAAATAATTACCGGGGTATCTTTTTCAAATTAGGGTTACGACAAGCCAAACCTTAATTCCCACGTGTGCCAATGGCAAATCATGCCAAAATACACCGACCGCGCCAAAGCATGCCAACCATGCTAGCCGCACCACCGTGCCAATGGCAAATCATGCCAGCCCACACCAAACTCGCCAAAGCATGCCAACCATGCTAGCCGCACCTCCGTGCCAATGGCAAATCATGCCAGCCACACCGACCAAGCCAAAAGCATGCCAACCATGCTAGCCGCACCTCGTGCTAATGGCAAATCGTGCCAGCCACACCGACCGCGCCAAAACATGCCAACCATGCCAGCCGCACCTCGTGCCAATGGAAAATCATGCCAGCCACACCGACCGCGCTAAAGCATGCTGGTCGCACCTCTCGTGCCAATGGCAAATCATGCCGCCCACACCGACCGCGCCAAAGCATGCCAACCATGCTAGCCGCACCACGCGCCAATGGAAAATCATGCCAGCCACACCGACCGCGCCAAAGCATGCCAACCATGCTAGCCGCACCTCTGTGCCAATGGCAAATCATGCCAGCCACACCGATCGCGCCAAAGCATGCCAACCATGCTAGCCGCACCTCTGTGCCAATGGTAAATCGTTCCAGCCACACCGACCGCGCCAAAGCATGCCAACCATGCCAGCTGCACCTCGTGCCAATGGCAAATCATGCACCGACCGCACCAAAGCATGCCAACCATGCTAGCCGCACCTCTCGTGCCAATGGCAAATCATGCCAGCCACACCGACCGCGCCAAAGCATGCCAACCATGCTAGCCGCACCTCTGTGCCAATGGCAAATCATGTCACCACACCGAACGCGCCAAAGCAAGCCAGCCATGCTGCCGCAGCTGCAGGCCAATGGCAAATCATGCCAGCCACACCGATCGCGCTAAAGCATGCCAGCCATGCTAGCCGCACCTCCGTGCCAATGGCAAATCATGCCAGCCACACATATCGCGCCATGCCAAACGCACCTCGCCATGGCCCCATGCCGCGTCACCATACATGCCTTCACTATGCGGCTATCAAAACGAAGGCGCGCAATAATCAACGGTTGCCCTTCAATCCCAGGAGCAAATCCTGACGTCTAAGGTTACCAAACGACCTTTGCACCAAAACCCTAGCTTGGTCACGCACCTAGACCAAGCTAGTCACGCCATGCGCCTATGGCAAACCCTTGGCCCCACATGCCAAGCCAAAACCGCACCTAGCCCAAGCTAGCCACGCCATGCGCCTATGGCAAACCCTTTGGCCCTACATGCCAAGCCAAAACCGCACCTAGCCCAAGCTAGCCACGCCATGCGCCTATGGCAAACCCTTGGCCCCACATGCCAAGCCAAACCGCACCTAGCGCAAGCTAGTCACGCCATGCGCCTATGGCAAACCCTTGGCCCCACATGCCAAAACCGCACATAGCCAACCCTTGGCCCCACATGCCAAGCCAAACCAAACCTAGCCAAGCTAGCCGTGCCATGCCAAACGCACTTTGCCTTGGCCCTAGCCATGCTAGTCACATCATGCCAAGCCAAACGCCCTTGCCTTGGCCCTAGCCAAGCCATACGCCCATGGCAAACCCTTGGCCCTACATGCCAAGCCAAACCAAACCTAGCCAAGCTAGCCGCGCCATGCCAAACGCATTTTACCTTGGACCTAGCCATGTTCGTCACATCATGCCAAGCCAAACGCCCTTGCCTTGGCCCTAGCCACGCCATACGCCCATGGCAAACCCTTGGCCCCACATGCCAAGCCAAAATCACACCTAGCCAAAGCTAGCCACGCCCAAGGCGAACTCTTGGCCCCACTAGCCGCGCCACCCCGTTGGCATTCCCTACGCGACCACCAAAACGAAGCGTGCAACAATCAACGGCCGTTGCCCTTCAAACCCGTGAGCAAATCCTAGCCATCCAAGGTTACCGATAGGTGTAGAATACACCTAATTTACTATCTAGTAGTTTATGCTTTCTTTGCTATTTTCTTGTAAATTATGTATTTTACGCTTGTTTTGAGTTTTATAGCTACTATGGAGTCACACGGAGGAAAAGAAGAAGAAATCACCCAATTTGAGCCAAAAGGGCAAAAGGTCATTTTACAGGCGATTGATATATGGAGCCCAGTTGAGGTTAAGGGGCATCTCTATTTTGGAGGATTATTAAAGACGGACTAGATGTGGTTAAGGGGCCAACCGGCTAGCCCTTATCGAAGTGACATCATATTATGGGCACCCAACCGGGGTGGTCCCCTGTCCTTTGGGGTGTACCATCCTACCCTATACTTATCCTAAATCCATCGAGAGGATTATCTTCTCCTCTCTTTCACCTGAAATGGTGAAAAGCATTTGATTCTTTGCTATTAAATCCAACAAATTGAGAGATGGAGCCGAGATCGAGAAATAAGAGAGGAAATGGAGGTTAGGTTAAGTTGCGAGGCAGACCAAGAACTTGATCCTGGCTGTTATGGGTCTATGGATTGATGAAAGAACAAAGAGAAATTGATGAGGTAGAAATTAGGGTTCGTGCAATTGTTGAAGGTCGAGAATGATGCTGTAACTCAGAGAGGAAGAAAATGGAAATGAAATTTGTAATGGGTTTTTATTGAATTTGCTTTTGCTGGTGAGATTGCTAAGCAGAGAAGTTAATGGCGTTTTTGGGGTTTGATCTGGAAGAAACGACAGCGAAATTGGAGCTGGGTTCAGTTGCAATTAGGGTATTTGATGTCTCATCTGTTGATTTAAGCCACAGGAAGAGAGATCAGAAACAGGTACTTGAGTTATCTTGAAGTTATGAAGAACACGAGAGAAGATGAAATGGGTTTCTTTGTTGTACCTCGGGGGATAATTGAAGGTTGGGTGTGATTTGAAATTGTGTGCTTCAATCTGTGTTCTGTTTTACACATGAGAAGAATGGGTGTTGAGAGATGGGTTTGAGAAGCGGACGAGACTCGAGAGTTGAGGGAGTCGATGATTTTCATGGTTATGAGGCTAGGCCGAAGTTCTTTGATGAAGTCGCTCATGTTAATTGAAGGCTGTGATGGGTTTGTAGCTAAAGATGGCAATGAATCTGAAATCGAGAGATGGTAAATCGAGAACAATGATGGATTCTCAAGTCTTTGTTAGGCGGGCTGCTATTGAGATCGAGAACAAGGTGAAATGAGTTTCTAAAGGTGGTGATGCTTCATTATGGGAATGATGATGGAATGGTGCTTGAAACATTAGATGTATGTGTAGGATTTCTTAACAGGGATTGGAGCTAAAATGGCCTGAAATTGGCCTGGGAATACGCCTGAAACAGAGGAAACTCTGGCGGATTTTCTACTCGGACGAGTTCGATGACCGATCCGTCCACGTGACTCAGTTGAGTAAGCCGATTCGCGCACCCGTCGATGTCTAACCCACTGGCAACTCCCCTTCTTTTGACCCGCTGACTAACAGTTGACTGACGGTTGACCCATTTGACCGTTAGTCCTAACGGAGGACTGACGGAATATTCCGTCGAATATTCTCTCGACAGACAGACTTTTCAGATGGCCGGCGGCGACTATTCCTACGGATTCCTGGCCACAATCCTGTTTTCCTACGACCAAAATTCCGAACTTTTCTATGGACTTCTCTCATGGGTGTGAAGACTTGGACTAGGAATTGGATGGAGAATTGGACTCAAATTTGGAAAGAGAAGATGGAAGAAGAGAAAGACTTGAATTTGGAAGTTGAATTGCTAAAGGAAAAGGATTCTATTCCTTGGAAGATTTGGAGAATATTGAAGCCTATAAATAGAGGAGTTTTCTACATCTTTTACACATCTCTACACACAACAATACTTTTCTTTTCTTATTCTTTGTGTGAACTCTTTAACATGAGTAGCTAATTTTATTGATTGAGGATGAATTCCTAGTTCTTAATATGATTTGAGTTTTTGTTTTTAATTCTATCTTGAAGTTTTTCACATGATTATCGTTTGTTTTTACTAATAGGAATGATCTTAATGACATTCATGATTGATTGATAGATTGTTTAGAATGCATGCTAAATTGATTTGTTAGTTTAATCTAAATCTAGTATAAGTTAGGGAATAAGTAATCGTTCTCGACACTTTACACAAGTAGAAAACACGAGACCTTGCGGAGGGATTCCGTGGAGCAATTGTGTGTAGAAACAACGCTAGAAAGTGAACCAAGCGAACCGAGTTTAACTACTAGTACTAAACCTAAATTCATAGATCTTAATGCATTCAGGGAATTACATCTTGTAAGCGAACCTCGGGGTGGTTCTTTTGAATAGAATCGATAACTAAGCGGACTGTTACTCAGTGAAATTAGGGATTTTGGGGCTAGCTAAGCGGACCTGCTATCCTACGGTTGGTGATAATCTGTGACTAATAACAAGTAGAAGAGAACATAACTTTAATCATTGTTTCGTAACGAAGAAGGATTCCTTGATCTTGTCTCTCTTATTGCTTTCAACTTTATCTTTTAATTGCTTTGTTTATTTTCTTTTGCTTTTTACACCCCCTTTCGTGACAATTTTTACAACTAGAATCTCGTGCTCCTCGTGGGATCGACCTTGACTACCCTATATTACTTGTTAATTAGGTAGTAAAGTATTAATTAATTTGTTGTGGTTACGACACGCATCAAATTTTGGCGCCGTTCTTAGGGAGCGGCGGATGATTTTAGTTGTTTTTATTTTTCTTTTTGCTTTATTCTTGCTTTGTTGGATTCTATTCCGTATCTAACTTAGTTTTTGAATCTTATTTCAGGTGTCGGTTTTCCATGTATGGTGGACAAGAGCAAGCATATTACAACAATCAATACGGTTTTCAACCTCAACATTATGACAACTTCCAACCATCCTTAGGATACAATCAAAACCAATCTTTTGGCTATGATCAAATTCCTCTGAACCTTATGGATATTCTCATACATATCAACAACCTTATGACGGGTATGTAAGTGGACAATCACAAGGATGGGAGGATAGTTTTGTTTATGATCGAAATTCTCTAGTTTTGCGTATAAGATGTCTGCCATGATTGGGGATCTTCATCAAAAGTTTCAAGAATCACATCGAGAAATTCAAAGGAATTCGGAGAAAATATACGAACAAATTAACCAACCTTTGGAGACTTTTGATGACGCTAGTGTAGATTACTCGAGCCTTGATCTTATTAATGATCAAGCACCTATTCAAAAGGTAGAGCTTGAAGATGATGCATTTAGTGCTTGGAAAAAATTTCTTAGGGAAAGATGGGAGTCAGCGGAAGTGTATGAACGTTGCAACAATGAGGAAGTTATTCCAACTCCGGATCATAATAAAGATCCTTCACCTATTCAAAAGGAGGAGTTTGGATATCACTTACCTATTGTTGTAAACGAAGTAACACCCTCACAAGAAGATCTTACAATTTATACCGAGGAAGATTATATGAGGGAAGAATGGCCCGATTCCGATGATGAGAATGTTGAAGAGATGATGCTAGAGGATAAAACCACATTCATTGATTTTGTGGAAGACCCAATTGAACTTGCGAATGATTATGATGATGCCGAGACTTTGGTTAATGTAGAAAACGACGAAGAATGGTTGCAAGGTTTAATAGAGGACCACGATATACAATAGGTAAGTAATTCACTCGAATTTTTTAAGGATGAAGAGGATTCTATAATACAAGAGATTGTGCAAGGTTTGTCTAACCCTTTGCATATTGATTCTTCTCCTTTACCTCTTATTGGTTTGAATGTATGTGCTTCGAAAGTATTTTTGGATGATTTTGTTTCTAAATATCCACCATTGGAAACACTTGATTCTAACACTATGCAGGTTTGCCAAGAAGAACACATGGAAATTCCCAAATTCTATGTTCTTTATACACTTCCGAGTGTGGACGAGAATAAGTGTGGGGGAAATTTCTATCGAGCGATAATTTCACTATTGTTTTCTTGTGCTAATATTTGTATGGAGTTGTTGTTTGCAAAACAGGTATTATGGGTGGATCCCCAAATTTTCCGATTGTTAGTATATGGGGAATGAATCTTGCAAGAGCTAAGTTGGGCCGTCGACTTTAAAACAAGCGCTTAATGGGAGGCAACCCATAGGTTTTGTATTTCTTATTCTTTTTGCTTTTTGTTATTTCTTTTTCTTGTTTCTTATCATGTTAAAATTCCCACCTTGACTTTACTAGGAGGATTCAATTACATTGAGGACAATGTAAGGTTTAAGTGTGGGGGAGTGGTTAAGCATGTATTTAAAAAAAAAAATTACAAAAAAAAATTAAAAAATTAAAAAAAAAAAAAAAGTTTTTCATAAAAACTTCAACTTTTAAAGATTTTAGAGTCCCTAGCATACTTCTAGGTATGTTTACATAGAGATTTTGACCGACATAATTGAACTTGGAAATGTTGGAGAACTACATTCGGATTTCTTGCTTGTTTGAGTGTTAAATAATGGATTTAATCATGCCGGTGATGCGAATTTGGTGCAGGGAGAAGTGCATTATTAGAGTTGCTGATCAATCATTAGTGGAGACTACCCGTATTCATATCATGAGAGGCACCGACCAGAAATTTTCCATCTACTAAAGAGCTTTCTTTTGAGTGTGTGTCACCGTACGTTAATTCCGGGTAGAATGGTGAGCTACCCAACTTCCCACCAATAGAAGCACTACTCTTTGATCTCTTGAGTGCTAATTTTGTCAATCATGAGGGTGACGTCTATAGATGAAAGCCTCCTTCTTGTAGTTCGATTTGCAGTTAGCACCATTCTCTCTCTCGACAACAACGGATCCATAGAAACACTCTCATCATCAACAAGGAGCGACATCAAAATTTACAAGGAAAGTTGGAAAAGTTCAAGGTTTATAAGCAACGGAATGAGAAAAAGAGCAAATATCAAATACAAGTAAAGCAACATACAAATGAGCGGATTTTTACATATATGTTGAAGACTTACAATACAATGAGGTAATTTTATATCCAAGTATGAAGACTTATTTATAAAAGCAAAGAATAGCAAAAGGTGAGAATTATTGAAGTTTATGATTTTGAGGCGATACAAGTTGTGAAGAATCAAGCGGTAAAATACTTCTTCCACGGCCATGGTTTATTTTGTATTTAATTTCTCTTGTTTAAAAAAAAAAAAAAAAAAAAAAAAAAAAAAAAAAAAAAAAAGAAAAGAGAAATATTTGTTTTGTTTTCATAAGCCGTGGGGAAGGAAAATATATAAGGAAGTTTCAAGCGACAAGGATTTTTAAGGTAAAAGAGTTATAAATTGTCAAGGATTTGTGAAATTCGAGAGTTTATCATCAATAGTTGAAACCGAAGACGAAGACCAAGAAGATAAAGACGAGGAGCGAAGACGTTTCTATTGGATGTCGTGAGAGTGGTGTTATCATAATTGGCGATCGGATGTGAAGGTGCGTAAGTAATCTCATCCTCGATAATAATGGTTGATTTCCTTTCGTAGAGATCGTCAGAAAAATGGTTTTTCAAAATATTAAAAGATGTGGGTTTTTAAAAGATTTCGGAAGTTGTTCTTCCCACCATTCAACGTGTGTAGGATTTCTCTCTTCATTCCTACCTGCACACATGTGAGAACCATAAAAAAGCCGTCTTTTTGAGTGCAATTATCATAAAATCTTATTTGGTGAGGCAGAAGTCGAGGCGAAATGCTTATTGATCGTTTCTCAAATACGCGTTCTCTCATTATGGTGTGGTTATTTCTCACTCAACATTTAAGAATGAGAATATGTTCTTTAGTATTTCTAACTTCTTATTACTAGCATGCAGAAACTCTATATCCTCATAGCTTTTTGGATGCTTGGGACGCTTGAACGCTTTGAAGTTGTGAGTTTTTAGTTTGATTTGCTCGAGGACTAGCAAAGTCTAAGTGTGGGGGAATTTGATAGGTGTAGAATACACCTAATTTACTATCTAGTAGTTTATGCTTTCTTTGCTATTTTTCTTGTAAATTATGTATTTTACGCTTGTTTTGAGTTTTATAGCTACTATGGAGTCACACGGAGGAAAAGAAGAAGAAATCACCCAATTTGAGCCAAAAGGGAAAAAAGGTCATTTTACAGGCGATTGATATATGGAGCCCAGTTGAGGTTAAGGGGCATCTCTATTTTGGAGGATTATTAAAGACAGACTAGATGTGGTTAAGGGGCTGCCAACTGGCTAGCCCTTATCAGAAGTGACATCCTATTATGGGCACCCAACTGGGGTGGTCCCTGTCCTTGGGGTGTACCATCCTACCCTATACTTATCCTAAATCCATCGAGAGGATTATCTTCTCCTCTCTTTCACCTGAAGCTGAAAAGCAGCTGTTGCTGCTATTAAATCCAACAAATTGAGAGATGGAGCCAGAGATCGAGAAATAAGAGAGGAAATGGAGGTTAGGTTAAGTTGCAGACAACCGAAGAACTTGTTCCTGCTGTTATGGGTCTATGGATTGATGAAAGAACAAAGAGAAATTGATGAGGTAGAAATTAGGGTTCGTGCAATTGTTGAAGGTCGAGAATGATGCTGTAACTCAGAGAGGAAGAAAATGGAAATGAAATTTGTAATGGGTTTTTATTGAATTTGCTTTTGCTGGTGAGATTGCTAAGCAGAGAAGTTAATGGCGTTTTTGGGGTTTGATCTGGAAGAAACGACAGCGAAATTGGAGCTGGGTTCAGTTGCAATTAGGGTATTTGATGTCTCATCTGTTGATTTAAGCCACAGGAAGAGAGATCAGAAACAGGTACTTGAGTTATCTTGAAGTTATGAAGAACACAGAGAAGATGAAATGGGTTTGCTGTTGTATCTCAGGGGATAATTGAAGGTTGGGTGTGATTTGAAATTGTGTGCTTCGAATCTGTGTTGTTGTTTTACACATGAGAAGAATTGGTGTTGAGAGATGGGTTTGAGAAGCAGACGAGACTCGAGAGTTGAGGGAGCTGATGATTTTCATGGTTATGAGGCTAGGCTGAGTTGCTGATGAAGCTGCTCATGTTAATTGAAGCTGTGATGGGTTTGTAGCTAAAGATGGCAATGAATCTGAAATCGAGAGATGGTAAATCGAGAACAACAGATGGATTCTCATGCTGTTGGCAGCTGCTGCTATTGAGATCGAGAACAAGGTGAAATGAGTTTCTGAAGGTGGTGATGCTTCTGTTACAGGAATGATGATGGAATGGTGCTTGAAACATTAGATGTATGTGTAGGATTTCTTAACAGGGATTGGAGCTAAAATGGCCTGAAATTGGCATGGGAATACGCCTGAAACAGAGGAAACTCTGGCGGATTTTCTACTCGGACGAGTTCGATGACCGATCCGTCCACGTGACTCAGTTGAGTAAGCCGATTCAGACCAGTCAGATGTCTAACTGACTCGGCTAACTCCCTTTCTTTTGACCCGCTGACTAACAGTTGACTGACGGTTGACCCGTTTGACCGTTAGTCCTAACGGAGGACTGACGGAATATTCCGTCGAATATTCTCTCGACAGACAGACTTTTCAGATGGCCGGCGGCGACTATTCCGGCAGTTTTCCGGCGACCAAAATTCCAGAATTTTCTATGGACTTCTCTCATGGGTGTGAAGACTTGGACTAGGAATTGGATGGAGAATTGGACTCAAATTTGGAAAGAGAAGATGGAAGAAGAGAAAGACTTGAATTTGGAAGTTGAATTGCTAAAGGAAAAGGATTCTATTCCTTGGAAGATTTGGAGAATATTGAAGCCTATAAATAGAGGAGTTTTCTACATCTTTTACACATCTCTACACACAACAATACTTTTCTTTTCTTATTCTTTGTGTGAACTCTTTAACATGAGTAGCTAATTTTATTGATTGAGGATGAATTCCTAGTTCTTAATATGATTTGAGTTTTTGTTTTTAATTCTATCTTGAAGTTTTTCACATGATTATCGTTTGTTTTTACTAATAGGAATGATCTTAATGACATTCATGATTGATTGATAGATTGTTTAGAATGCATGCTAAATTGATTTGTTAGTTTAATCTAAATCTAGTATAAGTTAGGGAATAAGTAATCGTTCTCGACACTTTACACAAGTAGAAAACACGAGACCTTGCGAGGGATTCCGTGGAGCAATTGTGTGTAGAAACAACGCTAGAAAGTGAACCAAGCGAACCGAGTTTAACTACTAGTACTAAACCTAAATTCATAGATCTTAATGCATTCGGTGGAATTACATCTTGTAAGCGAACCTCGGGGTGGTTCTTTTGAATAGAATCGATAACTAAGCGGACTGTTACTCGGTGAAATTAGGGATTTTGGGGCTAGCTAAGCGGACCTGCTATCCTACGGTTGGTGATAATCATGACTAATAACAAGTAGAAGAGAACATAACTTTAATCATTGTTTCGTAACGAAGAAGGATTCCTTGATCTTGTCTCTCTTATTGCTTTCAACTTTATCTTTTAATTGCTTTGTTTATTTTCTTTTGCTTTTTACACCCCCCTTTCGTGACAATTTTTACAACTAGAATCTCGTGCTCCTCGTGGGATCGACCTTGACTACCCTATATTACTTGTTAATTAGGTAGTAAAGTATTAATTAATTTGTTGTGGTTACGACACGCATCAGTTACCAGACGACACATGGTAACCTTTGGCCCGACAACCTAAGTTTGGCCACGCCAAACCCTTCCATGCCAACGACATGCCAACCTAGCCGCGCCACCATGTTGGCCCTCACTACGCGGCTACCAAAACGAAGGCGTGCAACAATCAACGGTTTCCCTTCAATCCCAAGAGCAAATCCTAGCCATCCAAGGTTACCAGACGACACATGGTAACCTTTGGCCCGAAAACCTAAGTTTGGACACGCCAAACCTTGCCATGCCAATGGCATGCCAACCTAGCCGCGCCACCACGTTGGACCTCACTACGTGTCTACCAAAACGAAGGCGTGCAACGATCAACGGTTGCCCCTCCTCTCAAGATGCAAAATCTCGACCGTCGAAGGTCACCATCACCGGCAAGTTTCGAGATTGACTTGCCAAGCCACAACAACGTGCTACATGTTTTCCAAAACATTCGAGACATCAACACAAACTGGGGATCCTCTTTGGGTATTGGTTTGGCGGTTTACAGCGTGCGGCGTACACTACGCCCGTCATAAGGAAGTGTCATAAGGGTGAGGCGGTTAGTAAATACGTGAAGTTATGTGTGAAACGTTCATGGGACATAAAACACATGCGTTAAAAACTTTATGGGACATCAATTCCATAACGTTAGCAGTTTCATGAAAACCGCCATGCGTTAACCACTTTATGGAACATCAATTCCATGCATACGGTTACCACCTCCTCCCATTTACTTCCCACTCCTTAATGAGACCAGTGGTACGTTTTACTCCGACTTGTATAAATAGGTCTTACCTATTTCCATTAAACAACAAGTTCATACGAGATACAACACTCGAAATACTTACTTGCTAGCTCACCTTGTTAGCTTTCACTTTTCTCGATAACAAGTCGTAGTAACCCAACTACTCTTCCGTAATCAACTATTCTCGGTCTCACCACTTTCCTTGCTTCCCTCCCCCAAAACCAACCCGTTCTCCTCCACTTTGTGACCGAGGTAAGTCTGGAACGGCCATTTCTTGGTTTAGGCCGGACTTGTATAGATTGATCTCTCAAATCTAAAGTACTCCCTTGCAGTACATTGTTTAGGGTTTAAATTGTTTCTCACCTACACACCCGCAATTACCGAAATCAGCATAAACCATTTTCACCTACAAACAATTGGCGACCACAGCGGGAGGATTGATCTATCGGTTACAATATCAACTCCAACTCCTGATTTCGCTTTCCCAAACGTCAATCCCAATATGGTGGAACTCGTGTCCGGAGCGGTTGCCGAGAATACCAAAGACAGCACATCCCCGATGTTAATGTCTCCCAATAACATCGTTACATCACCTACATCGACTACAAGTAACTCCGAATACACTTCCTCATGCGTAACACCGCCAATCACCAGGGCCAGAGCCGCCGCCGCCTCTATTGTCTCTGCACAACCCTCTAATCACGGCAACGAAAACACCTCTTCGGACGTTACGCCTCCAGTCACCAGAGCCAGAGCTGCCGCTGTGGCTCCTAATGTTTCGTATAGCATGGCACCTCCAACCACAACTAAGGTTCCAACTACCCCACCGACGGGACAAGAGACCGGAGGGACCAGAGGAAGCCGTACTTATGTCACCATCGCTGATTTGATGGAACGACAGAAATGCTCGCCGTGAGCCCGACGGATATGGTTTCAACACGTAAGGAAGTACTCGTCTTTCTCAAGACCCCGAGAGCGGCTACCACGTGAGTCGCGTCCTCCATAGGCGTTTTTAGAAACGTCTCCAACAACCCCGATGCTAGCACCTCGGGAGCACGCCCGCGGATGAGGAAATTCGCGCTAGAATCCCATTGGAAAGAAATCAGCCGTCCAACTTCGTCACGCGAGAAGATCTGGAGCAACTTCTCCGCAACCGAATCAATAATGATGAATTGGACATGCATCAACACCAACCCCCTTACCCATCTGAAATGCAAAGAATTCCTCTTCCAAGGGGGTACTCCTCTCCTCAATTCACCCTGTACGATGGTACCGGGAATACACATGAGCATGTGTCCCGTTTCTTGGAATCCCTAGGTGAACATGAATATAATCACGTTCTTCGTCTAAGGGAGTTCTCAAAATCACTTACCGGAAGGGCGTATACATGATACAACAGCATCCCGCCGAACAGTATTCCCAACTGGAGTAGCATGGTTACCGCGTTTTATAGGAAGTACTTCTCAGTGTCTGAACAAGTTACTTTCTTAGACCTCGGAAGAATGTACCGGTGGGATAACGAACATCCGAATGATTTTGTCAAAAGGTTTAAGGTTCAGCGCTCATTATCACGACCCAAACGTGATCGAGCAATAAATGCAGTGAACGCGTGCATCAATGGTATGGTACCTATTTACCGCGCCTTGTTAGAAAACTTGCGTTTCCAAACATTCTCCAAACTCCATGAAGCCGCTAGACGATCCGCAACGACAACACCAACATTACTGGAAAGAACTAGGCCAACTCGAACCGAAGACACGCGTGAAACTCGTGGGAATAGACGCCTCACCAAAAAGTAATTTAATGCCGGCTCATCCTCCGTGGAACATAGTGAACGAAAGAGGAAAAGGAAGGCCCCAACTACAGCCACCAGCCAAAATGTGAAGCACCTGTGACAACGGAAACCCCGCCACTAAGACCGCCACTAAAGCTCCCATGCATCATCATGAAACCGAAGGGAATACCTTCGATTTCCGTTTCCCATCGAGGAGGTGATTGACCTCCTAGAAGCATGGATTCAAGATGATGTTATCGATCGCCACCTCCCAGGCGTCCACCAACCGAGGCCGAGATGGCGAACCCCAAGTACGCCATTACCACGCATTCGTTCTCCACCCGACCAAAGTGATTGCAACGGACTAAAGCATATTTTCAAAGAAAAGATAAGCGGAGAGCTCCAATCGGGAGACGAGGAGCACATCGAGACCCACTCCCAATAAGAAACCGTGGGTTCTCACTTCTGGGGACTCGCACGAGACCTGTATAATCCATGATGCAACATGTATGTGAAATTCTCTATCTTTCCAAGGTGCAGCGCCAAGATATTTTCAGCCTCTCAATCGCGTTGTATCCGGCAAACGACTTTTTCTCTCCCAGGAAACCACACCAGGGCCCAAGCTTTCCAAACGGGTGGAATCAAAGGGAGAATCGGGGACTCGCCACCACGTCCCGTTTAAGAGGTATCGAATTTGACAACACGCTCATTGACGCGGCCTCTGACCTCAACATCATTACTTTCAAGACACTAAAGGTCATGGGATTTACAAAACAAGACGCTACCCATTCCCATATGTGATTAAGAACCCGAAAGGAGGAGCTTTGAACGCGCATGGCTACATCAACCTCGAGATCAAGATGGGAGACGCTATAACGCATAGCAAATTCCAGGACATGATATTGGGGCACTTATGGGTACTCGACAACAAAACGAAATTAGATGTGCACCCTCTACCGACGTCCACGCCCGAAAGAATATCCAACAAATCATCCCACTGGTTATCGCATCGACGAGTTATCAAAGGAACCCGGACATCCGAGAAGACCATGTTGGCGCTAGCTAATGGATTTCAAACGCAAGTAAGTCCGCCGAACGACATTCTCTACAACCAGTCATTCCTTCCCTATTCCGTCATGGGGACTCGGCGTGATTATCGCACGGACGCTGTCAAGAAATGTGAATGGGGTCTTTGGCATTTGAACACTTTGCAAAAAGCTTGGAAACTTCCATCGAAACCAATGGAGCCAAGACTCAAACGGTTGCACGACACCCGAACCCGTTTTCAATCGGAGATATAGTGGTTAAGGTAAACTCGTTTCAAGTTGGGAAGATGACGGTAAAAATGGCTATTCAAATTGATTCGCCCAATGGAAGAGAAGACGAGCCGTATCTGGTGGCGGACATCCTTTTAGATGGATATTTCAAGCTCATCAACACAGACACACCTGAAGGCGTGATAGTTCACTCGCGATGGCTCAAGGCCTCCAATCCCTAAAATGCTGTACTTTTCCAGCCACTCTCCCTTTAGTATTTCCTTTAACAATTCCTCTTAGTAGTTGTATTTCCCCAAGATGAATACACCGTTTGTATTCTTCCTTGGAATTTCATTTTTCGTCAAAAAAAAAAGAAAAAAGAGTATAAATACATCTCTTTCCAAATGAGTTCTCCAGATAGCAGAGAAATACATCAAACTAACCTTAAAACCACTGCAAAGCCATCATACCACAACCAGAAATACCTCGTTCAATCATTCAAAAAATAAATAATATATAAAGCGAAATGTTGACTGATGAAGAAGAAGGTAAAGATGAGTTTACGAAAAGCATCAGGGGAACTAAGTAACTAACAGGAATAACAAAAGGGAGGAACTAGCCCTCGAAGGATAGAGCACGAGTACCCTTGGTCAAGGCTATCTTCAAGCACTTCCCCCAACAATCTCTCGGGCAACAAAGATTCCATTCAACAGTGTTAGCAGCAGCAACCTCAACATCCCATCCCCGAAGCAACCACAACAGCAACAAGTGTCCGCTTCGACGACCGGTTCAGCATACGCCCACCATGACCCCTCCAATATCGCCAACGACACCTCTGGCGTCAACTACAAAGGCTACTTCGGTCCCGTCAGACGCTCCCTCGGAGGTTTTCTCATTGACCCTTCGAAGAAGATTTTTTTGATTCATCCGCATCAAAATCGAGAACCATGGCGCTTGCCTCCAAAAGCTTCACATGCTCGATTTTCCGTTGCTCCGACTTAGAAGCGCCCGATCCGCCCTATAACTCCGGACCGAGGAAAGGTTTTTCCGCACTGAACTTCTCAACACGCCAAGGTTCTTCCTCATTTTCTCGTCCCTCCTCCATGTTCACCGAACCCAAGAAAGTCCGAACACGCGCCGCACTTCATGGAAATAGATGGAAGGGAGGTCCTTGATGATGTCACCAGCTTCATGGAACAGAGATTCGATTCTAGATAATGCCTCCTCATGAGAAGAGGAGCGGTTTCCGCCAATTCTGAAGTCCTTCTCCGAAGAATTAAAGATATGGCTATCCCTGGAGGGTCCCATCATACACTACAAAGAACAAGGAAAATGGTCCATCCTATCTATACACACATAAGAAAGAGGATAAAATAAAAATAAGAAGGAAACGCGAGGCGATACCTGTAAAGAGGATGGACGAAGACGAACTACGCGAATGTAGAGTTCAAGATAATCTTTTATGTACAGCAAGATGATGCAACCTCAAAAGGGAAAGCTTTTATACCGGCCGTGAGTTAAGGCATGATATCCGATCCTAATTAAACCTCATGCCTGGCTGTGATAAATAATTATGGTTGGTGAGAAAGCGTGGAAGAACGTGCTCGAGGCACACTAGATCGTATTTTCCTTTCCCACTGCCAACGCTAAGCTTCGGAAGCAAAACCGACAACATAACCAAAGCAGAAAGAGTAACGCTTTTCCGCTTTTCCTCCACTTTGTGACCGAGGCAAGTCCGGAACAGCCATTTCTTTGTTTAGGCCGGACTTGTACAAATTGATATCTCGAATCTAAAGTACTCCTTTGCAGTACATTGTTTAGGGTTTAAATTATTTCTCACCTGCACACCCGCAATTACCGAAATCAGCAGAAACCATTTTCACCTACAAACAATTAGAAACCCTAAACCCTAGAAGAATCATCTATAAATAGCTTAGTATAGTACCTAATCCCACATACAACAAATGACATCGTTCGACTTCGAGGAAGATTTAGCAATCACCCAAGCCTGGTACGCCGAAACTCTTCCTTCGACTATAGATAAAAGAACGCGGGATTCCATGTGGTTGAAGATTTTTAACAAATTTATTCACGATTACGGTAACCCGAAAGGAAGAACTGCTAAAAAAATCGAGCAACGACACGACATCATCCTAAATGCGGTGGTTGAGTATCTAAAAATGAAACACCGGATCAATCACGCTACCCGCAATAGATTGTCCCCTCAACAACTCGTAAGTATCTTTATGATTAATTCGACAAAATCTACTCTTTTTCAATTTTTATGTAACAAACAAAGTTTGTGTGTTGTTTTTGTAGCATGAAGCCGTGAAAACGCGTTACTTACAAGAAAAGGGAGAAGCATTCATGTTTGAAGCCAACATGAACCATATTGTAACCAAAGTCACGGAGTACCACCAGATGGGTGAATCGGAGACGGAATCTTCTTAAGAAGATTGATAGTTTAGTGGTATTTGCTTAGGTTTTTAGGGTATTTGGTTAGGTATTTCCTAAGGTTTTGTGGTTACATCTCTATGTAAACCCTCACGAGAATTTAACTCGCCCAAGTGGTTTAAAGGCTTGATGCACGTGCTAAGTGCATCCGTGCTTCCTGCGACAAGGATTACATTTGAAATAAATGTTCCGGCATAGATATTGTATACTTTTTCTATGCCGACATCGAGTTCCGGCAGCGAATTTATCCTTACTGCCATGCCGACAAGTTCAAAATTCAAAATTTTGCAAGTACAATTTCATTGATTGAGTACAATAACGGCCAGATTTGGGCACCCTCCTATAAATACACTAGTTCTCCCTACAAAACAACACACACCTGGTTCCGTATACTCTCCAAAGCTGATATCATTATATACTCTTTCTAACTCTCCCAATACCTCAACATACAAAGCAATGGCATCCTTTGATTCAAATGAAGATTTGGCGATCACCAAAGCTTGGTACGCGGAAATTCGAGCTAGGAGGCAGTCCTCCGTAAGGGTGGATTCCGTAAACTTTTGGGGTAAGGTATACAATAAATATAGGCAAGAGTTTGGGAATCCGAATGGAATAAGTGTTCAACAGATTCATGATAGGCACCAAGTCATCGAAAGTGCGATACTTGCTTATTTAGCTATCAAAAAACCAATTTTCAACGCTCCCCACTTTAACTTGTCCATTGACCGATTTGTAAGTATTTTTGTGGTTTATTTTACGTGATCCATGTTATTTGATATTCCTACTAAACACCACTAACAAAGTAGGTTTGTTTTATGTTTTTGTAGCATGAAGTCGTCAAAGCGCGCTACTTGGAGGAAAAGGGGGAAGCATTCGCATTCGATGCAAGCTACCAATTCATGGAATCCAAAATCCTGGAGTATGCCCCGGAGATGATGGAGGGTGTATCGTCCTTGGACGAAGATTGATGGCTTTAGAAGTTTTAGTGTAGGTTTTGTGGGTAGATATCTATGTAAACCCTCACGAGACTATAACTCGTCCACTAGGGTCGCCTAGGGGTTCAAAGGCTTGATGCACATGCTAAGTGCATTCGTTGTTCCATCGACAAGGATTACATTCGAAATAAATTATAGTTCCGGCTTATTTTGTTAACATAATTCAATGGCGTACCTGTGCCGGCGTGGAGTTCGATATAAACTCTATCCGGGGATAGAGTGTCAATTTTTTTGTTTCGTGTACAATAACCTTTATCTTTTTATTGGATCGTAATAAATTTCCATGCCGGTAGTCGGTGCCGGAAACATCTTTAACCATAATTCAGTGTTGGTTTTTAACATTCAATGCCCAACGGCTATTTTTTCCAAATATATACCAGTAAAGAGCACTGCCGGCGTGGAGTTTAGGTTACTGACAATGCCGGTATGATAAAGTGGAAAAAGAGCCGTCGGGTCCTCATCTATAGAGGAATTGATACACCCATTGCACTTGATACCTTTAAAAAAAAAGTTTGCTCCAACACATATCTCCAATGGAAAATCCATCATCAACTAACGATTTCATCATTGCCATGGAAAAAGAAAAACTTAAGAATAACAAACTATCTACTCCGATAGGAAATCAATCATCATCCACCACCAACTCAATTGACATTATACAAGAAAAACTTTGAAGGAAGGAAACAACCACCAAGTCAATTTCCGCAATGGAAGAAGAGATACTTATAAGGAAAAGAGAAGAAGAAGAGGCAGTAAAAGAAGCAAAATATCGCAAAGAAACAAAGAAAATATACGAACGTGTAAAACAAGCGAAAATTGAAGCGGATGTTGAGGAAGAAACCCAATGGATTAAAAATTTCTACATAGTATCGGATTTACCGGAAGATCACCGCCCATCGAACCTGTTTTGGGGTCTTGTTAAAAGTGGTCCTTATATGCTGAAATTTGAGGATAAAAAGTGCAAGAAACTCAAATTGGATTACGGGGATGAGTATGTAGCGCATCGAACAACTGCCCTCATAAAATTATGTCGCAAATACAACGAGTTTCTTGCAAGATACAGATGGAATAGGTTTCAAGCTTAGGACGCATATACCAAGTGGAGAACAGAGCCTTTTAGGCATTTCGAAGCTGCTTTGTTTGTTGAATCTCGTTCCAAGAAATGATGTTAGTTGCAATTAGCTTGAGATCTTTCATTTTATGTGTAACGTTGTTTATGTTTATTTCTTTGAGAAATGATGTTAGTTGCAATTAGTTTGGGTTGAACGTTCTTTGGGTTAATGTTTTTAAGTTTATTTCCCTAAGATTATGTGGTTGATGTTGTTTATTTCATTAAGTTTATTTCCAGTGTCGGCATTGAAAGATAAACCAAATACTATACCGTTACTTGTGCCGGCATCGAAATGTGATCGACATACAATGCCGGTATTCTAATTATAATTTAAACCATGTTATCAGAATGCCGGCACTGGATTGTACCATCCTTCCATGCTGGTACTTTGACGGTTACAAACTCTAGTTATGTGGCAGTTACAAACTCCTTAATTCCACTTATGTGACGGTTACAAACTATTTCATCCCACTTATTTTACGGTTACAAAGTCCTTAACACAATTTATGCGTCGGTTACAAACTCCTTGGTTCTATTTAAGTGACGGTTATAGAAAGGAAATTATTCAGTCTCTCTTTATTCAATCTCCCTTTTTGTTTCATCTTCCATACCAAAGACAATGGGTCGTCGCAAACCTCATGAAAAACCCAAATCCAATCCCGAAGAATCTGTTGATGATGGTGGTAAATCAAAATCAAAAGTGCAACAAGTGCCTGAAGAGTCTGTTGGTGAGGCGGAAATAACAAATTTGATGCGGTAAGTGATGTCTATGTTGAATTGAAGTATTTTATTTTTAGGGTTTATCCCATACTAGAAAACACAAAGTGAAACTTGCTTGTTTAGTCTTTCTTGTACACTAAAAGAAAAATTTGAAATTCAGTTACATGTTTGATTATTTGTAGAATTCAATTTGAAAATCATGCCGGATTATATATCTTGTATCCCTATTTTATTGCATGAACCTGCAGGCACATGAATTTTATTGAATACCATGCCGGTTTTGTGTGCCGGCTTAGTTTATTTGGGAATACCATGCCGTGTTTAGTTTGCCTCTTCTGCTAAAATCTCTGTAAAAAATTCCCCGTGTTCCGCGGAGGAACTTTCTAACTTACTACGCCGGCACTTGTGCCAGCAGTGTCGATATGTTTACATACCATGCCGGTTGTCTTTCCCTTAAATTGTTAATTCTCTGTAAAAAATCCAAGAAAACCGGCATTCAATTTTAATAATTTTGGCATGCCGGCAGCTCTGCCGGCTCTGTCATTATGTTTAACAACCATGCACGCACACGATGTTCACATTTTGGAACATTGGTCTAAACCACCACAAACGAACAAAGGAAAGGGAAAAGTTGTTGAAGAAGTAAAACCTAAGTCACCACAAACGAACAAAGGAAAGGGAAAAGTTGTTGAATAAGTAAAACCTAAGTCTTCTCGGGGTCGACGTAGTCGTTCTCATCCGGATCGTGCTAAGGTCGTCATTCGGGATCAACCTATAAGTGACACAACCAGCAGTGATGATGATGATGAGTGGGAAAAACCTCCCGAACAGGCCCGAGACGGGTGGCTCATCCTCACAAGCGGCGGTGGCTTAGGAGAACTCGATGTCGGAGTTGAAGCCCCAAATAAAAATCAAAAGGAACCCCTAGCACACCTTCCTACAAAGATATGACATGATTCCCACCCACGATGATGGCATACAATGGGGTCAACCGATAAACCCGCAACTCTTATTTGACTACAAGCACTCTTGGGCTCGTTGGATCTTTCAAACTTACGTAAGAAGTTTGCATCTTGTTATTATATTATTTATCTTTGATCATGTGAATTTAATTTAGTTTGGTGTGTTTTTATAGGACCACAAGAAAGCCTACCGTGTTAGCCGCCATCAATCAAGTGATATATGGCCTTTGGATAATGAGAAGCCCCAAGTTAGAACAATAGTTAGAGCATCTGGGTTGTATTCCGCGGTAGAAAATTATGTGGCCATTGATCCAGTCAGGAACGAACTATTTTTTTGGAGAGGTTTTATGGTGAAACTGATACCATGCATTTTCATTTTGGCGAGATGACCATTATCCCTGAAGATGTCCAAAGAATACTAGGTCTGGAGGTTCTTGGGAAAGCCGTTAAGGTACGAGATGACGCTAATGAACTAGGATGGGACAAGATCTATGAGCTGACTAAAAAGTTTTTGGGTGGGACAAGGAAATGACATTGGAAAATGTGTACAAGACACAGCGTTCCCGGACAAAGACTATCACATTCGTCAATCTCATTCGATTTTTTGGGGATACGAAGGACAAGGATTTGAATCCCTAACAAATTCGGCAAACAACCGCTGCTTATCTTTTGTTCATCTTGGGCAACGTTATATTCCCTGAAGCTAATGGCAACAGGGTTCATCCGAGTCTCCTTCAATACTTGGATCCCTTGGAAGATGTGTATCAGTATTCATGGGGCACTGCTTTCTTGGCACATTTTTGGCGAGAAATCACTGAGCTTCTAAGGAGAACGCCCGTCAATTTAATGGTTATTTCACTCTAATCCGGTACACTCAACTTATTTTATTTTGTCATCATTGTCATTAATTTTGTTAGTTTGTAATTATTTTGCCATTAATTTATTTTCGTATACATTTCATTGGCATAGGTGTGGGCTTATGAACACTTCCCAAAATTGTTCATAGGGTATAAAGGATTGAAGATTTGTCATGATTATGAAGAGCATCAGGTTGTAGCTCAGAAATACTTCTTCAACATTACACCGAAGCCCAATAACAGGAAACAGTTTTTTCGTATGAGATTGGATTTGGACACCGTGGATGTCCAAGATGTTTTGTTTGACCCATATAGGAATGCCATAGGAGTTTACTTTCAAAGGCGTGGCAATGTTTCATTCTATAACGGACCGTTCTTTCATCCAAAAGGATTTTTTATGCACAACCCTCGCCGTGTAATGCGCCAACTTGGGTACAAGCAAAAAGATCTTACGGATACATCTTATCAGAAATTCTCTCATGACTTTACTCAATGCCAACCAAATGAGAACTATACTATGGTAGTTTACGACCCAAATCCTATTCTTGCACATTGGAGTGAAAGGGAACAACAAGGACTTGTGTTGAATAGGGTTGGTTGGGAATTGGCGGAAAACGGTTATGAGACCGAACCAACCTTTCTCAGAGCTCATCGGAAGTACTCGCATCCTTATGTTGTATGCCCGACTGAAATACAAGTTCCTCCACAAGCAGCACCTCCCTCCACAACTCCGTTAACTGTATCCGGACTTGTACAGCTCGTTACGTTGTTGGTACGTACGTCTTGTTCATTTCCTATTCTTTGATATATATCTATGAACTTATATAAGTGTACATACTAAGTACATGTTTAAAAATTCCTTAACAATCGTGATTGGAAATTCATCAAAGTTCTTTAAGAAAAAGAACAAGAAATGAGAGGTGCTGACCCAGAAAGAAATGGAGAACGTCGAGCAAAAGATAGACAAAATTGAAGATCTAGAGGCAAAAGACTTGTGGGGCGAAAGGAAGAAGAGGGTACACAAGAAGCCAAGAAGCCAAGGACCGAGTGATCGTGTGTTTCTTCTATAATATTAATTTGGTTTGAACAATCTAGTGTTGGTTTATGTTTGTTTGTGTGTCTTGAACAATGTGTTTGTTTGTGTGTCTTGCTAAACTCTTTGTTTGATTTGATTTATGTTTCATTTGTTTTCGGTTTGGAACCTCTTAACTTTGGAGTTTGTTTTTTATACAATCTCCTGTTATTATTTGATTTATTATGTTGATAAGCAGTATCAAATTACCTCTTTTACAGAGTTTGAATGTGCCAAGATCACATAAATTTCTTAGCTTTTCTCCAAAGACTGGCATGGTCGAAAAGAGTAACAACAATGCCGGCACTTTGAATTACAGAGTTTCGGCATTGAAGGGTTTTTGGATACCATGCCGGTAGTCTGTAATTCCCAGGTCCACATATGTTTTTATCAGAGTACCGCACCGTTATAATTTTAATTTCAATGCCTTCAGGACTTTTCTTGATTTCTCTGGATGTTTTTCTCATTACCTTTGTTTCAAAAAATAAGTTCTATGCTTAAGCACAGATGTTCCGGCGTTGTAATTATGAAACACAACATGCCGGCATGGGCATAAAAATATGATTTAATGTTTACAATTCACACTTCCAAAAAAAAAAACAAAATGTTGCGTACTAGTGAACCACATACATCCAAATTACTCATCGTCGCTTCCACACGTATGAAGTTGCATCTTCTCCTCTTGGAGAGGTTTTTTTGATAAGGCCAACGCATCCCAAAGTTGGTGATTCTCCTCATACAATGCCATCTATCCCTTCCAGGTATTGGAATCTAGAGCCTTGTTTTTAATCATCCCACAAACATGTGGCAATGGACAATTTTCTTTGAGTTTTAGAATAACGAAATGATTATTGTTCACGAACGCCAAAACAACTCTTCTCTTCTTAAGGGATCCTTTGCATTTTTGCCACTTTGGTGTAAATGTTACTTCTACGGTGGGGGTAAAATAATGAACAACACATCTAAATGTATCCGCCACTAGATGCCCACAAAGCGGCATTCTCATCCAATATTGAGAAGGAAGAAAGTTCATCTCTTGCTCGGGCCCTAATACTTGAGCATGAATATTATAAAACCCCTCGCCTGCACCAACCAATTGCTCGTAAAAGCTCCTCTTTTTCACAAGTTGTTCGGCCATCCTCATTCTAGCATATCGGCATGGTGTCATCCCTCTATTAACCGCCGTCTCAAAGATTCCTAATTGTTTGGTCACGGCATGATAGCCACAATTTCCATCTCCATCGACATCATCCGTATATACAATATACTCGCGAATAACCTCAGGAAGTTGGTCTATGTAAGACTGTATCTTGGTATGATAACTTCTAATTGTGCTACCTGTTTTGGGATCCTTATACATCTTCATATTACCCTTTTCTAACTTAATTATATCCAAACCATCCTCTGCAATCTCTACACTTGCAATGTCTTCGGTATGTGATGGGAGTCCGTACTTCCTTGGCCTACCCCTTCGCCTTGGAACTAAAACTACATCAAATTTGGTCGTGCCTACGGAGTTGTCACCATCGTGTTGTTGTTGACTAGATATGGTTCGCTTACCTTTGCTATCACTTTGGTTTGTCACCACCTTTGCCTCATCACCTTGTTGTTCTTTGTCACTTGATGTTGATACCTTTAGCGGCCTACCCTTTTTCCTTGGAATCTCCGCTAGATCGACTATGGGTATGGCTTCAGAATGCTCACCTTGTTGTACTTTGTCACTTGATGATGATACCTTTGGCGACCTACCCCTTTTCCTTGGAACCTCCGCTAGATCGACTATTGGTATGGATTCTGAATGCTCACCTTGTTGTTCTTTGACACTTGATGTTGATACCTTTGGCGGCCTACCCCTCTTCTTTGGAACCTCCGATCTGTTGGTTTTTGGTGTGGATCAATGTAGTTAATATCAGATATCGGTTTATATCGGCCAGGAAGGATACACTGGTACGACTTTATATCGGGGATATTATCGTTCAAATATCGTTATAATATCGGTTCCAGATTTAGAGACTATAATTTTATAGCTGCCATCAAATGATAAATAAACAAGTTCAAACTATGGGTATTCACAAAGTGCTCTTTCTTTGGAATTTAAATCAGGTAACTACAGATCATTATCATTAACATTGGCACCTAAACGGCACCTACAAAATCAAATCTAATGTGTCACCACCGCATACACTGTCATTAAAACACAACCGTAGCAATCGAATCCAGGTCTGTCTCTTATTCATTCAGGATCATATGAAGCTAAACAATAACTAAATGGTAATACTAATTTGATCCTATTTGTATCATCTATAAAATCCACCTTTAGAGATAAAAGAGGAAAACAAATTGATGGCTAAAATACCCAAATTTTTGTTTAAAGAATTTGTTTTTGTATGTAAAATGTCCCCTGCAATCATAACATCTAACAAGATGGCCTTTCCTATCTAGAGTTTCACAACAAAAATCACAATCAAAGCAAAAAATGAGTGTAATTATCACAAGATTCAAAACCCTAACCTTTTGTTGGCCAATAATCTCTGAAATTCAGATCAAGAAGATCAATAACCAAAAATTCCTTCCTTATATTGGATTCTCACTCATGATATTGAGAAAAAAGAACATTATTTGTTGAATTTTCACGATCTGTGTCTTCCACTTAAGCTCTCTTCTCCTTTCACTTTTTTAAATTTGAAGTGAAAATGAGTTTTAGGGATTTATCGAATACCCGTCTTTGAAAACCAAAAATACCCTTAATCTTAACAGAATAGGACTACTTTAACAAATACCGGTTTTTAGTCGAAATGTCGACGGGGCCGATATTATCGTAGGAATACCGTATCGCGATATTATGGTTATCGTATCCTCTACGAGTACCGATATCCGAAATTTCCCGATATATCGGCCGTATCGACCGATATTGACTACATTGGTGTGGATATGGAATCCGTCGTTTGTTGTTTACTTGATAGCGGTTCCTTCCTCGGCCTACCTCTCTTGTTTGGAACCGGTGCTTCCGCGAACCTTTCTTCCGAAATCTCACATGCGGTTAGATCTCGTTTCTTACTTGCCGCGAGTTCTTCTTCACGTTGAGTCATTTCTTTCAATTATTTCCTTTGTTTTCTCCTTGCCGTTTTAGTTTGTGGTCTACCTGTTAGATCTCCCTTTCTTGGCTATTCACTTTGTGCGATCCATGGGCGAGTAATTAGCCTTAGTTGGCTCAACAAGACTTGTCGGCTTACCGAGTTTCCACGTGAGTAAGCTTGGAAGAATTCCTTTGCTTCGTTCGTATCCCATGGTGATTGTCCGGGATCTTTAGTAGGGGGGGGGGGGGGTCGAAAGATAGTTGCTTCCAAAACGGATCAATAACCTCAATAAGTATCACTTCTTCATACTTCACAAGTATATGACGACACGGAAGCCCCAATGAAGTCATGTCGGGACAAATACACACATCACCCGGTTTTCCGTAATTTTTCTCATATTCCATTTCTCTCATCATATGTTTTATTGCCCAATGAGAGACGTGGAATTCTATTCCTTGGAGGAACTTACCATATTGAAGAAATTGAGTCATCCTTTCCATTGAGCTTTTCTCAAAAGCGTGCTTGATCCTATCGATATCACTCTTAAAGTATTGCCCCATTGCCTCGGTGACCGTTACCACGTTGCCTTGACCGGACTGGATGAGACCTTTAAATCTCCCATGAGCGGACTCCGCTGCACTAGTTGCTTCAGTTTTGAAGTGTCTATACCGGTTTGTCCATGCACGCACAAATTTTTCCTTGAACTTATCCAACCATTGAGTCAGACAATACCAGATGGCAGTCGGATAAACTTCATTCCAATCGGCAATAAATTTGGCCAATCTCTTTTCGTACATAACCTCGGTAAGAGACCAATAAACTTTCTCCCAATCTCTTAGAAATTCCAACCACTTTTTATGATTTTCCGCATGTCTTTGTCCACTCGCTCTTTTATCTTGCCTCTCTCATCTTCCTTCGGGGGATAGTTTGTTCTTTCGAACATCTTCCTCTAGTTGAACAATCATTCTGTTCTTAATATCCACCTTAGTGGGTTTGAACAAGGCATGGCAAGTTTTTATGATATTTTGACGTATATGATATGTACATAGGAAATTTTGTGCGTCCGGGAAGATGTCGGATATTGAATTCATTAATGCGTCATCTTGATCGGTTACGATGACCCTCGGAAGTTGATTTTCCCGGAAGAATAATTTCAGTTGTCGTAATGCCCAATGATAATTATGGTCCCTCTCGTTTTCCATTAAACACCAAGCCAATGTGAATGTTACCTTATGCGATGTTTGCCCCACGATGTTGAACAACGACATATTGTATTTATTTGTCTTGTAGTTTCAATCCATCAAAAGAACACTACAACATGTATTTGTCAATTGTGAAAGCAAAGGATGCGAAATGAATATTGGAAGGGGCTTCTCGTCCGGCCCTTTTTTAATGATACGCGTGTAGTTGTGATCCTAAACTATCTTCTCAAATTCTTGCATAACGCTCCTCCCTTCCCATTCCACCCTTCTAATAGTTGCTTGTGTGCTATAAATTGTATGTATAGAAGACACGTTAGTCTCATCCTTTTCCTTGAAGCCTCTGAGAATTTGTCTTGGTTTGATAAGTGCTTTGGTCAATCTCTTTACATCCTCGAATTCATGAGGTTTTAGCTTCACAACTAGGACGTGACCATCAAAATCTTTCGGATCCCGGTGGTTATGACGGCCGAACCAAACCGCACAATCCCATTCATTGTTCTTGTCATTTAGACGGAAAACAAGCTTAAAGGGGCCGTTATCCTTCCTCGTACGAGTCTTGTATACCCTATTAGTCTTCTTTGGATATACATAATCCTTTCTCTTGTGGCTATTCTTCTTCTTGTATGCCCCACTTTTTTCGCAAATCATCTCAAAACGGCTCTTTGAACCTTGGGTATTCCTCACTAACACACACATGTTCTTAAGAGCCGTCTCTTTAGCCCATGTGATTGCTACATTGGGATCTTTTATTCCCTACATAAGGACAACAATGGGAGATTAGAAGGTTCATTACAAGCAATCCATTAGTAAAGTTCAAGATACTAGGTGAAAAGTATTCTTTGGTAACATACCGGAGGCATTGTATAGTATTCCGACGTATCCCGACCAAGCGGCTTTGCATTTGTTGGATCAATATATGTCACCACCTAAAGATCGAATGAAAATTAGTTCCAAAAGAAATTAAAACACTATGCCGGAAACTAGTACCAGCATGCTCGACCAATGTTCCGGCATGGTCGAACTTGATCAAAACTGAAGACCAAATTTGAAACCTATTCCGGCATACAAATTTCATTAGAAAGCAACGCCGGAAACACAGATGCCGGCACTCTCGTAATCTATGGTTCCAAGCCGATACATATTTCCGGTGTAGAAAATAATTAATATATAATGCCGGTATTTAGCTTTAGAAAACATTTATTCCTGTATGTTTTTGGTAGGTACCGGCATTGTAACTTTGTAACTGAACAACGCCGGTTTAGGTGCCGGCATGCTCGATATTGATGGTTCTACGCCGGTACACGGTTCCGGCGTAGCTGTTTATTAATTTCCCATGCCGGTATTTGGTTTTGGATGGAACTTTTTCCTGTATGTTTTTCATGCAGTGCCGGCATGGTAACCTATCAATGAAACCATGCCGGTAGAATATTCCGTAGTATATTCCTTGGTAGGTAAAAAGTAACTTTTGTACCGGCATAGTTTTTTGGTTGAATATTATGCCGGATCAATATTCAAAATGGGGGATATCGGTCTGCCGGCATGGTCGTAGTATGAATACTATGCCGGTAAGGGGACTACCGGCATGGTATTCATACCACTACCATGCCGGCACCGAGGTTTTTCAGCTAAAAAAATGGCGGGTTTAAAGAAAAAAAATCGAATCTTCAACCTCCTAGCAGCTTTACCTGTATTGGGGATGCTCGTATGTTATGCAAGTTTACTTTCTTGTGTAGCTTCTTCAAAAAACTCTCCATGCTCGTCAAAATCATCATTGAAGGGTGTTGGCTCAACAAAGAGTTGCAATTGTGAGTTGTTTTCATTAGCTGAAGATTCAAGATATGCTCCTTGTTGTAGTTGAGCTAAAGATTCAAAGCACAATTCTCTCTTCACAATCATCCTCCATTTTCCCCAAAAAGTTCCCTCTCAAATACTTTTTCCCTCCTTCTACTCTCACCTTGCTCACCCAAAATCAAATAAAAACACACACTAATCATTTATCAAAAATCTTATGATTTCATTAATTATTATTAATCACTAATCCTGATTAGTGAGGGGTAGATTAGGTATTAAGTAAAATACTTAGATAAGGGGTGACCCTGAATTGATATTTGGATCCCTTTTTTGTCCTTTTACTCTATCCCCCAATTAGTCTTCTATCCCCCAATTGCGTGTTCATAAAGAAGTCATTATTTTTTCTAGATTAAATCCACTTTGTAGTTGATTAATGGATGGTTTCTCATAAGAGATGGAAACCAATAGCTTAATGTGGAAATTTCTGAGGAACCCAAATTTGGTTCATCTCTCTTCCATAAACCCATCATTAAAATAATATATATTTTTAGCCCAAAATGTTATATCTACGGTTAAAAACCGTAGTTTTAGATTAGATTTAAATTTTTATATTTCCATCAAGACTAAATTAACCTTTATCTATTAATTATTATTAAAAAAAAAAATTCAAAGATATTCTTAGTCGTTGGCGTTATTTAAGGGATGCAGTTCCTATTTTGGGTCAACATTAACCAAATCCGAGATCTAGGTTTAGTATTCAATATTTAACGGAAAAGATATACTGCTCATTCTCAAATTTTATCCACCATTAATATGTTTGTGTGTTTGCATCTTGGTCAGGATTCGTTACTTTTTTCTTGTTCCTTTCATTTATCACGATTGATAAAATTCATGTTGAGAATAGAAGACAACGGATCACACAAGTTTTCCTTTCATTCTCCAAAAGCACGGATGGCTGCTAACATGGAAATGGCGGCACCTATTACAAAAAGTAATAATCCAATCTATTTTGGGTACTATACCATATACAGGTTGCTTTGTTCAGAACGTCAATGCTATTAATGCATTCACAAGAAGCTCCGTAAGATCAAGAAGGATAAGAAGCCAAAAGGTAAGTAAGAGATGAGAAAGACGTCCACGTAATGGTAACTACAACTTAGTCATTAGTGATGAGTATGAAGTTGCTTGATCCGGCAACCAAGGGTAAAATAGATAGGTGTTCGTAGGCATATATCCATCGGGAGATTTGTAATTCACGGATTTACAACTGTAGTTTCGTATGCATTAGGTCGCATTAGGGTGCGGATTTTGTATTTTTGTTAATAGTTATGTTCGCAGTTTTGATTAGGCTAGCTAATGATAATTACATTTCACCAAAATAATTGCAAGTACGTTGGTGAATCGGCTGAATTATCAGCTTATAGCTTTGCCCATCTCATTACTATCCTTCCCAAATGTAAATGCCTAACTTATCATCTTAATAGCAAAAGTGATGAAGAAAGAAGAAGCGTTAATATTACAGTGAAAGTTGTGATTTTTACTATTAATATATATGAAACATGAGATTATCACTGATCACCGTTCGATGAAAGTGCGATTTTCACCAACACATAATGAAAACTGCGATTTTCACCACATAATTACCGGTGAAAACTGAAATATTCACTGAAAATTCTAATCTCATATTAATTACATGCGAAAATCTGAAATTTACGGGTGAAAATATGGAATATGCAATGAAATTTTGAATTTTCACAAATCTCCTAAGGCACGTGAAACCTAGAAATTTCCAAAACTTCATAAGGTGATAATTGTTTTCTTTTTTAGTTTCACTAAATCTCCTACAGTGATAATTGAGTTTTCCTATTTATTGTCGACAAGATGTCAAGAGTTATTTTAGGGAGTTAATATAGGAATTAAATTGAAGTCAAGAATAAATTAGGAGTTAATTCAGGGAGTCGGTTTAGGATCCAATCACGTTTTAGTTATTTTAGCAAATTAGTTTAGGGAAATCAGGAGTTATTTTAGGGACTACAATTATTCATTTTTTTATATAACGAAATTAATTTAGGTTAAAGGCTGTTTTTGTAATCATGTCATATTTATAGATAATTATGGGTTTTTCATATATGGAATTTTAATGACGGGTTTTTAATAATTAAAAAAATACTTTCGGGCTAGAAAAAAAATTTAGCTTAATTATTAGATAAAATTATGTTTAATGGTTAAGGTTTGTTGTACACCTATGATCCTGCCATTCTTTTTAATCGGCTAAAAAGATCAAACCATATTGGCTCAAAATAATTGAGAATGCCAATTTCTTTTTTTTTTACATCTTTTATAATTTTAACAGAGAGAAAACCAATATTAATCTGCGTTAATATCAATCATATCGGGAAAAAAAAATTGTTATACAATTACAAAGTGAACTGAAAATAATTCTGGGGTAATAAGCACGGTATAAAAATCTACAATCTACTTACCTCACTTCTGACCGAGGAGAACTTACCAAAAGTCAAATGCAATTAAGATGCATGCATATGTTACTAGTGGTAGTGGTTACAAAGTTGCATGCATGTGTTACTAGTGGTAGTGGTTACAAAGTAATGGAAACAGTGAAGAGGTGAAAAAAAAGAAAGATGGAAATATGGTGCTGGAGAGGAGTGCAAGTGTGGAGTACATCCGCCATAAATTTATGATTTCCCTACATACGCTAGGTTGTGTTGGCGGACACATCCATAGAAAAACACAATTACCAAATATGAATACACAGAATAGTATTATTACTAGTCCGAATTTGTGCACATTCCTTAACGAGTGTGCACGTAACATTTCAATCTCTACCCGTGATTTAATTTAGGGAGTTATGTACCGAGGGTCGTGATTCTAAACATGGAGGGTAATGAGGCCATCAATTAAATAATCAACCAATCAGAGGAATATAAGAAATATACACTCGTTAGAGGAGTGTGAACAAATTTGGACTCATTCTTGCGAAGAGAGAGAATAATGCTCCATTTGGACTCGTTAGGAATAATGCTCTTTATGTGGAAGAGATAGAGAGAATGGAGGGCGATTTCTTGACTTTATTCTTGCGATTTTGACTATTCTAGGGTTTCAATTTTTCTCCATTGTTGTTCTCAATTCTGGTTTTATGGCTTAATTGGCAGTGATTCTAGCTTCGGTGGGTGGATTATTGTCTTCAGTTTTGCGATCTGCTTGGTCTTTCTTCTTCCTTAATTCTTCTTCCTCTTTGGATTTGTCCTTTCGATTGAAGTTTTTAGGTAATCATTTTTCCCTCTCTTTTTCGCTTAGCTTGATCTTCATCTTTCCTTCTCTTGCTTGTGAGAGTGGTTTTTTTGTTGTTGTTGGTTTCCTTTAGAATTTGCAGGTGTTTTTCTGTTTCTCTTTTAGATCCTTATGTGCTCGACATTTTGTTTCTTTAATCGATTTTCTCATATGTTCATGTTTTGCTCATTGTTTCTCTCTTAATGAATTATGGGTTTTTTGTTTTGCTTGTTAGTTCTCAGTAATTAACATGGCTGCTTTATCTTGTATCGCTCCTCCCATGGGAGGTTCTTCTTTGTTTTTGAATCATTCTCCCTCCAAGAGAGTTGTTTCTGCAGCTATGTTGAATGCGTTGCCCTTTCCTTTTCTTAAAGGAGAACTTCCAGCCATTAAGCTAACAAATTCTATGTATAATAAGGGTTTGTCCCAATGGAAATTTAGTCTCATAGGGAGGCTAGATCTATGTAAGATTAAGTTAGAGACATCAAAAGTCCATTTATGCTCTCAATGGAAACTTGAAGGGGATGTGAAGCTAATTCCAATCGGAAGGGGCTTCTTTGCAATCAAGCTTGATAATGAAAAAGATAAAATCAAGATAGGTTCAGGAGCATCTTGGAAGGTGGCTGATCAATACCTGCAAGTTAGAGATTGGGAGCCAAAATTCAACCCGGATAAGCAGAAATCTTCTCTAGCAAAGGTGTGGATTAAATTTCCAAGTCTAAGCTTAGAATACTGGACAAAGGAAAATCTTTTGGCATTGGTAAAGCTTTTGGCAAGCCAATTCAGGTAGATCCCAACACTCTCGCTATGGATTTTGGGTTTTTTGCTAGTGTTCTTGTCGAAGTAGATTTTGCTTTGAAAATCCCGGATCGTGTTTGGGTTGGAGACGGAGAAGATGATAGTGAGGATGGATTTTGGCAATTAGCTGAAATCCCCAAGGTTCCAAAGTTTTGCTCTCATTGCAAAATTGTGGGACATCTGGTTTCCGAATGTAGATCAAAAGGAGTGGATTCAACTGCTTCGAGTGTCGATTTGGTTGTTTCTAACGAGATTAATATTAAGAAGAAAAGGAAATCAAAGAAGAAAAATGAATCTTTATCTATTGCGGAGATTCAGGAAGGTGTCGAAATGGTTGCTGAGGTTGAGAAGAATTTCCAGTTAAATCAGGAAGAAGTAATCCCAGCCTTGGCGTTTCCGTTGATTCCTCACAAAGTTGAAACTCGTAACAGTTTTGATGGGCTCGGGGAAGAGGAGGAGGTTGCTACATCTCAACAAGTTGCTTGTGATTCCGAGGTACCTCACAAAGTTGAAACTCGTAACAGATTTGATGGGCTCGGAGAAGAGGAGGAGGTTGCTACTTCTCAGCAAGTTGCTTGTGATTTCGAGGTAAGTAGCTCTTTCCCGTCTTCGTCTAAACCATTTCTAAGGTCAACCAAAAGAGCGAGCTCAAAATCGAGAGCTGCCGGTTTTTTTCCGAACGGCTCTTTGAACTCAAAACCTATTGGTACGTCGAAAAATCTAACTGATCCTAAAGAGATTTCTTCAATAAAACTTATGGAGTTAGGCTCTATTATTGGTATGGGTTTTCCTTCTTCTAAGAAAGATCAAAAAGATATGTTTAATGGTCTTGCGGACAGTCATAAAGATCTTAATATAGTGGAAGCATAATGCTTTTCTTTCGTTTCTAGTCAGTGGTTACACAAGATGTTTCTTCTCTGGTGAAACCATGATCTTAGCTGTTTCTTTAGTTTTCAATTTGTTCTGTTTTTTCTCGGGGCTATATGCTCCTCTCAAATTGTAACTGTTTGCTCACACAACTTGTGTGTTTATCAATATATTTTAAGTTTACCGATCAAAAAAAAAAAAAAAAAAACAAATTTGGACTCATTATTACTCAAAACATTCTAGGCAATGCACATTCAGGAAGGACACTTCCCTTTGCAAATCTATCATTACTCAAAACATGCTAGGCAATGCACACTCCCCTTTACAAAATATCAAGTCCTCAAAAACATTCTAATTAAAGCACATTCAAGAAGGAAACCCCCTTTCCAAATCTATCATTAACCATAGCAACAATATATTATTAAAGAACTAGAGCAACAAAGATAATAATTTAGTAGTTCGGAATCCTGCTTGACTTTCCACTTCTTCACTATACCACTGTACTCTTTTGAAAGCTGAACCTAAACCTGAATCTGTATCCAAATAGTTGGCTAAAGTAAGATATCCTCACCCGTTTCTTTGAACAACTTCAGATTCTCCTCAAGATGCAAGGATTCCCACCGACCAGTTACTTCGAACAACTTCGGATTCTTAGCGATATCACTCACTACGGCGTTCCAGTTTACCTTTGATTCGTTAACATAGTACTTGACGAGCACAGAGTTAAGACGATGTTCTATGGCAGGGAGAAATTCTGAGGGAACTGACGGAATTTTAAGCATACCATGCTTGAAGTCTTCAAATATGACTGTCATGTCAATTATTTCAGTTCCACGGTATGCCAGATTAACAATCTCGATGTCGTGTAGTGGGAACACAATGAAAGGTATTTCAAGCACAATTAGGGCAGAATAAGTCAGGACAAAGGTGGCTGGTCGACCCGTGGGAGAAACCCAAATAAATTCGCATTCCTTTGGCTTCAATGGTACAGGTAGTCTATAGCTCTTCAGATTATCTCCAACTGCTCTGACAAACTGTCGAAATGAATATTTTTCATGCTCGAAAACAAACTTATTAGATTCAGAAACCATCGCCTGCAATTGAGCTGACCAGATACAGAACTGGATATCCTCTGTTTCTTGGTTCTCTATCATGATGGGGTTCTGCAAGCGGAATAGCAGAGTGCCCACATCCCACTTCTCGTCCGCATATCGGAAGAAAAACTCATTTATGTTTTCATATATAAGAACTATATGAACATGCTGTTGACCACTACCTACGAATCTGAACCCGTTTTCATGACACTCAAGGTTACCATGCATCAGTAGTTCTTTGGGATGGCCTATGAGGACGACTTTTATACTCATACACCTGGTTTTAATTTGCAGCTTCTCAGGAGTAAAAAAATACTGTGGGAAAACACTTGCCCCAGACTTTTTATGGGAACTATCTGTTGTACTGGACTGACCCTCACCCAACAATCTCCTGCCGGATCTCATCTTTAACCAGCAAGCGAGTCTTGCCTGAATAATCTTATGCGCTTCCTCTGTATCATGAATCTCAGTACTCTCAAATTTCTCAAACGTGCGAAAGAATTTAGGTTCCTCCATTGAAAAGAGATGCAGCAAAATCTGTGTCTGGAACAGAAATGAAAGAATGCAGAAAAATATTTATGTCTTGGTACAAAACTGCACGAACTTCCGAAAAGAAAAAAAAACTCCAAAAACATTACATATTAATATCATACATGCACCTGTATACAAGAATGAGGGTATCAACAGTACGATAAATAGTTTTGACCATATCAAAATTTTATCACACTTAAACAGTCATTTAAAGTTAAATGGTACAGCAACCTGACAACAATAGCTAAAAGATGCACATAATAATCGGTGGTGCTATTCACAACACAACACAAAACATCTCATATAAACAAAATTAGGGAATATAAAGATAAAAGGAGCCAAAACCTGGAGAAGCCATTAAATAAAATCACTTGCAGGATTCATAATCATACAGACATACCTATACAAAAGAGAAATCTGATTTTATGCGTCTCGCCGCGCTTTCGACAGACGCTGCACCATAGAAGAGAAGATAGAAGAAAAGGAAAGGAAAGCAAAAAGATATCTAGGTCCAGACCTAAGATAAGTATATAAGGTCCAGTTTCGTTTTCACCGTCTAATAACTGATAACTCCAATCTAGGTTGTTATGTGTGCACCCGTCAATTTTTCAGCCCATCTTCTTTTACCCACTTTAATGCTAGTGCTGGTGGAGTGGAAATGGAATAGAACGATTTTATGGGCACCACCGTTTTCGGGACCCTGATTTGATTGGGGCATCTGCCCTATAGTAATAAGGGGTGTCCTAATTACAACTTCTTCTTCTTCTGTTCTATAAATTTTTTTCTTCTCTTCTTCATCAATTTATGATCATCTAAACCTGATATATACAAATCTAATCAAAATCATCAAATTTTCATCGTCGTCGATTCAATGAATTTTTATCGTCGATTAATCAATCTTTTGTAAACAAATTCGTCCATAAGTATTTTCCACAAACCCATTATTTCTAATTCGTTTTTGATTGAAAATTTTGAGTAGTAGTCATCAAATTAGGTTGAAAATAGAAGTTACATTAGTAAGTTTGGTTAGTATATTTTGAAGAAAAAAAACTCTAGTTTTACAACCAAACTTTTATAAATGAAGAACACGAAGAACACTCCGGCTAAATTTTTTTTTTGTTCCTCAACTCTTAAGTTCGGTTGAGTTGCAAAAAAAAAATTAAAAAATCAAAACCTAACTCTTCTCTGTATAGACAAATGTTAAGTTCGGTTAAATCGAAAAAAAAAACCTAACCGAACTTAATTTACTCTGAAAACCTAGATAATGAGTTCGGTTAAGAAGCAATTTTTTTTGCTAGCCGAACGAAGAGTTCGGCAATGTTTTATAAACTTTGCGATCATGTCGAACTTACCACTTCTGTTTTTTTAAATAACTTACCGAAACTAAAATGATGGTACCCCTCCAAAAAAAAGAGTGGTGCCCAAAAAATCGTTCTTTGAATAGTAGGAGTTACTGATTAATCCTACTTACAGAACCCGTTTAATGGGTTGTCCACCCATCCAACGAGTACTACTCGCTGGTACAAAAACATGATTTTGGAACAAAACTTTTACTCGTTGATCCAACACACGTGCAAGATTGTTACGTGTTTTTATTAATTTCCAAAATCGCCTTTCCTTCTAAAGACCGTGTAAAACATGGAAAATTGAAAATTTTGATCGAGTTCATTTTCAAATCTATTTTATTTTTCTATATCTGCTAGTGCTTTATGATTCAAGTATTCGATTTTAATTTTTAGGTTCAATTTGCTTTTAGGTCAATGATAAAAAAAACAAAGGGTAGAAAAAAAAAAGGAAGATGAAGAAAAGGAGTTTGAATTCTATTTAAAATCACGTTTTTGTTTGAGATTCATTAGGAAAAAATAAAAAAAACTATGATCCAACAGTTTGATTTGGTTTCCTTTATTTTCCTTAAAATCACAATTCTTTTCTTTTTTTGGGGTATATTTTTGATGATCCCACGGTATATGTAAATACGTATTATGGGATCGGACATTATTTCCTTCGGTACATATCAATATGTATTGTTGGAATATACACAAACTAGGTTTTTTATGTGTATTCAAGTGTAAACTAGTTTTTATCTGGTATATACTGATACAATTAGGTCGTACATATCGATATATACTGTTCGATCATACATATTTTCCTTCAATGCATATTTTCCTTCAATACATATCAATATGTACTGTTCGGATCAATATGTAACGTGGGATCATATATTTATTTCTTTGATACACATTTTCCTTTAGTACATATCAACATGTACTGCTAAATAAATATATATTGTGGGATCATAAATTTTTTGGTTCAATATATATTTTCGTTCGGTACATCTCTAATATAAAACAAAGCATGGACAACTTAGCCTAGATAAAGAGCGCTCTGGATGCATTCGTGGGGAAGCTAAATCTATGGTTGTGGTTGTTTACATCATTATTGTATCATTAATTTTTTATAATGAATATTTTATTAATCTCTCATTATAAATGTCTTATAATTATGTTAATTAATATACTTTCATTAAATTTCTTATGAATTTTTCATTATAAATATCTTCTTACATCATAAATATCTTAATTTAATAGATGTCTCACAATTTTCTTAATGAATATGCTTTCATCATTAATATTTTATTAATGTTTCCTTATAAATGTCTTATGATTATCCTAATAAATACTTTCATTAAATAAATAATAAATTTGTTAATAATCATATCAATTGGGTAGTATTTGTTGGTGGTCCATGGAGCCGGTGATGATGGTGATGAGGTAGTGGTGATGGGCGGTTCTGGTGGTGGTAGTGTAGGTGGTCAGTGTGGTAGTCAGGTAGTGGGGAATTCTTACTCTATGTGAAAATAAGCTGGTTATAATACAAAAAAAAAAAAAAAAAAAAAAAAAAGATTGCACAGGCTGGCCGTAATTTACCCTAAAAACAACTCGATAAAAATTTAACGTTGATAGTGTAATGTATATGTTATTGGGATGGTAACGGTTTTCAGTTGGTCCCATTTCAATTGGGTAGTATTTGTTGGTGGTCCATGGAGCGGTGATGATGGTGATGAGGTAGTGGTGATGGGCGGTTACGGTGGTGGTAGTGTAGGTGGTCGGTGTGGTAGTCGAGGTAGTGGGGAATTCTTACTCTATGTGAAAATAAGTGGTTATAATACAAAAAAAAAAAAAAAAAAAAAATTGCACAAACCGCAATTTACCCTAAAAACAACCCGATAAAAATTTAACGTTGATAGTGTAATGTATATGTTATTGGGATGGTAACGGTTTTCAGTTGGTCCCATTATATGTTTCATTCGGTGGTTTCTTCTAAACAAGTTGCATTAACCCATTATATGGTAACGGTTTTCAGTTGACGTTATTTCGGTCAACTTATCTGATTTGATTCCAGCGATTTCCACATTAGCCTGACGTTAATCCGTGTAGAAAAAGAAAAAAAATCAATCAATCCGATATAGCTCCGTGGTATAGCATCGTGCATGATAACGTTTTGGAGTAACAATTAGAGAAGGAGAAGAACTTCTCTAAAGCGGATGACATATCATCAATCGGCGAGTCATTGTGATTACTGCAATTTCATTTTTCCGATAGGTACTTGCGGTTGGGTTAAAGAGTCACGAAATTAAACATCGGATGGGAATACCTGCTTCCCAGGTAAGGGTTAACATCTAATCGATTCCATTTTTCATACTTATCGAAAAAAATGGAATCACGAATTAAGAACAAACTAAGAATAAGAGCTCCCTTAGGATGGATTGTTGTTTTCAAGTTCTCTCTTAATTTGCATGTAACAAACTAAGAATAAGAAACTTCACCTTCGGGTTAACCTCCCAACTTCTCTTAATTTGCGGACAACATAAGTTTTGGAACAACAAGGCCCTAAAATGCAATCCGATCACCGTCACGTTACGGTGAGAAACTAACAGTGGCATTGACGTTATTTCGGTCAACTTGTCTGATTTGATTCCAGCGACTTCCACATTAGCCTGACGTTAATCCGTGTAGAAAAAGAAAAAAAATCAATCAATCCGATATAGCTCCGTGGTATAGCATCGTGCATGATAACGTTTTGGAGTAACAATTAGAGAAGGAGAAGAACTTCTATAAGCAGATGACATATCATCAATCGGCAGAGTCATTGTGATTACTGCAATTTCATTTTTCCGATAGGTACTGCGGTTGGGTTAAAGAGTCACAGAATTAAACTTCGGATGGGAATACACCTTCCCCGGGTAAGGGTTAACATCTAATCGATTCCAATTTTCATACTTATCGGAAAAAAAATGGAATCACGAATTAAGAACAAAAAACATTTTTATGCCAAAAGTGAAAACGTATTTGTGGCCACCTAAGTGAAGTTTACCTATTGTCTTTTGGTACAAGACCATTTTGGATTTGATGGAGGGCAACCAATGGGTTATGTATCTTTTTTTTTTATATGATCCGCGGCAAGACATGTTTTGGTGATATAAATTGGGCAATGAACATATAGACAATGATAAACTCCCGTGCCGTTACGGCACGGGTCAAGGCCTAGTATCAATATGTATTGTGGGATCATGCACATTTTCCTTCAGTACATATTTTCATTCGGTACATATCAATATGTATTGTTGGATCAATATATATATCATGGAATCATAAACTTTTTGGTTCAATACATATTTTCCTTCGGTACATATCAATTGGTAAATATAACTTTTGGTTGTTGATTGAAATTGATTAACACTTGGATATTGGTTTTCGATACCGCCCAAGTTATTTCTCATATCAATCGGGCTCGCAGATTCCTATATGTTTGATTGCAGATTGTATTGAGAAATTGAGATACAACTCTCGGATATCTTTCCTTGATTGAGTCTGACTATCTAGTTGATTCTCTTGGAATTATATTGGAGTTTGTCCATATAGATTGCTAAAGGAAATATTGGGTGTGGTTGATGTACCCCCGCTTTTTCAAAAACTTTCTTTTGCACATGCCTTATTAAGATCACTAAAGTCAATACATATTTGTACTCATTCGTTCTTTTCGGAACAATCACCATGTTGGATATCCATATCGATATTGCACTTCTCGTATGACACCTGAGGCCTCCATTTTCTTGAGCTCGCTCTGAATAACCTCATGATATTCTGGTGCCACCTTTCTCATTTTTTGTCTCATTGGTTTATGCTTCAAATTGATTTTCAAATGATGGCAACAGACTTCAGGATCTATTCCGGGCATGTCCTCCATTCGCCAAGCAAAAAACGTCCGAACCTAGTAATAAGGGGTATCCTAAAAGGTGTAGATGACTAGTTTACCCTTTAACCTAATTAAAATTATAACTAATCTACAACTTCTTCTTCCTCTATTCTACAAATTTTTTCTTCTCTTCTTCATCAATTTATGATCATCTAAAACTGACATGCAAATCTAATCAAAATCATCAAATTTTCATCATTAGTTTTATTTTTATTTTTAGAGATCGTAAAAATACAATCGTTCCGCAAATAGTAAATTCAAGATTATTCATCATCAGTTTCAATAATAAAAAGTTGAATATTTATAACATTCTCTCTGTTAATGGTCGAAAATTGTCATTCATTGGCCTCGACTATCATGGTGGGAAACTAATCCTAATAATTGCATGCAAGATGTACAATATGCATTCGCATAACAATCGTTCGACTTTATTTAGTATACATTGATAGGAATTTGGTGCCATATGGACATGAGACACGATTTTGCAATCTTTATATTCAGTTGCGGTTGCATCAGTTGTGTTTGGTAGACATCGAACCGCTAACGGTCTCTTTAAAACCGTTCGGTCTTGTAAACATCGGTTATTAAATAGTGAAATAACGGCTATTTTCCCCCCACATTTCCCTATAAATTCACCCCATTCAATTCAATTTAATCACACCTAATTTTCTCATTAACTCTATCTTACTCACTCTTTTGTGCCTTAATCATCTGTTTAATTTTTTTCTTCAACAAAATGGATATGGATTCTTCTGACGAAGAAGTGCGTATTCATATGGATCGATTTGAAGAACAACAACGAATATTCGTTCAGGCGTTGAATCAAATTGATGATGAGTCGGATGAAGATAAAGAACTAACCAACAACCTGATGCAGCTATATTCAGCGGGGCAAATACCTAGAGATCCAGAGCCAAGAGAAGTCTTCACAAGAAGATATACGTACCGGGGTCAGGATGAATGGCACGAGAAGATGATGCACGATTATTTTCTTCATGACTGTGTGTTCCCTGATGAAAATTTCCAAGGTCGATTCTGCATGCCCAGACATTTGGTTCTAAAGATTATTGGTGAGCTTTGTCAGGTAGAACCTCAATTTAATTATCCGTATGATGCACTGAATATTAGGGGTCATAGCCCTGAACAAAAGGTTACTTCGGTTTTGAGGATTTTAGGATATGGCAGACCTCAAGATTCTAATGATGAGTACCTTCGCATTGGCAAAACAACCGCATACAAGTATCTTGCGTTGTTTTGCGAAACAATGATTATTCATTTTGGTCCTACCTATTTACGAAAACCAACTGATGTAGATATTAGAGAAATATTAAAGCAGAATCAGGAAACGGGATTTCCTGGAATGTTGGGTAGTCTTGACTGCATGCATTGGGTATGGACCGGATGCCCTACTTATTGGGCCGGTCAGTATAAGGGTCACTACGCAAAACCAACGGTGATCCTTGAGGCTGCTGCTTCTTATGATTGTTGGATATGGCACGCTTTTTTTGGTCTCCCGGGATCTCAAAACGATATAAATGTTTTACACAAATCGCCTTTGTTTGAAGATTTAAAGTATGGAATTTCTCCTCGGGTAAATTTCAGTATCAACGGGAATCACTACACTCATGGTTATTATCTTGCAGATGGAATTTATCCAAAATGGTCAACTTTAGTTAAATGTTACCGTCAGCCACCTGCCGGTGAAATGGGTCGTTCATACTCGTATTTCAATTGTAAACAAATGAATCTGAGAAAGGATGTGGAGCGGGCTTTTGGAATTCTGAAGCGGAAGTTCGCAATCGTTTGTGGGCCTTATCGTGGTGTAAGTGCTCGTGAAATGCATAAGACTATGCTGACTTGCATCATTATGCATAACATGGTTATCCAGGAGACTCGTCGTAATAAGAATTGGACTAATTATCAAGATGAAGACTTAAGGCATGAGATTATACCAGCTAGAGGATTACCTACAAGGAACTATGCGCAAATGACCAGTCATATTGAGAACAGAACTCTGTATAATAGGTTGAGGGAAGATCTCAGAGCGAATATGTGGGCTGAGTTTGGAAGATATGGGGGACGAATTGAGTAACGTAGTGTTTGTTAAATTGGTTTTGGTTTTTTTATTATGGTTTCATTTGTTATTTATTTTTATTTTTTTAAATTGTTTAAGTTTCAGTTGTTGTTCCATAATTTTGTTTTGTAGTTGTTTTTTAAGTTTAAATTTTTTAACGGTCATTAAAAGTAGCGGTCTAGACTTAATCGCTAGCTGTCTAGACTCAACCGCTAGTATTCCTTTATAAATCCTTCACTTCATCCTTTCAAACTCACACATCACTTCTCTACAAAAACTTCTCTACTTTTCTACTTTCTGGTTAAATTATGGATGATCCTAGATTCACTGAAGATGAAAATTTATCTCTTTGTAGAAACTATGTAATACACTACCCGAAGAGAGGTGAAGAACGACGGATGAACAGTTTACCTAGTATGAGTTATTTAGGTAAAATTCATGATGCCTTCGCACGAGAGACAGGTAATCCTCATAACCGGATCGTCTTTGCTTTGTTTTGCCGATTCATGGATATCAAAAAAGAGATTGTGGATTTTATAGCTATGAAAAGGATTGTCACTCGATACCGTCTTAGAGGTGAGACCAATGCTGAATTGGGAATACGAACTCGAGACGAGTGGCGAAGATGGTGATAGGTGTAGAATACACCTAATTTACTATCTAGTAGTTTATGCTTTCTTTGCTATTTTTCTTGTAAATTATGTATTTTACGCTTGTTTTGAGTTTTATAGCTACTTTGGAGTCGCACGGAGGAAAAGAAGAAGAAATTATCCAATTTGAGCAGAAAGGGCAAAAATTGTCATTTCAGGGGCGAACACTATCTGGAGCCCAGTCAGGGTTAAGGGGCAACTCTTTTGGAGAAGCATTAAAGACAACTCAGCTAAGGATAAGGGGAAACCCATTCAAATGTTAAAAGCACCGACTTAGGCGCTTGTGGCATCTATTAGGTAAGCTGGGGATGTCATTGTGAGGCCCATAATATTACCCGAATTTAGACCCGACTTATATTTCCTAACCCTAAAGAAATCAATTCTCAATCATTTGTTCCTAAATCGAGAAGAAAACAACACAAATCATTCTTGTTGGTCCGAGAGCTGAAATTGTGAGGGAAGAAAAGTTAATCGATGAAACAGATTGAGAATTGGAAATAATGAAAGAGAGATGGGGTTTGGACCTAGTTGATTAATGAAAGAGTTGTTGGAGCTGAATTTGTGTTTAAATTGATTAAGGAGATGAAGAACAACGGGTTTTGAGCAGAGTGAGATTGTTCTTGAGTTCGAGCAGATCGAAGATTGAAATCGGTGTTAGCTGGGATAAAGAATTAGTGAAGCTGCTATTGTGATTAGAGACATATCTTTGGCTATAACTCAATTCCTGTAGTTGCGATTGATTACGCATCGATTGATGAAGAATGGGTGTTGAGAGATGGGTTTGAGCAAGATAGAAGAAAGGAGATCTGGTCTGTGTTGATTAGAAGCTCGAAATGGAAGAGGAATTTGGGGGTTTCAGCTGAGAACTTGTGTTGTCAATTGGAGGTATGAATTTGTGATTTGAGATTGAAGCAGCAGATGAAGACAGAGATTGAATGGGTTATACTATGGTGGAGTTGTTAACTATGGCTCAATGACTGAGCTGCAAGATTGACTGCAGTACATGAAAGAAATGGAGTGTGCTGGCACTGGAATGAATCCCTTGAGCTGGTGTACAATGGCCTAAGATGAATGAATTGCAGGATTCAGGGCAAGTATTGAGCAAGAGGTCTGGTTTTGGTGGAGTTATGAAGAAGGGAAGGAACTTGTGAAGTTGTGATCTGCGGTGTAGGTTGAGGCCCGATGGTTTGAATGAGCAAATGAGCTGGAGTAGCAGTGGAGTTGGAGCCGCAAGTTGTAATACTGCAAGAAGTTGATGTGGTTTAAGAACAAATAGATGTATGTCTAGGTTGTGTGACGGGGAAAACTCGGTGGAAATGGCCGGGCTGAGGCCGATTGGCGGTGTCACTGGAACTGCCATGCTATACATTGCGAGATGAAGGCTAGGGTTGCGGTCTTGAGGCTAAGAAGAAGCTAATGGTCTTTTGCTTGCAAGGGGTACTTGTGTTGTTGGTGGTTTGTTCTTTGTAGTTGAAAATTCAGTTTGAGATGAACTGGGAAGAAAGTGGCATTGCAGGTGAGAAGATGGAAGTGGTGGTATCGAGATGGGTTATTACTGAAAAGGGGTTTCCTTCTTGGTTCAATTGGTCTTTATTGATGGCTTTATTGGTTGAACTACTTACATGGCATAGTCGGAGTGCGGTGGATGGGTCACATTTATGAAGTAGTGATGGCTTAATGGCAAATATGGTTGCATTCTGTTCTTTGCCCTTGGACTCATGGGTGTTCTTGATAAATGGAGGAGAATGTTAATATTGTTGGTAGAAGAATAAATAAGGCTGAGATGTGCAACTGGCGGGAGAAAATGGAGCTAAGTAAGGCATGGTGAATTTGCGGGCATGATTTGCAGACGACTTGTGGCATTGAAGCAATGCAAGGTTGCGAGAAGCTGTGGCTTTGAGTGAGATGAAACCGAAGCTCGAGTGTTTGCAATTGAGGGCCAACATGGGTTGGCGGATGCTTGGCTGTGCAAGGCGTGAAATGGCCTAAGGCCGGAGTTCGGTTCGATGAGTCGAATCGATGACTCGCTAGGATAACTCGGTGACTCGACCACTCGGACCAGATGGCGAGTAAGCCAACGAGTTAGAAGCTGACTCAGTGACTGACTCGCCATCTGGCTTGACTTCCTTTGACCGCTGACTAACAGTTGACTGACGGTTGACCACTTTGACCGTTAGTCCTAACGGAGGACTGACGGAATATTACGTCGAATATTCCTTTGACGGAGAAATTTTCGGACGGCCGTGGCGACTATTCCCGCCAATTAAGCCTAATCCCGGTTTTCCAGCGAGCCAAAATTTCCAGAATTTTTCTATGGACTTCTCTCATGGGTGTGAAGACTTGGGCTAGGAATTGGATGGAGAATTGGACTCAAATTTGGAAAGAGAAGATGGAAGAGTTGAGAAAAGCTTGGATTTGGAAATTGAATTGCAAAAGAAAAAGGATTCTATTCCTTAGAAGATTTGGAGAATATTGAAGCTTATAAATAGAGAAGTTTTCTACAACTTCTACACACCTCTCGACACACACAACACTTTTCTTTTCTTATTCTTTGTGTGAATTCTTTAACATGAGTAGTTAATTTATTGATTGAGGATGAATTCCTAGTTCTTAACATGATTTGAGTTTTTGTTTTCAATTCTATCTTGAGATTTTTCACATGATTATCGATTGTTTTTACTAATAGGAGTGATCTTAAAGACATTCATGATTGATTGATAGATTGTTTGGAGTGCACGCTAAATTAATTTGTTAATTGATCTATATCTAGTATAAGTTAGGGAATACTTAATCGTTCTCGACACTTTACACAAGTAGAAAACACAAGACCTTGCGGAGGGATTCCGTGGAGCAATTGTGTGTAGAAACAACGCTAGAAAGTGAACCAAGCGAACCGAGGTTTAACTACTAGTACTAAACCTAAATTCATAAATCTTAATGCATTCAGGAATTACATCTTGTAAGCGAACCTCAAGGTGGTTCTTTTGAATAGAATCGATAACTAAGCGGACACATTACTCGGTGAAATTAGGGATTTTGGGGCTAGCTAAGCGGACACTGCTATCCTACGGTTGGTGATAATCTGTGACTAATAACAAGTAGAAAAGAACATAACTTTAATCATTGTTTTGCAACGAAGAAGGATTCCTTGATCTTGCCTCTCTTATTGCTTTCATCTTTCAACTTTCAATTTTAATTGTTTTGTTTATTTTCTTTTGCTTTTTACACCCCCCTTTCGTGACAATTTTTACAACTAGAATCTCGTGCTCCTCGTGGGATCGACCTTGACTACCCTATATTACTTGTTAATTAGGTAGTAAAGTATTAATTAATTTGATTGCACCTACGACACGCATCAGATGGAAACGAAAAGATTTCGAATACGAAGCGCATTACCAAATTCTTAAGGAGTTTTTAATAACTCTTATGGGATGTTAGACTTAATAATGTTTTCATGGATGTTGTCAAGTTTAAGTTTTAATGTAATACAAAAAAATTAGTTTAAGTTTTAATGTAATGAAAAAAGTAGAACAATTTGTAATGAAAAAACCAGAACAATTTCATTCACCATAACCAAACTACTACATATTCATTAAAATTAAAGTTGATACATTAATTAATTAAGTGGCACTACTTTATCGTCGTCTTCATCATCCTCATCTTCAGCTTGAATCCAAAATTGTTTTTCCATGTTTCTCTTATTTCTTTTTTCTTCCAATTCCTCTGTTAACCTTCCCATCTCCATATCCCATGCCATCAATTGTCTGGCATTCATTTTTTTGGTGTCTGCATTTAGAATCTTATTCTTGTCATAGTCTGAAACAAATTTTTCTTGAGTTTGTCGATGTTTTTTCATCTTCTTAGTCAAGAACTTGCGATCTACAACTCTTTGTTTTTCTACGACCTTCTGATGCTCTATCAAAGTTTCCATAGTACTACTACCTCCTTCACTTGCTTCTCCTTCTTGGGAAGCTTTTCTCATTTACTCTTGCATGATTTCTTCCTAATAATTTTCTCTTAATTGCGGTATTGATATTCAAGTTGGAATTATTTTTTCTGGTGGTTTCTGGTGAAGAAAATGGATTATCTGAAGGGGGATGAGATGATTGAGATAGTTGTGAAGCCGGAGTTGAAGGTGAAGAAGTGTATGGTGAACTTGCAGGTACATTCTGCATGTTTGCTAACACTTCTGGATTATATTTAGGCAACACTTTCAAAATATGATAACAACTTTCATAAGCAAAATTTATCCCATGTTTATGGTTCCAATCAGTTCGGCACTTTCGTTCGACATCAACATCGACAAGACCGCTCTCTCGACCACGAGCAGCTTGCATTAAAGCAGCTACGTACAAGGCAACTTGGGCGTTGATTGTAACAAAGTGACCGGACAATCCATTTGCATCACGCTCATTGATGCTCATAGTTTCGTTTCGAAAGTTAGCAAATATGTTATCCCACAACTTGGTAGATTGTTGACTGGCACCATCGATACTATCTTGTGTAAAGAACACATAGTTTCTGCAAATGCTTTCATCTTCGGCTACGGTAAATTTTGGACCCCTAATCTTCTTCTTTTGTTCTTTAGATTGAGTATTATATTGAGACATATTAAAGAAATTATACAATACGAGTGGATGAAATAGTTAGATGATGAAATTTATTTTAGATTAACAAATGTGAAGAGTAGAGAAGAGAAGGTGTGAGTTAAAATGGTAGAGGAATGTGGTATTGATAGGGGGGGGATTATGGCCGTTGGATCAGATTCGACTCAGCGGTGCAAACTAAACCGGCCGGTCTTATAAAACTCGGTAGCGGTGTAGTAAACACCTAACGGTGTAAACTGGACCGAGCGGTCGAGGCCACTTAACCAGGCTACTTTGCCACTTTGCCCCCTCCATAGTAGGTGCTTAAATGGCAAACAATCAAGTTCGCCACACCCATATGAATGGGCCTTATAGATGGGAAAATTCTTTTCGGTCAAGATACCTTTCTTTATTGGGTCTCAGATATGGATTACCGGCCTCATACTGTAACAATCTTATGGGCCTCATACTTTAAAGTTTAAACCAAAAAATTTTGAATGATTTTTGAGACACCACTCCTTTTTGTGGACAAATGGTTTACGCTATATATATTGGTGTAGGGAAAAATTCTATAGGAGACCAAAAGGGACGTTTCCATAATCTTTGGATTATCCCTTAATTATATATCTTTTATTTCTATTTTACCCTGCACTAACCCTTACAGTTTTGCGCTACACCAACCATCTGCATTACAATAACGAATTCAGTTTGAAGATCAAATTTCGTCATTCTTGGTTGATTAAAATCGTCCAAATTTTTGGCAAGTGTTCTAAAACCAACAATGGTAAGATGTGATTAAGGTGAAGTTACTTCGTATAAAACATTATTAGTAGCTCAATAAGTTTCGACTATCATCTATTATGAAATAAAACAATAATATCGGGTGAGTCATAAAAATAAGTTTGTGTTAGAGCACTGCTCGGTCGAACTCGCAACCGTTTCTATCTCAATCTTGTTTGTTAATGTTAGTGATCAAAACTATAAGTCTTGATTTCTAGTCTACTTATAGTAATGTCTCGTACTATGATAGATTGTGTAGTTGAGCATTAGACTTCACAGCGTTCAACAATTGAAGACGAAGAACTACCAAGGAGAGCTTGTGGAACTTCATCAACAAAAGGTATGTGGAGACTAAAACTCATCTATCACTTGGAAAGTCTATTTCTACTCTATCTCCTATACTGAGACAAAAGTCGTATTACTATATAGTATTCGATTATGCACATTTGAGATTTCGAGCTGAGATTAACTCACTTACATATTTATAGAAATATGTGTTGGTAAGCTTTCGCTTCAACCAAGTTCATCTTATATTCTTGAAGAAAGTCAAAAGATGATCATGTGAAAATTTCCGTGTAACATCTTACATGGTTTGTGTGATACAATCATTTGATGTAGACTTGGAATGTTTCGTTATGATTATTTTAATAACTTGAAAATTGCTTTGATGCTAATAGTGTGTGAAAACGGGTATTGTCATCCTCTAAGAAAGTTTCAATGATTGAAATAGAGTTTAGAATTATTGGATTATGAACATAGTATGCATTCTTGCATGTATGTGATTCATGATCGGAACTATAGTATGCAAACCTGTATGTCTACTTGTAGTTGTGGAATTCCGGGTACCAAGTACACATACTTGCGTAAGGTATAAGTCCGGGAATTTCTGTTGGGTTTTGGAAGTGTACTAAGGTATGCGTACACGTTTGCATACTGGCGAACCCAAACTTAGACCGGCTACTTAAGTATGCGTACCCTTTTGCATTCTTGAGTAGTTAACATTCTAAAATCGGTTTGTTCATGAACTAATACATTTATATATTAAGGAATGCATTCTTTGAAAATCGTGGCTATAATGTTCATGAATTGATTCGAGTGAATCAAACCGATTTTGCTTCTATTGTGTTATTGTAAACTTCTATGATAATATAGCAAATGAACAACTCTTTATCTAGTTTCATTTGAGTCATTTTAACTAGTTATGGTTAAGCTGAATAAGGTTGATATGAGAGTGTTCATATAGCTAACCTCGGTTAACTACTGTTGAGCCAACATGGTGTACACGTTTAGGTACGGCTACTTAAACCTAAATGAAGGTACATTTCATTTGTGTATAACAAGCTAAGTCCGATCTGACGGTTGAAAGATATTAGCTTGAATCTAATCAGGTTTTCATCTAACGGTGAATATTGAATGCTTTGTTACCAAGGTAACTTAGATTGCAAACCCTGATTTGAAAACTATATAAAGGAAAACTCTAGCAACTGGGAACCTAACCCCCACACCTCCTGTGTGATACTAGTTGCATAAGCTAGAGTCGATTCTCCTTTAACCTTAGGTTTTTCACGAAACCCTGTAGGTTAACGACTTGAAGACTTCATTGGGATTGTGAAGCCAGACCCAATTATTTTCTCTGTAGTTGCGTGTTCTGATCTTACTTCTACTATCGTGATTAAGTATTATCTTTGCTAAGATTTGCTTGAGATTTATCTCCGATAGGTAAGATTAAAAGTGGCCACAAACATCTTTGATCGTTGTCGTATGCGTCAAAAATAATTTCACTTTCCTAAAGTATATGATAAGAAAGAGTTCGTTTCCACAGAGAGGCAGTTGTAGTTATTATGTATTCAATTTCCTAAAGTAACCAATTGGGGGGATTTCTGATTTTTATGTAAGCAATAGAAGTAAATTAAAAGCAAAGTAAATTGGAGAAAGTAATCAATGAGAGAAAGGTATTGGTCAAGGAGTTCATCTTCAATCGTAAACAAATACTTGAATATATGATTAGAATTACAATTTAATCTCTTTATCATCAAAAGCCTAGAGTATCAAGAGAGCAAGATAATCTATTAATTTCCCAAGTTCATCAACACACACATTAGAGTTGATTTCTTCCTAAAAAATAACCTAACGCCTTGCGCTAATTAAGTTCAATTCCTAGGAGCATTAAGTTTTAAAAATAGGCTAATCAATGCAATTGTCATACATTGTGCATGACATTTCAGACAATGGTCAAACTCTACATATGATTACGAGAGTGTATCACTACAAACCGTAATCATATCATGCTACTTGTATTCAGGGTTATCGCTCGATGAAAAACCCTAAAATAGCTATGGACAAGGATGCAAGTTCAATTAATTGGCCACTTAACTAAGCAAGCATCTAATCCTATCACAATACATCAATCATGTGATCATAAAAATAGTAGAAGTATGAACGATAATCAAGAGAGAAAACTAATACATAACTCAAGCACAATTTTTCGAAATCGGATTACATCCTTAACCAATAATATTAAATTAGCTACTCATAGCTATGGAGTTCATCATAAAAATATTAATTGAATAGAAGAAAATGAATAAAGCAAACCCTAGTAGCGTAAACAAAAGCGGCTCTCTCCTTAGCTCCAAGAATAATACGTGATTTTCGAAATTGTAGAAGTCTTCCTTTTATAGCTCTCTTGTCCCAAAATTAGGTCTAGTCTTCAAAAGTCCATTAGATGAAAATCCACCAAGCCCATATGTGAGAAAAACCCATGTAGAAAGTATACCAAAAATATGTCGCCGGAAAACTGGTGTCACGCCGGAACTTGGCAAAATAGTCGGAAAATAGCTCGGGTGACCAAGCAAAGTCCACCGGCCAACCCCAGGTTAACTCGGGTCAAGCACCGAGTCAATTCGAGTCGGCTATTCGGGTAAGCTAACTAGGCTGACTTATCGACTTGCCATGGCCTAAGTTACGTTTCCACAATCATTGTGCTTGATCTTGCTCTCCGACCATGATGGCTATACACCACTGCAAGTCCTGCAATCCTTAGCCATTACCGGTCAATGCCTTACCTTAATCTTCATTTCTTCCCTATTCCATCTCCTTGACAGCAGCAACTTATCACTAACAACTCCAGCACATTCATATTCCAATTGCAGCTGCATATCTTGCCATTTCAGCTCAGCTTCCAATCCTTGTTAGCTGCAATACTCCCAGCTGCATTTCCAGTACCACCAACTCATTGCTTCCACTCAACACTTCATCCATACTCCACTGCAAACATCCTGGCATTCATTCCCATCTTTTTTTCAGTTCTCAGTCATGCAAAACTCAATTCATCTCAGCTGCTCTTCTTCATTGAAACCACATCCAAGCTGCATCATCTCAGTCACCACCAAATCCATCCTCTTGACATAACCTTGCACAAATTTCAACTTGAGCACAACAACAACTCCAACCTGCGAACATAATCACCACATGCAATCTCTTGTCACAAACAAGACCATCGCATTCCATCCTTGCCTCATTACAGTTCAATCCCAAGACCTACAGCCATCCATCTGTATTTCAGCTCATTGCATACACATAATCTCCTTGATGAGCTCAAACCTGAGCTGTAACTACCTACACCAGTTCAGCTGCATCTCTAACTCTAACCAACACCTCAGTCTCAAGCCAGTCTCTGCTTTTCACTGTCACCAGTCACAACTCCTTGCATCATACTTCTCTTATTCTTCCAACAGCTCATCACCACAGCATCGACTTCTCAACTGCAACAACTTCTCATATTCCTTGTAATTATCCATGGCAACACTGTGAACAAAATGGCATCGGTTCCAGCTGCCGCAACTCCTCAATTATTTCTAGCATTTACAACTTCTCTCTCGATTCTTATCTCCAACACACACTGCAATTTACGTAGCCACAACTCACCTGAATTTCATGCCTGCAATGCTTCTTACAACACAGTTCCCTCTCCGACCTAAGCCATAGTTCACTGTTTTAGAAACATCTACAACTGCAACTTAGTTTGTAGTTCAGCTCATCATAGATCCATTATCTTGCACCTGCAACATGCTCAATTCACAAGCAAACCACATTCAGTCACCACCAGTGCCTTCAATTCAGTTTTCTGTAATTGTACTCAACCTCCTCAGATCAACAGCAGCTGCTCAGTTTCTAGCTTCAAGACCACCATTCTTAGGTTCTGACCCTTTCACAAACTCACTTAACTGAACCATTCTGCAACCTCAGATTAGCATAAGCATCTATACCTGCAACAGCAGCACCAACTCCTTGCTGCTGCAACTAAACATATACAGCATCTCATAATCCACCTCCTAGTTCACCTGCACAGCTTGTTTTTACTGCTCCATTCTGCAACCATCAGTTTCATCATGTAGTCTCGGCTGCAAACCATTCTCGGCATCAGAACTTGCACATTCCTATTCTCCACAGCAGTCACCACCAACACAGTCCATATAATCAACACCTCAAGACAGTCCTAAGCATACATCTAAGCATTTCAAGTCCTACATTCCAATCTCACAAACAACCACAACACCATCACCTTTTGTAGCTTCAGCTCAATTGATGCGGCTCAAATCATTCATCTCCTTTTCTATAGCTCTGCAACACAGCCACACCACCATTACACATACTTCAGCTCAACCCCCAACACCTGAATCAACAGCAACAAGATCCCTAACTTTCTGGTACCAGATCTTGAGTTTCTTCAAAGAAAACTTGAATTCAACCCAAACCTACTTCTGGTTCTTCATAAACTCTTCAATTTATCATAACCCATCTCATTTACTGTTTCTCCTCCATTTTGTTGCCATCCCAGAGTCATTTCTTCCATCTCCCGCTTCTTCCATCATTGCTTTAAATTAACAGCAAATTCATCTCCTACCACCTCAATCATCAAACCCATCTCTGTATTCTTTGAAACCCTAACTTTTCTGTCTCTCTCTATTTCAATTTCTTCGATCTATCAATCAACAATAACTCGGACTCAGAAACCCATCTTCAATTCGAGCATCAATTTCTGACCGATTCTTCATTCAACAACAACCCAGTTATCTCGATCATCTTCTCGAATCCTCCCTGTGCTCGTCGATCTCAGATGGAGAATCTCAGACAGTCGCCTCCATTTACTCCTCTCTTTCTCAATTTCAGAAGAAACAATAATTGAGCGATTTATTTCTCTGAATTTTAGGGTGGTGTAGTAATGGGAATTACTCAAGGCACCCTCTGCTAGATACGGCCTACCGGTCCATACATGGCTTGTTGGTTTGAGAAAACCGACGGGCGACGACCTAATTCTCGGTTAAATTGTCGGTTCCGAGAACCGACGGTTCATTCTTCACCTCCTTTTCGCGTGCCTTAGTACGGTTCCAAGTATCACTCGCTAGTGAATTGATCTTTTTGCCCTTTTCGTTCCAAATGGACTTTTCATCTTCTTTTGCTCCAAATGACTCCAAAGTACCTGATTAGCTCAAAAGTAATCATAAGATACATAATTTACAAGAAAACTCACAAAGAAAGCATAAACAACAGATAAATATCACGGTGTTTACAACACCTATCAATATTCGCCTCATCATTTGTGATTCCACAATATCTTATTTCGCTACCATACGATTAAGATTATTGTGAGGTGATTGATAATACCAGGTTGTTCTTCGGGAATATAGGTCCGGTTTATCAATTGGTTCCTGTGCACCTTGATTTATCAAAAGACGGAACAAAACTCGTATGCATTTCTCTGGGAGACAGATTTATCTATTCAAATAGACTTTTCTGTGTTCCCAACAACGAAAAAAAAGAAAGCTACGAACAAATTTGTTTATGAAGTCTTCGACTTTGGGTCGTAACAACTCTGTGTTGTGGGTGAGATCAGCTAATGGAATCTAATAGGTGTCATAAACACCTTGATATTTATCTATTTTTTATGCTTTCTTTGTGTTGATGGTGGATTTTCGTTTAAGGTTATATTTGTAAAAACCAGAGAAAATCATGCGCTGACATCTTGTAAAAGATAAAGCCGTTTATAAGTGACGGATACTCCTCATTTAATTCACCAAGAACGGAGCATGTAGCAACAATCCCTTCTGTGAATTTCATATCGAGTCTTGTATTTCTGTACTCATTATCGGTGTGGCATGACGGCGAGTGTTACTCTTACGAGTAACACGAACCTCAAGCACTATAATGAATCATTATCGGTGTGGCATGACGGCGAGTGTTACTCTTACGAGTAACACGAACCTCCAAGCACTATAATGAATCCATGTACGAAATACCCGTACGGGCGATTCTCGGTGTGTTATACTAGCCCGAGCCCTCTCGGTGTGTTATACTAGCCCGATTGAGCCCCTCTCGGTGTGTTATACTAGCGATTGAGCATCGGACTTGGCTGTATCGGTCTCGGGATATGATACGATCGCATCATCCAACTCCACAAGCATGATTGGATGACCACGGATCAATTCCATCACCCCCCAAGCAGGTATGGAATACACACGGCCTTAGCTTGCCAAATATGATCGATCGCAATCATCCAACTCCACAAGCATGATTGGATGACCACGGATCAATTCCATCACCCCCAGCGGGTATGGAATACACCACGGCCGACCCGCATGGTCGACCATTGGCCTTCGCTTGCCAAGAAACCGTCCATACCAAGCATTATGGGCGGAAAACCCTAAATTAGGGTTTGCGTCATATTACATGTGTCGCAAAACGGTCTCAACCGTCCATCTTCGCGAGCATAGATGGAGGGTGTAGATGTAGACTCAAAGGGCCGGAGCATGTCGACACAATCACCGTGTGACCGCCTACACACTTGACCAATCGGTCAAAGCCAACCATGGTTGGTTACAACAAAACCGTCCGCCCAAAGAGCATGGTCGCGCGGCTTTGAAAGCCAAAATTAGGGTTCAAGCCATCACGCGCGTCCATCTTCTCCGGCACGAATGGAGGGTCACAGATTAGATTAAGCGAGTCCTGGTTATACCGGCATGACCACCGTGGACCCATCTACCTCCTCTTGCGGTCGGCCAAGGCATATCATGCCTGGCCAATCCAAAACGCCCGCTCAAACATGCGTGGTTACACTTCCCAAATTGCAAATCAATCTCGACCACTCAACTTCACCGGACGAATTGGGTGGCTTAGATCTCGTTTTCATGAGACGGTGAGACATGGGCGTGAACATCAGCCCGCCACCTTCACGCCAAGCCAACCGGCCAAGACCGACCAAGCTAGGTCGTCTTGGAAAACGCGCCGGAAGAGAGCATGGCGCGCGGCTTCTTTGCGGCATCAAACTCTTATCGCAAATCAATCTCAACCACTCAACTTTACCGGTCAAATTGAGTGGCTTAGATTGCGCCTTCTTGGGAAAGTGAAGTATGGACGTGCACACCGGCGTGTTGTCTACACACATGCCCGGTCGGTCCTCTTCAAAACCTTTTCCACGCTTAGTTTCGACCAAGCTAAAGAGTGATGCTTGCGCACCTCTTTAAAAACCCTAATTTCATCAACGGTCGCGAGATGAGTGTCTCAAACATCATCTCATCCGTCGCCTTCACCCGACTTGGTTATACAACCACAGTCGGAGTTATTTGGTTAGTGAGTCATTACCCATCACTTTACCACACCGCAATGCGATACTCGCATAAAATACACACGATACTTCACAAGTATCGACTTTACGAATAACGATTATTCAATTCAACAATTACCACTTTATCTTTCGTGGATCCACGATCCACATTCAGGACATCAATCATGTCACAAGCTGGGGATGCATCTTTGGGGTATTGGTGCAGCGGTTTACGGCGTGCGGCGTGCAACGCGCCATCACAAGAACGTGTTAGGAAGTCATGGACGGTTAGAGATGAACAGGAAAAGTGGGCAAGGCCGGTGGTGTGTTACCGACACACAACTCCACTACTCCATCATTCCACTACCTCCACTTCCCACGAAAACGTGAATGAGGCTCAATGACTTGTATAAATAGGGTCTCAGCCCTATTTCCAAAACAACAAGGAATAACGGAGAACAACACAAGTTCGGACGACGAAAACCAAGTGTTAATACAAAAAACCGTATTCAAACACTCGGAGCGTGCTTGCATCAACCGTAAGCTTGCTCATCCTTACGTTACAAGTCATAAGCAAGCCAACATCTTCACAATCTCAACACCTTCTTCGCTTCCCTCCCTAAGATCAACCCCATCTCCTTCACTTTGTGACCAAAACAAGTGCAGAACGGCCATTTCTTGGTTTAGGCCGGACTTGCCTGGTGATCTCTCGAATCTACAAGCACTCACCGCGCAGTGCATTTGTTGAAGGTTTAGATTCATTCCTCATCCACACCCCAAATTACCAAATTCTGCAGGGAGTAGTTTTCACCCATCAACAATTGGCGACCACGGTGGGAGGTTGATCTATCGGTTGCACAAAATTGAATTCTCAATTCTTCGGTTTTCGGCTCACGATGCATCCTCATCGAAAACCACGGGCGGTTCGAGATACCATGGGAAGTGTAGATAGAATCTTTGGAGGATGTCTTGGCAAATCAAGGCTGGTATCACCCCGAAGGTAGAGCGAAACATTCCGCCTTTAGAATGATATAACATCACAATTACAAGAAGGATCGGCGGGCATCTACTCAAGCGATTGCAAGAAATGCTGAATCCTTAGTCGGGAGTCACACCTTTACCCGGTGGAGAGGCAAAAGAGCGTTTAACCGCGGGTGACTCAGGAAAGATGAACAACATGGTCCAAGTCAACAATGAAGAACCGAGGCAACTCCACGAGAGGAGAGGACTTGTCCTGAGTACTACAACGTCTGCGGATAAAGAAATGGAGCACTGCAAGCTTACGGATCCCTGTTTGGAAGATTTACATCTCAAGACCCTTGTCGAAGCCGTGAAGAAACGCTTGAGGAAGGAGAAATCAATCAAGTAACACGTGAGTACGAGAGGATGGGAACGATCAATTCGATCACTCGGCGGTGATATTACAACACCTCCCATTACCAGAGCCGGAGGCAGCTGCAAGTCCCGGCATCTCATCAAGTGTAACACCTCAGGTAGTCACCGGAGCAACAACTTCCACTCCTTCATCGGGACGAGGAACCGGAGGGGCGAGAGGAGGACCATCTCCCATTATTGCGGACTTGATGGAAAAGCGGGAAGTTCTTGTCAAGACTCAAACGGATATGGCCGCAACTCGGAAAGAGGTACTCACTTTTCTTAAGACATTAACTGATCGATTTCCACATGACCCGCAACAGCCCCTGGAGCCAACAAGGAATGAATTCAACGCACCGGAGAAGGTACTTCAATGGCACGGACCTACATGGACCTGATCAAAGAAGCGACATCAGATATGAGCGGTCCCGTCATGGAGGCTCCTACACTGGGGACTGATCCTCACAACGATCTTCCTCGAGTCAATAATTTCACTCTGGTTCAGCGGTCCTGTCATGGAGGCTCCTACACTTTTGGGATCGATCCTCACAACGATCCTCAAGTCAATAGTTTCACTATGAACCGAGTAGGTGGATCGGGAAGCGGTTTCTCTAGTGGAAAGTTTATGCAAACTTTCACATCTCTCGAAGAATCGGCGCGCGGAGACGTTTCTTTGCTATCAACCGAGAGGAAGGTCACGGCCGTGACCTACATGTCACCGCACGCATCAAGGATTCGAGTTCAAGACGACCCTTATCTACACGGGATCGTCTTCATTACTCTCAAGATTCTCGGGACATCAAGGCTCTCCCGGAGGCAAGGTCGTACGGAAGCCTACCACAATGACGGACTTCGAGGGAAACCAAACCGGCACATACGGGAGAAGCTCCGTGGAAAGAATCGAGACAAGTTCGTTGCATCCCACTCCCCATGTGGGCGTCAATTCGGGAAGAAGACCGACTTGCATCATTGAGGGCTAGTACCCACGATGCATCTTTCTTGACGAAGCATTCTTCTCCATCTTTGTGAAGCCACAACCCACGTTCACACGAGGAGGGAACGAACTTTTATGGCGAGTCGTGACCGAGAAGGAAAACGGTATACCGAGCCTTTGCCATTATCGACGAGAGGGGACTGTTACCCGGTCTCTCCACCTAATGGAATGCTACAACACAACGAACCACAAGAGCAAGTGCTAGATGCTCCACAACAACTGCAAGATGGCACCAACTCTACAACAGATGAAATTGAAATCGTTGAGGAATCTCCTAGGCCTATCTCCATCACTCAACCTTGTGTACGGATAAACGCATGAAGCTCGTGCAACTTCTCAAAGAGTACCAGGACATATTTGCTTGGAGATATGAAGAAATGCCGGATGAGAATTGGTCACCCATCATATACATGTCATACCCGTATCCAAGTCGGTTAAACGATTGTAGTTCATACATGAGGAAAATGGATAGATCGAGTCTGCATAGACTTCGGAGACTTGAGCAGTGCTTTGCTCCAAAACGATCCTCCTCTTGCGCCTAACATCGACATGTTAATAGATACAACCAGCGGACACGGCATGTTCTCCTCCATGGATGGATGTAGCGGCTACAAACAGATAAGGATGTACGAGCATGATGCAAAGCCGATACCTCAAGGGAGCAGCCTCAAGAAGATAACAATGTCCAACCGTCATATCGAGAGAGATCCGGGCGAGTTACTCTATCAGACAGTGGTCGAACAAGATTCGGGTGAGTCACTTTATCAGACAGCGGTACATGTCTATCACGCTATATTGGAGAATCCGCGCTTTTGGTCATCCTCTGGAGCTGTTGAACGCTCATCTACAACAACCCTGATAGAAAGAACCGGGCTGCTAGGAAAGAGCCTCATAATGTTTGTAGGGGCATATATCTCACCAACAGGCGATACAACATTGACCTTAGTAGCGGTTCCTTGAAGCGGCAAGAGGAAAACCACCAAGATACAACATCATGCGCGTCCATCAACTCCAACTCCAGTACCACGTGCACGAATCCCACAATGATGAAACAACGTCCAAGGTATTCCATACCTGGCTCGACAACAACCACTGTGTGGACAAACCATGTAAACCACGCTTGGGGATCGAGGCTCGGCATGAAGTTCCTTCACCGTCGATCAAGGACTTCTTGACATGAGAAAGATGGTCGAGTCAAGAATCATGGATTCGCAAGGGTAATCGAACGAAGAGGAAGCCACTTCAACGCTCCCTCCAGCGAGAAGGCGCTTCAATGGTCTACTCAAGAGCCGCCGCAACGCTCTCTCCGAGACCCACGTTCGCTTCGAGAATCCTTCTTCAACACTCTCTCCAGGACCCACCTCAACGGTCGCATCGAAACCACTTTAACATCCTCTCGAGACGTTTCAACACTCAAGCCGCATCAATAATCTGCGCTCAGGTCAAGTTATCTTTGATGTACTCATTGCTCAACATACGTCTCATCCATCCTTCATAAGGGCCCGGCGGAGCATGAAAAACCTAAAAGTCGATAGGAGAAGAGTTATCTTGTGGAACAGATATTTCCTATAGTTGAAAAGGCGCGGTGAACAACTCATCATCAATGTTCGGCATATCCTTGAAGCTGCCAACACTTCGACTTGGTACCGACATTATCTCCCAGAAGACATCTCAACGGGGATTCTTTTCTTCCACAATGAAATAAAAGGCAGGAGTTAGAACTTGTATGAAAGCACATGAGAGATGTAGTCACGCACGGCAAGACACAACTCACATCGGAGCACACAATGGCCGGTCCAAACACCATTCAAGTCCGGTACAAATTTTAGTCCTAAGACAAATTTTAGTCCGGTACAAATTTTAGTCAGTACAAATTTCAAGTCTGGTGTTGATTTCAAGTCCGGTACAAGTTTCAAGACCGGTACAAGTTTCAAGACCGTCAGGCGTATGTGGGTGAGACCCACTTTCAACCGAAGCAGACACGACAAGCCCACGTTCGATCAAGCAGGCGCAGTAACCCCACGAACGAAGCAGGCGCAACAGTCAGTCGATTAGGCACATCCCCACGATCGAGTGAAGCAGGCGCAATAGCCCCTCGACCGAAGCAGGCATATCAAGGTCGATCGAAGCAGGCAAGACCGACATCATACTAGGGAAACGCTCTCAATATGCCTTTTGAACGTGACATACTCCAAGGACGGGATGACCCGTCCCTCACAGTAACATCTAACTTTGCCTTGCAAGTTTTATCTTCTAACTGTCACCATCTCATGCCTACCACACAATAGTGTAACCATTATGTGCTAGGCGGGGGACTTAATGTTGATGGTGGATTTTCGTTTAAGGTTATATTTGTAAAAACCGGGAGAAAATCATGCGGCGACATCTTGTAAAAGATAAAGCCGTTTATAAGTGACGGATACTCCTCATTTAATTCACCAAGAACGGAGCATATAGCAACAATCCCTTCCTGTGAATTTCATATCGGTCTTGTATTTCTGTACTCATTATCGGTGTGGCATGACGATCGAGTGTTACTCTTACGAGTAACACGAACCTCCAAGCACTATAATGAATCATTATCGGTGTGGCATGACGATGAGTGTTACTCTTACTGAGTAACACGAACCTCAAGCACTATAATGAATCCATGTACGAAATACCCGTACAGCTGATTCTCGGTGTGTTATACTAGCCCGAGCCCTCTCGGTGTGTTATACTAGCCCGATTGAGCCCCTCTCGGTGTGTTATACTAGCTTGATTGAGCATCCTGACTTGACTGTATCGATCTCGGATATGATACGATCGCGATCATCCAACTCCACAAGCATGATTGGATGACCACGGATCAATTCCATCACCCCAAGCGGTATGGAATACACACGGCCTTAGCTTGCCAAATATGATTCGATCGCAGTCATCCAACTCCACAAGCATGATTGGATGACCACGGATCAATTCCATCACCCCAAGCGTGTATGGAATACACACGGCCGACCCCGCATGGTCGACCATTGGCCTTCGCTTGCCAAGAAACCGTCCATACCAAGCATTATGGGCGGAAAACCCTAAATTAGGGTTTGCGTCATATTACATGTGTCGCAAAACGGTCTCAACCGTCCATCTTCGCAGGCATAGATGGAGGGTGTAGATGTAGACTCAAAGGGCCCGGCATGTCGACACAATCACCGTGTGACCGCCTACACACTTGACCAATCGGTCAAAGCCAACCATGGTTGGTTACAACAAAAAACGTCAGCCCAAAAGAGCATGGTCGCGCGGGCTTTGAAAGCCAAAATTAGGGTTCAAGCCATCACGCGCGTCCATCTTCTCCGGCACGAATGGAGGGTCACGAGATTAGATTAAGCGGGTCCGGTTATACCAAAGCATGACCACCGTGGACCCATCTACCTCCTCTTGCGGTCGGCCAAGGCATATCATGCCTGCCAATCAAAACGCCGCTCAAACATGCGTGGTTACACTTCCCAAATTGCAAATCGATCTCGACCACTCAACTTCACCGGACGAATTGGGTGGCTTAGATCGCGTTTTCATGAGACGGTGAGACATGGGCGTGAACATCAGCCCGCCACCTTCACGCCAAGCCAACCGGCCAAGACCGACCAAGCTAGGTCGTCTTGGAAAACGCGTCGGAAGAGAGCATGGCGCGCGGCTTCTTTGCGGCATCAAACTCTTATCGCAAATCAATCTCAACCACTCAACTTTCTTGGTCAAATTGAGTGGCTTAGATTGCGCCTTCTTGGGAAAGTGAAGTATGGACGTGCACACCGGCGTGTTGTCTACACACATGCCCGGTCGGTCCTCTTCAAAACCTTTTCCACGCTTAGTTTCGACCAAGCTAAAGAGTGATGCTTGCGCACCTCTTTAAAAACCTAATTTCATCAACGGTCGCGAGATGAGTGTCTCAAACATCATCTCATCCGTCCGCCTTCACCCGGCTTGGTTATACAACCCTGGTCGGGAGTTATTTGGTTAGTGAGGAGTCATTACCCATCACTTTACCACACCGCAATGCGATACCTGCATAAAATACACACGATACTTCACAAGTATCGACTTTCTGAATAACGCAGTTATTCAATTCAGCATTACATGCTATCTTTCGTGGATCCACGATCCACATTCCAGACATCAATCATGTCACAAAACTGGGGGATGCATACGGGGTATTGGTCGGCGGTTTACGGCGTGCGGCGTGCAACGCGCCATCACAAGAACGTGTTAGGAAGTCATGGACGGTTAGAGATGAACAGGGAAAAGTGAGCAAGACTGGTCGTGTGTTACCGACACACAACTCCACTACTCCATCATTCCACTACCTCCACTTCCCACGAGAAACGTGAATGAGGCTCAATGACTTGTATAAATAGGGTCTCCGCCCTATTTCCAACAACAACAAGGAATAACGGAGAACAACACAAGTTCAGACGACAGAAACCAAGTGTTAATACAAAAAACCGTATTCAAACACTCAGAGCCTGCTTGCATCAACCGTAAGCTTGCTCATCCTTCTGTTACAAGTCATAAGCAAGCCAACATCTTCACAATCTCAACACCTTCTTCGCTTCCCTCCCTAAGATCAACCCCATCTCCTTTACTTTGTGACCGAAACAAGTCTGAACGGCCATTTCTTGGTTTAGGCCGGACTTGCACAGATTGATCTCTCGAATCTACAAGCACTCACCGCGCAGTGCATTTGTTGAAGGTTTAGATTCATTCCTCATCCACACCCCAAATTACCAAATTCTGCGGGAGTAGTTTTCACCCATCAACACTTTGCTACTTTTCTTGTAAATTATGTATCTTATGTTTGCTTTTGATCTATTCAGGTACTTTGGAGTCAATCAGAGCGAAAGAAGAAGAAAACATCCATTTGGAGTGAAAAGGGAAAAATGATCAATTCACGGGCAATATTTGGAACATGTTAAGTTGTGCGAGAGGAGTTATGCAGGAAATTCAATTGTCAATCTCCTAGAACTGACAGCTGAAAAGAGAATTAGGTTGTCGGTTCTCCAAAACCGACTAGCCATATATGGACTGGGTTGCCCTTATTAATGGGTGCCTATATCATTTCCACTCATTACCAAAAACCTAAAAATACTTGAGACAAATGATTTCTCAATCATTTCCCCATCTAGGATTCAGAGAAGAGAGAAATGGAGGTGTTGTATTTCATAGAAACTGGGAAATTGGTATGATGATCGAAATTGAAGAGTGATGGAGAACAATGAGTTTCACTCATATCCAGAAGGGTTCCATTTGTATAAAGAAGACAGATTCAAAACCGAGAAGAGAAAAAGTTGAATTTCGTTTGTGTTCAGAGAAACGGGAATTGAAGAATTTGTGGTTCTTAGATAGGGTTTATATGGAATTGATCGAGAATCAGAGGAGTAGGCTTTGTGGAAGGTGAAATCGATGTGTGTAAAAGATATCGTGGTTCAAGCGGGTGTTGGAAGAAGATTGAACTGTTGCCGTGGAATTTTGTTGGTGGATTTGAAGTTAAGGTTGGAGGTGAAGAGAAATTGATGAGGTCTGAGCTTGGTGAAGTTAGGATTTATCGAGGATGAGTAACGAACATCAAAGAGAGTACAAGGGAAAATTGAGAAGTTGCTTATGGTGATGTCCTGGTGATTGATTAAGTTGAACTGGAGATCTCAAATTAATGGGTTTTACGGAAAATAAGAAGAACCGGGGTTTGAGAAAATAGCGATTGGTTGTCTTTGAAGGGTTTGAGTGACATTAAGGTTGGTAGTTGAAGCGGCGGTTGAGTACTTGGTAATGTTGCAGCTGAGAGATGAATTAGCATTTGGAAGGAGGAGATGCAGAAGCTATGGATGTGACACAGTTGTTGAGAAGGGTTAGAGTTGTAGTTGTTGTGCTGGTGATTGCAGCTGTGTGTTTGTAATGGTGACTGATGGATGGAGGAGAAGGAGTTGTTAATTACTAAGGTTGTAGGTCTTAACACTGCGGAAGACATGGAAGAATGGAATTGAACTGGCTTGAGTGAACGACTGGGTAAGTGGTGCTATTTAGATGTTGATGATAGAAGAACGGAAGCTGAGAAGGGATGGCGGTGATTGGTGTATTGGTGATTTCTAAGGTTGGTTATAGTTTACGTTGCAAATTTGAGATGGTGGTGATGTTAACAATGGTGCATGGCGGACTTGAATAGGCGAGGGTCGCGACGGGATGAATGGGTTGCGGAGAAGCACAAAGAAATTGGAGGAGTTGAGTCTCGTGGCCCGAGTTAGGTGGTTATGAAGCTACGGAAGATTGAGGAGATGTTTCGGTTGAGCCGTAGGTGAACGAATGGTGGCTGTGAAGGTATGCAAGAAGTATAGACTAGCATCTGGTGCAAGCAGTGGTACGATATTGCAGCTGCAATTGCAAGTAATGAGCATTGCAATTCCATTAGCTGAATTGTATTTGAACCTGGAGCAGGAAAAATGATTGAATGGATTTGAATTTGATGAATAAATGAATGTCAACAGTGTAAGAAAGGAGTTGTGAATCTGTCAGAAAAGGAGGAAACTATGCCTGAATCAGAGTATGGAGAGTTGACTTACCGATCCAGTCACGTGACTCACAGATCCAGGTAGCTGACTCAGACGGACTTGGGCCTGTTTTGATTGTGCCTGGCTGATGGACTGTCGACCTTTTGGCAGTGGGTTATTTCAGAAACTCAAAGTGTGAGCCGGATACAAAATTGGCCGAGAGTTGGAAGTTTATAAGTTATATATAAAAACAAGGGTTCTCATCATATATCTGAATCTCTTCTTATACTTTTGTTCTAGGGTTTAGATATGAAATCTTTTCTCTTTCTTCTTGTTATGAACTCCATGAACATGAGCTAGAATTTTATTATTGGTTTGAGGTTGTAGTAGGATTTTGCAAGCATGTTATTTGATTTATGAATTAGTTTTCTCTCAAAATCATTGTTCAGTTTCTACGGTTTATAATAATTGCATGATTGACGTATTGCAATATGATTGAATGTTTGTTTAGTGAAGTCTAGAATTGATTGAACATACATCCATATCTATAGATATTTTAGGGTTCATCATCGAGGGATAACCTTGAATACGAGTAGCATGATATGATTACGGTTTGTTGTGATACACTCTTGTAATCATATGTAGAGTTAGACCTTTGTCCGAATTGTTATGCGCAATGTATGACAATTGCATTGATTAGCCTATTTCTAAAACTTAATGCTCCTAGGAATTGAACTTAATTAGCGCAAGGCGTTAGGTTATTCTTTAGGTAGAATTCACATACGCAGCTCTAATGTGTGTTGATGACTTAGGAAATTTATGGAGTATTCTTGCAATAAGGTATTCTATGGCTTTTGATGATAGCGAGATTAAATACGAATTCTATTCATACATTCAAAAACTTGTTTACAATTGAAGATGAAAACTTTACCCAATATTTCTCATCCTTGATTTGATTTATTTACCTTTATTGTTTGCTTTTATTTAGTTTATTATATAAAAATCATAAAACCCCCCATTGTTATTTATAGGAAACCGAAGCATATTGACAACCTAAGTCCTCTCTGTGGGAACGATCCTTTCTTGCCCTTGCTTCATTATATATTTTGAGTAGTAAGAAAGTGTAATTATTTTTGACGCCTACGACAACGACCAAATTTTGGCGCCGCTGCCAGGGAGGCAGTGGGTTGTTATTTGTTTTTGGTTTCTTGTTTTTGTTTTGTTTTTAGTTTTTGTTTTTACATTTCTTATTTTCTGGTTTTTAACCTTGGTTTGAGAACTCTTGTTTTAGGTACCAATTTCTATGGACAGAGCATATTGGAATAACGGATACGGTTTTCAACCTCCTCAACACTATGACAATTACCCACCATCTATGGGATACAATCAAAACCAATTTATTAGCTATGATGCATATCCTAGAGAACCTTATGGTGATTTTCATACATACCAACAACAACCTTGTATTGGGTATGTAAGTCAAGCACCTAGGTGGGACAATTCTACTTCTAATTGGCTTCACTCGATTTGTATGCAGATTATGAATGGATTGCAAGACATGCGACAAAGACTAGACCAACTTGACCGTGATAGAGAGAACGTCACACAAACCAATTTCTGCAACACTTTTTCTTACCCGACTCCGGATCGTAGTTATGATCATTCACCCATTCAAAGGGAAGAGTCATGGGAAAGAGAACCTATTGTAGTCAACGGTGGTAAGCGTGTGAACGTCAGGAAACTTGCACATAAATTATACAAGTTGGAAGATGATGGAGACTCGGAAGAGCTTGTCGCAGAAATTAGTAGGACCATTCATATGGAACTTAAGAACGTCGGGATAAAGGTTATGAAATCGATGAAGATTCTTACTTTGGTGAGTCTGAAAATGAAGATGATTGTGTTGAAAAGGACCAACCTTTGGAGATATTTGATGACACTAGTGTAGTGGACTCAACTCTTGATCTTTATAATGATCAAGCACCTATTCAAAAGGTACATGAGTATGATGAAACTAGTGTTTTACATAATCTCATTGCAACAAGGTGTGAATCTAATGAAGACGAAAAGGAATATGTTGACACTTGTGTAGATTACTCAAGCATTGATCTTAATAATGATCAAGAGCCTATTTAATGGGTGGAGCTTGAGGATGATGCATTTTTGAGTGTTTTAAAAAAGTTCCTTATAGCGAAATTTGGAGACGCAAAAGAGTATGTGCCTTACAACAAAGAGGAGTGTGTTGAGAATGTGACCGTTATGACCAATATTGTGGAAGACCCAATTGAGCTTGCATATGATTGTAATGATGATGTTAATGTCGAGACTTTGGTTAAGGCATAAACGGACGAAGAATGGTTGCAAGGTTTGATAGAGGACCATGATATAAAAGAGGTGAATAATTCACTTGAGTTTTTCAAGGATGAAGAGGATTCTGTGATACAAGAGATTGTGCAAGGTTTGTCTAACCCGATGCCTATTGTTTCTTCTCCTTTACCTCTTATTGGTTTGAATGTATGTGCTTCGAGAGTATTGTTTAAAGACTTTATTTCTCGATATCCTCCATTAGAGATGTTTGATTCTCATACTATGCAGGTTTTTGAACAAGAAACAGTGGAAGTTCCCGACTTCTATATTCTTTATACACTTCTAAGTGTGGACAAGAATAAGTGTGGGGGGAGGCTTTTATCGGTTGATAGCTTCGTTTCTGTTTTATGTTACTAATATTTGTGTGAAGCTAGTGTTTGCAAAACAGGTTCTATGGAAGGATCCTCAACTTTTCAGATTATTGTTGTATGGGGAATTCAACTTGCAAGTCGGGCTGACGACTTTAAACCAAGCATTGCATGGGAGGCAACCCATAGGATGAGTATTTCTTATCTTATTTTTAGTTTTTTCTTGTCTTGTATTTACTTTTTCTGATTTCTTGTCACATGATTTATAAGATTTCCCACCTTGACTTTCTTTGGACAATTCAATTTACATTGAGGACAATGTAAAGTTTAAGTGTGGGGGAGTGGTTAAGCATTTGCATTGTAAATTTTTAATAAAATTTTCAACTTTTTTGTAAATAGCGCATGAAAAACTCTAACTTGTAGTTAGTTTAGAGACACATAGTATACATGTCGCTAAGATTACATCGAGATTCTCATAAGAGTGACTGAACTTAGAGATGACAGAGAACGTGATCGGGTTTCTTACTTGTATGAGAGTTAAAGTTGGATTTAACCATGCCAGTGGCAAATAAGGTGCAGAATGAATTCGGTATTAGAGTTGTGGTCCCTTATAGTGGAGACTACCCATGTTACATAATGTGAGGCACCGACCTTCAAAAATATGTGCTTTTAGAGTGTGTGTCACCGTACATTAATTCCGGGTAGAATGGTGAGCTACCCAACCTCCCACCAATAGAAGCACTACTTTGATCTCTTGAGTGTTATTTTGTCAATCATGATGGTGACATCGAATTGCTAACTTACATACCACTTGTATTCTTGTTCGCAGTTAGCACCATCCACTTTATCTCTCTCTACACCAACAGGTCCATAGAAATACCATCATCATCAACAAGAGGAGCATCACAAATTCAAAGGAAAGTTGAAGATGTTCAAGGTTTACAAGCAACGGTACAGAAATGAGCAGATTTCATATTCAAGTAAAGCAACAAGACAAGGATCATAATTTTTACAAGTTGAATATTTTATGTACAAGAGCGAAGATTATCAAGGATGAGAGTTCGAGAAGTTTATGATATCGAGACATACAAGTTGTGAACAATTAAGCGGTAAAGTACTTACACCATGGCCTTTGTACTTGCATTTTATTTTATCTTATTTGTATTTTATTTTCTCTTGTCTCAAAAAAAAAAATTAAAAAAAAAAATGAAAAAAAAAGAGACAAGAGACAATTTTGTTAGGTTCATTATTAGTTTTATTATTTTGTTTTGTTTTGATTTTTGTATTTGTTTTATTTTATTTTTCTTGTTTCATAAAAAGAAAAAAAAAATTACAAAAAGAAAAGAAAAAAAAAAAGAGAAGAAAAAAAAGAAAAAAAGAGACAAGAAAAATTCATTGTATCATATTTTGGGTCTGTATAGTTTGTTTTTAGTTTTGTTCTTTCAATAAAGCCAATGGAAAGAAGAAATATCCATAATGAAGTTTCAAGCAACAAGGAATTAGAGGAAAGAATCACATTGTCAAGATTCTACGAAGTTCAAGAGTTATTATCACAGTTGAAGATCGAAGACGAAGACAAGAATTGAAGACTGAAGACGTTTCTATGGATGCTGTGAGAGTGGTGCTAGCTGCACGTTGAACGGATAACGAGGTAAGTAAGCATATTCCCATCTTCATTAAGTGGTTGATTTCCTTTCTTAGAGATCGTCAGAAAAAAGGGGTTTCAAAATGAATAAAAGATGTGGGTTTTCAAAATAATTCGGAGGGTTTTTCCTTCCTACCATTCAACGTGTCGTAGGATTCTCTCTTCATTCGTACCTGGACACATGTGTGACCCATAAAAAGCTATTTATTATTGAGAGCAATTTCATAAAACCCTTTCTAGTGAGGCAGATTCGAGACTTTTGATTACTACGAACCCAAATTTCTTTCGATAAGGGATGGTTATTTCTCTCACAACTTTTAAGGATGAGATTGTGTTCATATATGTGTCTAACTTCTTATGACTAGTGTGCAGAATTTCTATGTCTTCTTAGCGCGTTGGATGCTATCATTTCGGAGAACTATTAAGTTGGAAAAATAGGTTTTGTGGGTATATCTCTAGTAAACCTTACGAGACTATAACTCGTCCACTAGGGACACTTAGGGGTTTAAAGACTTGTTATAAGTGATAAGTGTAACTGTAGCCTCGATGACACGGAGTTGTATGTATGTTTTAGAATTTGTTTTGTTTGATTTGATCGAGCACTAGCAAAGTCTAGGTGTGGGGGAATTTGATAGGTGTCATAAACACCTTGATATTTATCTATTGTTTATGATTTTTTTGCTACTTTTCTTGTAAATTATGTATCTTATGTTTGCTTTTGAGCTATTCAGGTACTTTGGAGTCAATCGGAGCGAAAGAAGAAGAAAACATCCATTTGGAGTGAAAAGGGAAAAATGATCAATTCACGGGCAATATTTGGAACATGTTAAGTTGTGAGAGAGGAGTTATGCAGGAAATTCAATTGTAAATCTCCTAGAACTGAAAGCTGAAAAGAGAATTAGGCTGTCAGTTCTCCAAAACCGACCAGCCATATATGGACTAGGTTGCCCTTATTAATGGGTGCCTATATCATTTCCACTCATTACCAAAAACCTAAAAATACTTGAGACAAATGATTTCTCAATCATTTTCCCATCTAGGATTCAGAGAAGAGAGAAATGGAGGCGCTGTATTTCAGAGAAACCGGAAATTGGTATGATGATCGAAATTGAAGAGTGATGGAGAACAATGAGTTTCACTCAGATCCAGAAGGGTTCGATTTGTATAAAGAAGACAGATTCAAGACCGAAAAGAGAAAAAGTTAAATTTCGTTTGTGTTCAGAGAAACGGGAATTGAAGAATTTGTGGTTCTTAGATAGGGTTTATATGGAATTGACCGAGAATCATATGAGTAGCTGCCGTGGAAGGCTGAAATCGATGTGTGTCTGAGATGTCGTGGTTCAACTGGTGTTGGCAGAAGATTGAACTGTTGCCGTGGAATTTTGTTGGTGGATTTGAAGTTAGGGTTGGAGGTGAAGAGAAATTGATGAGGTATGAGCTTGGTGAAGTTAGGGTTTATCCAGGGATGAGTATTGAACATCAACGAGAGTACAAGGGAAAATTGAGAAGTTGCTTCCCGGTGATGTCCTGGTGATTGATTAAGCTGAACTGGAGATCTCAAATTAACGGGTTTCTTGAAAATAAGAAGAACCAGGGTTTGAGAAAAGAGCAGTTGTTTGTGCTGAAGGGTTTGAGCGGACATTAAGTTGGTGGTTGAAGCAGCAGCTGAGAGATGAATTAGCATTTGGCAGGAAGAGATGCAGAAGCTATGGATGTGACATAGTTGTTGAGAAGGGTTGGAGTTGTAGCTGCTGTGCAGGTGATTGCAGTTGTGTGTTTGTAATGGTGACTGATGGCTGGAGGAGAAGGAGTTGTTAATTACTAAGGTTGCAGGTCTTAACGATGCGGCAGACATGGAAGAATGGAATTGAACTGGCTTGAGTGAACGGCTGGGTAAGTGAATGGAATTGTCTAAGACTAATGTTTCTAAATCGCGAGACCCGGAAACAGTATTCTCAGGATAGACCCGCTCCTCTAAACCATCATCAACTTCGTAATCATAAGGAAAAACTACATCGTCTAAAACGGTGGTATCTCTAGTCAAATCCTCGTCCTTTTGAATAGGTAAATAATTAGTAAAACCATTTGGATTCGAACTAGAAATAATATTATGATTGTGAATCTCAATTGGAGTAATAAATTCCTGATCACTATGCCTATATGTATCCGATTCTTCATCAATATTATCCTCATCATAATCAGCATTATAATAACATGAAAATGGCCGAACCTCATCTAAACAAGTAGTGTTACCAATTTTATCCTCGTCATCTTGATTATGCAAATAACTATCCTCATTTTCAAGGGTACTATTGGAAATTAGGACTATCTTGAGCAGTTCTTTCCTGGGCCTCTAACAACATTTTCTGAGTCGACTCACATGACTTCCTGATTTTATCTAGGAAAGAAGGTTCACACGTTGCATTGCTTTCGTCCATAACTAAGTTATTCATCTCAGCTGTGTAGTTGCAGGAAATCCTACAATACATCCCTCACAAGAATTCATAATATTCAACACATCTTAAAGATCAACAATCAATCTCTTTATTAATTGAGTTAGAAATTTTACATGAAGGAAATGAAATCAAGAATATAATTGCTACTCTAGACTTTCTCTCTCCTCAAAACTTTCTCTCCACTCTAAAAGATCTCTCCCCTTCTTAAGCCTATTTGGCTCTTTATATAGGACATTACATAGTGGATGACAACTAAGTTGTCCTTTATTTTCGGATCGACTTGCGACACTCTCGCAAGTATTCAAATGTTAAATCTCGCAACACTCCTAAATCTCGCTAGGTCTTCACATCTTTCTCGTGTTCAGTTTGTCGTCATCCGTTGTGTCATTTTTATTACCAATCTGCGATATCTTCGCAGTATGTCGTTCAAGGATTTCGCGAGGATATTGATGTTGCGATATTCTGATCCTACATCTTGCCTCTTCTCATGTCTTCTCTATGAAGGAGAGAATGTCATGAGAACTAATACTTTCAAAATGCCGTAGAATTGTTCATTTCTTTCCCTAAATTTTCTCGCCGACAGATTCCATGAATTAAGCATAACCGTTTACACGTGTTAAATATTCCCCATTCACCGGCACATTAAATGTTAACCGGTCATCATCTTTTGTCTATTTAATAAGAGATCCATCATAAGAATATTTTCTTTCTTTTACTTCGTCTTCTTCATCTCTACATTCTCTGTGATTTTTCTTTTTGTCGTCTGCAACTTTTTACTATTGTTCATCTTTCCATAAATCCTCTCCATCTTTCTGCTACTGTTCCTATGGAGCCATCAAGGTTTGTTGATTTTGATGAAATTGATCTTCTTAGGATTGATCTCTTCTACTGAAATTGTTTTATTTGATATTGTTCATGTTTGAATAATTCCCATACTGTTTCTGTTTCAGCAAAAACACTTCTAGCACCAAGTTCACAATCCAAAACCCTAATGTTTCTAAGAGTTCGCAGAAAAAAATCGTTGTGAACAAAAGAAAGCCTGCGAATAGCAAGGTATTAAGAAACACTTATTCTTTTAATAACAATATTGTTTCTGTTTCTTATTTGACTTGTGATTCGCATGGTGATGGAAATGTCGATATGCCCCCCAAAAGATTTCTCCACCCTAAAATGTTGAAACTTCTGTTCCATTTCCTCTGTTTAAGCTTTCAACACCTCATGCGATATCTTCGCAAGCTGAATCCCCTCTTCTTATTTGCGAAAATGTCGCTGCAGACTTCTACCCTGTAACTGACCTTTCTATTAATGAAATTCCTCGTGATAATCCTGTTGCGAATGAACCCTTCTCTTCTTCTGCTGTCAATGCCTCTTCTCTGGACACTGCCTCATCCCCAATCATTAACCCTCATCAAATTTTATCTTCAGATGAAATATCTATGGCGGAAGATGATTCAACTCTCCCACCTTCTGCCATCATCACTTCTTCATCCGAATCTTCCCCTTTTACTAAAGAAAATCTGGAAGGGATGGATATCGCTTTCAAGGTTTTATCGGATATTCTGGATGATGTCAAGAAAGTTTCTATTGATCTATCAAATCGGTGTCTGCTCAAATTTTAAGTAAATATTTTGGCTCGACGAGAATGGCTTCCCCATGAGACATCCTTAGAAAAGGAAGTTGAAACTTTGAAGAATAACCTCCAGTGCCATGACCTTGAAATGTGACACTCTTCATTTTGAAAATCAAAAGCTTTAGAATGTTTTACTGGATCGTGACAATCTTTGCAAGAAGAATGAGGAACTAAAAGGTTTTTTTTTTTTTATTTTTTTTTTCAAATTTTTTTTTTAAAATCCCTTGTTCGCCCTTTAAGCTCTAAACGAGAAACGAAAAATGGAGATATATCAGTTTGAATCATTCGGGAGAAGAAGCGAATGGATAGAGATGCTTGGATGGATCAATATAACCAATTAGATAATCTTCATACGTACTATGTTGATCAAATAGATAATCTTACCAAGGAGAATGCTCAATTAGTCCAAAAGCAAAACTTATTAAGTAGTGAATTATCTCGCCTCTCTTACTTTTTGACTAAAGATAATCTGGAGTTGGAAACTTTATCAGATGAGAATGAAACCCTATTTCAGGAGAAGCGAATCCTTTTAAATAAGGTGGCGATCTCTTCGCAAGAACTTAACATTTGCCAAAAAGTATGTAATGATCAAGAACGATCCCTATGTTCATTGAGAAATAAACTCAAAGAAGTAACAAAATCATCTTCTCATTGAGAGATAAACTTATTCAAGGTAGAATAACTCTAAGCATAAAGGCAAGTCAACTCAAAGATCAATACTCAAGCTAGAAGAATCCTACATTTCTCTTGCGAAGGAAAACACCTTACTCATTTCTAATGAAAAGAGTTTGCGATGTCGACTGAAAGGTTTGGTTGGAGATAAGTTTGACAATGCCATGGACCACTTGGAGAATAGTTGCTTGGATTTAACTCAATACCTTATCTCGCAAAAGGAAGGTAGTCATAAAATTTGACTGCCGCAACCATTTTTTCTTTGTTAAATCTTTTTATTATGTCTTCCTTGCAAATCCTTCACCTGAATGATTTTCTTTGTTCTTTGTTTTTGTAGAATCTGAGAAAGATCTACGCTCCTCCCTTTCTACTTTGGAATCTAGCTATGCCAAGGTTCGCAAAGAAAATGCATTACTTGCCTCTACTCTTGCTCGTTCTCGCGATCGGGCAGAAAGAAGATTTGATTATCTCGCTTATTCCAAAGATATCCAAAGTAGAATTCACCAGAAGGCACTTCTTCGCCAAGTTCATCTCAGGGCTGAATTTCTTGTGAATGATATCTTATTGTCCAAATCTCTTCCCCCTGTATCTTTCGAGCCTTTGGAAATAGATGATGATGAAGTTCCTGGTTCTCCTGATAGTGATTATCATTATGAAAGTGGCGAAGATTTCGCAAATGAAGAGGAGGTTCCTCCTAATAATGAGATTGTCGATAATAATCCAGATGAAGAAGAAGTTAGAATAAACCAGAATGAAGAAAGGACTGGCGAAGCTGAAAAAGCCAGCGAAAGCGAGAAAGCTGGTGAGAGTGATAAAATTAGTGAAGGACGTCCATTATCTCCTTCTAGCGAAAAAGTCGATGTTGAGGCTTGAACTTCTTTTGTAATTTTATTTCTTTGAACTATTTCATCTGTATAACTTCTTGCATATGGTGCACTTTAATCATCTTTGAGATGCATTTACTCTTTTATTATTGTTCTTACTAGCGAGAAAGATAATGTTTATTGTTTAATAATTCCCATACTGCCTCTCATTATCTTTCTTGTGATGGATGACCTGCATAAGTAATAGTTAGTTCTTATAAATCTTTTGTTGTATCATGTGGTCTTATTTTGCCTTCCTAGTTAAAGGTCTTATTGTGCCACCTCTTGTCACTGCGACAAAATCGAAGGACGTCTTTGCACTTGCATGCAAAAACCCATTGATCTTTCCTTACCTCTCTCTTTGAATTTTTTGTTGCGACAATATGACAGGCCTAAAAATTCTTGCGAAAATAAAGCCCCATGACATTGCCGTCTTGCGACGAAATCGTAGGACGTCCTTACACTTTCATGTACAGACCCATTGATCTCGTCTTATCTTTGTATTTTGTATTATTGCCTCTTCAGGATTGTTGCACAAATATGACAAGCCTAAATTTTCTTGCGAAAATAAAGTCTCATGACATTTGCGTCTTAAGACACTTATCAGCTCCCTAATGGAGGGTGCCGCCCTTATCTTAACCCTGGCTGCCCCTTCAAGGAGACGTACCTCTACCATACAAGGTTGGCTCCTCCCATCCGGTCTTAACAACAACCAGTTGTTTTCGCAGCCTCTTATCCCTTTTGCCTATAGGGCTTATGGTTACGAGACTGCACCATAAGTGGAGTTTTCTTCGGGCCGAGTGCAGCATAATCCAAGACTTTCCAAGAATGGATGAGACACTTCAAATGCCCAGGCACTCTTAGATCAACCGTGTACCTCGGCGCCTTGATCAGACGCTGACTCCTTAGAAGAGACCCTCAGTCGTCCAACCTGAGTCATAAGCTTAGGTTGAAAATCCGAGGTACCTCTCCTGGATGGGCTTTATTGACCCCAAATCTCCATGACTCAGGTTCCAGGGGCGGTGTAACCTTTTCCCTGAGCCATGCAACAGGTACCCCATTTTATGACGTACTTTAGGTCTTACATTTGCCTCTTGCGAAATTTTGATTTCGCGAACTAGGGTGTACGCCATAGCGGGTTCGCCCCTTTACGATATGTCATTGATCTTTGATTATCTCTTGTCGTTATCTGTGCGAAATTTTCGCATGTTCTTTATTTGTTTTGTATAATATCGCAATAATTCTTTCACAAGATTTTCATATAAATTCATTTTGCTTCAATCATACATCATTTCGCAGTCTAATCTTTCTCCATAATCTTTTACGGGTAATATCTCTTCAAGTATAACCTGTTCCATGGTCTATCGAGTCTGTGGCCCACATCTTTACCCTCACGGTCCATCAATCTATATGCCCCTGTTCCAACTATATCCTTAATGATATAAGGTCCATCCTATTTTTTCGCAAGTTTTCCCCCACTTTCTCGCTGATATATTGGTGTTTCTCGCAGCACCAAGTCGCCTGGTTGAAATTCGCGTGTTTTAACACGTTTGTTATATTCTCGGGCTAATCTTATTTGGTAATTTTCCATATCTTTGTAGAGCTCTTTCTCTTTTTCTTCTAATTCATCTAGCTTGGTTAAAATAATACCGCACTAAGATTTTTCTCCCAAGCTTCTCTCTTTGTTGTTGGAATAATAACCATTTGGTAGCATGACCTCAACTTCATATGTTAAACGAGAAAGGTGACATTCCCGTAGCTTCTACTTTGGTTGTGTTGTAAGCCCATACGCATTATGTACTGTTCACACCATGCTCTATTATGCCCTTCTAATTTCTTCTTCAATATATCTGCGATTGTTTTATTTGTTGCTTACCTTGTCCGTTGTCCCGAGGGTATAAAGGAGTTGACTTCCCACTTTATCTTAAATGCATTAAGTAACAGTTCTATATTCTCGTCCCTCAAACTGTTTCCCATTATCAGATACCAATTGTGCGGGGATTCCAAATCTGCATATAATATTCTCAAATATGAATGTAAAAATATCTTTGTCGCGAATGTGTTGTCTTTGCCTTTACTTACGCCCATTTTGTGAAATAGTCCGTAGCAATAATCAAATATCTTCTTTGCCCAGACCCCGGTAAAAATGGTCCCACAATATCTAAACCCCATTTTCCAAAAGGCCATACACTTGTTGATGATGTTAATGGTGCTCCAGGTGCATGTATTTTCTTTCCGTGCCTTTGGCAATCTTCGCAACGCTTTGATATTTGTTTCGCATCTTCATGCATATATGGCCAATAATAACCTTGCATCTTCGCTTTGTATGCCAAAGATCTTCCGCCGCTTTGATTGCCAGCATCCCCATTATGTAACATCTTTAACACTTCTTCTCCTTCTTTTCGTGTTAAGCATCTGAGTGAAGGTCCGTTAAAGGATCTCCGGTACAGTATCCCATCCCTTAGTTCATAATTTGTCGCACGGATTTTAAATTTGTGCGCCTCCAATCTATTCCTTGGTGTTTCTCCTCTCATTAGGTATGCATGAAGTTCTGCTCTCCAATCTTCGATATTAGATGTTTGTTCTCCAACTTTTATTATCATTACATCTAACTCTTCTTCTTCTTCTTTATTGATTGATGGTGATAAAAGTGTACGTATCTTTATGCATCTCGCAGTTGGAGTGCAATCATCATACTTGAGATAAAAGCAAAAGCATCTGCGAGTCTATTATCTTTTCTTGATATTTGTCTCCATTTAATTTTTTGGGATTCTCGTGACAATTCCTCAACAAGTTTTTTGTATTTCTTCATGGATGATTCATTTGTAGTGTATTCTCCTTTTATTTGACGAATGACCAATTGCGAATCACTTGTGATTCTCACATTTTCCAACTTCATTTCTATTGCGAACTTCAGGGCATTTATCATAGCCTCATATTCTGTCTCATTATTGGTGGATGCAAACTCCAATCTGAAGAAAAAAGCCATTTTGTTGCCCTCTGGCGAAATCAAAACAATTCCAACTCCGTTACCTTCCCCATTTGATGATCCATCCACCAATATTTCCCATCTATTTGGTTCTGTTAATAGATCTCTCGGATTTCCATGTTCTTCTTCTATATCCATCATTTCTTCCACAACTTCATCATCTTCTAAAGGAAATTCTGCTAAGAAGTCTGCAACAACTTGCGATTTGGGTGAAGATAATATTTCATATTTGATTTTGAAATGTCCTATTTGTGCATTCCATCTCTCAACTCTGCCTGATCTTTTGAATTTTTCATTCTTGACTCGATTGATATTTTTGTCGGTACCCTTATTTCATGTGCTGAAAATATATTCGAAGTTTAAATGCCGCATAAACTAATGCCAAAATTAGTTTTTCAATCTTTGAATAATTTTTCTGCAGCATTGAAGGTTTCTTTGATGTAATAGATTGGTTTTTCAACTCCTGCGTCTGCACTCGTAATAACACGGCATTAACGCATGCGAAGTTGTCGCAAGATAGATTAATAATTCTTCTCCCGGTTCTCGCTTTTGCGAAATAGATATATTCGCGAGATGTTCTTTTATTCCTTGAAAAGCTTTCTCGCATTAAATCTTATCCATCATAACTTCGCCCCTTTTTTGAGTATATTGAAAAAATGTTTACATTTGTCTGACGATCGCGAAATGAACCTTCCCAGCGAAGCTAAGAGCCCATTTAACTTCTGTACATCTTTTACCGTCGCTGGTGTTGGCATGTCACGAACTGCTTGCACTTTCTCTGGATCAACTTGTATTCCTTATTTTGATACGATGTAACCTAAAAATTTTCCCGATGCAACCCCAAAGATACACTTTTCTGGATTTACTTCGATGTTAAAATATCTCATTTGTTCAAAAATTTCCCTCAGATCTTGGACATGATTTTTTGCTTCTTTACTTTTTATTAACATATCATCCACATACACTTCCAATGTTTTGTGTATCCATTTCGCAAACACCTTTTCTACCATCCTTTGGTATGTTGCTCCAAAGATTTCGCAAAACCAAATGGCATTTTTGTATAACAATATAACCCTCTTGGAGCGAAAAAAACGATATGCTCTGATCTTCTTCAACAGAGGGATTTGATTGTAGCCTTTATATCCGTCTAGAGAAGATATTCTATCATTTCTGTTCTTTGATTCAACCATTTGTGGAATATCCGTATAACAGAAACTATCCTTTGGACAGGCTTTATTTAGATCAGTAAAATCTATACAAATTCTCATCCCCTTTTTCTTCTTTGGAACCACAACCATGTTAGCTATCCACTCCGGATATTTTGCTTGTCTTATGATTCCCGCATCAAGCATCTTCTGCAACTCTTCTTCTATTTGAGGATGATATGTTGTTGCGATTTTTCTGATTCTTTGTTTGAATGGCCTCGCATTTTTGTCAATCTCCAACCTATGACACGCCACAGACGGGTCTATTCAAGGCATCTCGTCCATGTTCCACGCAAAAATATCTTTAAATTCTCGCAACAGACCAATAGTTCTTTCTTCTTCATCTGCCTCCATCTTAGTCCCAATTTTTAGTATTTTGGGTTCTTCTTTGGTTCCAACATTCACTTCCTTTGTTGGTTCCGCCGCAGTGTAACTAGTCTTTGGTTCTCCCATAGGTGTGGGTTCTTTTATCTCCTTCGCAGGCTCAATTTCTTCTCCCGAAATTTCGCTGGGTATTCCTTTTCCCTCCTCTGCTCTTATCATATAAGCTCTAAATTCTTCTTCTTTCTTTGCTTCCTTCGCCATTTTCCTGCAATTTTTTCGCTTCTTTGCACGTCCTTCATACTGTTTCACTTCAATTTGATAACATAATCTCGCTTTATCAGCTTCCCCTCTAATTTCACCAATCCCACTTGGCATAGGAAATTTGATGCATTGATGTAATGTTAATGCTACGGCTTTAATCGCATGTATCCATGGCCTTCCCAACAGTATGTTGTACGGTGATTCCATATCTACTACGCATAGTGCCACTTGTGTTTCAATTTCTCCCAGCGAAATTCGCACCTCTATTTCTCCTTTTGGTTTTGTTGTAGATTTTCCAAAGCCATGAAGAGACATCTCTTCATCTTTGTATCCCATTCCTTTGTATGCATGGTAAAATATTATATTCGCCGAACTCCCCGTATCAACTAGAATTATGTTTACCGCCCATTCTTCTATAGTTTTTGCTGATTTTTCCTTTTCTTTCCGTGTGGTTACCGTGATTGCCAAAGAAGATGTGTGGTTTAAATTTTCTCTTGGTATCTCTGCTGTTGTGAATGTAATCTTCTGTTTTTCCCAATCTTTCAAGGGTGACGCCTTCTCCATTGTCATGATTTTCTTTCCTTCAAAATCTCGTTTATGTATTCTCCCTCTAATATTTTCATGGAATTCATTAATCATTGTTTTTGTAATCAAACTACACTCCAACTTTCTATTACATTCCTTGATTTTAATTTTCTCTACTTTAACTGATTTATCAATTTGTTTCATCATCTTCTTGATTTGAACAATCTTAATAACAATCTCTAATCTTTAATCTCCATAGTCCAGTCCCTGTTTCTAGCGCCATTATGTAGTTGCAGGAAATCCTACAATACATCCCTCACAAGAATTCATAATATTCAACACATCTTAAAGATCAACAATCAATCTCTTTATTAATTGAGATAGAAATTTTACATGAAGGGAATGAAATCAAGAATATAATTGTTACTCTAGACTTTCTCTCTCCTCAAAACTTTCTCTCCACTCTAAAAAGATCTCTCCCCTTCTTAAGCCTATTTGGCTCTTTATATAGGACATTACATAGTGGATGACAGCTAAACTGTCCTTTATTTTCGGATCTGACTTGCGACACTCTCGCAAGTATTCAAATGTTAAATCTCGCTAGGTCTTCACATCTTTCTCGTGTTCAGGATGTCATCATCCGTTGTGTTATTTTTATTACCAATCTGCGATATCTTCGCAGTATGTCGTTCAAGGATTTCGCGAGGATATTGATGTTGCGATATTCTGATCCTATAAGCTGAACTACGTATTGACTCAAGTAACTGTTGTGTTGACTCAGCTAACTTACGTGCGGACTCTAGTAGAGAGGAATTTTGCTCGTATGACCGGTGGGCGTATGGATATTAATTGGGCTCACCATGGTATGGACCATAACCTTCTAAAGGCTGATGTTTCCAACCACTATTCACATTATGGTCAAAGTAGTAACGTCTATTTTGAAACTCGGTCGGATATTCGTTGTATTGGCTATTGTAATACCAGTTCGACATTCTATTGCAGGGGTGTGAGTTGTCACACAAAATAAAACCCAACGACAGGGATTCATGGGTGGATAGAGTCTTACCTCACGTACCAGACGGGCGATGAACCGTTGAAGTCGACTCAGGCCACCGACTCCTATGTCAGTGTACGAACCCGAGGGGTCGAGACAGTATCGTAACTGTCGTCCTTCCCTGCAAACAATTTATATTTAATTTCAACCCTTCCTTAGGGTTTTAAAAATAATGTCCAGATCCAAAAATAAAGTCCAAAAAAAAAAAAATTTACAAAATTTACAAAAAAAAACCCTATTTACAGTTTCTAAAAATAAAACAAAATAACTATATACAAAATCTTCTTCTTCACTCCTTTCAGATTCCTCTTTTCTTTCCTTCTTTGGCGATGCTTTCCTTTTATAGCACTTTTTCTTTCCTTGTAGCTTCGCTTCAAATCTGAAAAGAATCGAAAAACACAAAAACGCGTAAAAAAATAATAAAAATAAACCTAAAACAAATCTAAATACAAGTCCGCGTCGGCGGCGCCAAAAATTGATGTAGTTTTAAAGTGGTAAGAAAGTTGTCGTTTACTCAGACTTGTTGAGATTGGTTTTAAGACTTAAAAAGAGAAAACGCTAAAATAAAGAAAATATGTACACACGATTGTCACAAAATATCGAGAGAACTGGGACTCGGGTTTCCACCATTATTCACATTCAATTGGTTCGTATATTGATTCATAACACTTCTAGCTCTTTTATGGACTCTATTCCTTTGCCAAAGGTAGATTTTCTAAAAGATTAATTGTAAATCATAAGCATGACGCATCAAAAGCTCCAAGTCTAAGCATACGTCATCAGACAAAATCACAACTAATTAATAAAAATAATAATCAATTAAATCAATGCAAAAAGTCATGAAGAATCATTATAGTTACCAAGCAATTGTGAAACATGGCTTCCTCCGTTGTCCCAGTGTTGGGGTTTAGCTCCTCATATCAAAAACACACCCAACAGATGGAAACATGACTCAAAAGGTGTTTATATTGAAGACATTATATATCACGAGACAGGTTGCAATACTATATGGACGTTCTGATCGATTTATTACGAAGAAATAAGACCGTAAGAAAGAACGATAGTTTTGTATTGCAGCAAAATATGCGACTGTCAATGTGCATCAATGTTCTTCGTTTCCTTCTTCTTCAGTAGCAGTAGGTGAATATTCCCGCAACTCCACCTGCACTTCTCTGCTCCGGTTCTGTAGGTTCCCAATAAACTCCCAACTACCCGATTTTTTTCTCTGGTACTCGTATCATCCTATATATAATCAACAGGGCTATAAAATCTTCACGTAATCTTCCAATATTTCTTTCTTCTTCTTCACGGCCAAGTCACGAGAACAACTCCTCTATCTTATTTGTACGCGGCTGAATTACTCTATGCTCTCCTATTATTCCTCCACAAGAAAATCCTTGGTTAATACTTCCATATTGAGTTAAACAGGATCGAGTTTACTTATATAACTTATTGTCCTAACAGGCTTATTCCTAGCCATTATCGTGCTTAAATCCGGCTAAAACTTCTCCAGGTCAAAAACAGAACCCGAGTAAAAGTCTCCACCTCTGTTTCATCAAAACTCGGTGTATCTCCCTTTATTTTCGAAACCACAAGCCTTACCTATCCTGTTTCAACGCCACATGCCCATACCAGTTGAAATCCATGAGAAAGTCCACGTAAAACTCGTCCAAATTCTTCACACCAAAGGACGCAGGCGACAACTGCAGTTTGCGCCAAACTTTCTCTTCTCTGTTTCGCTTCAAAGAATCGTTCCAGCCAATTTCCATTCAATCCAATGACCATACCAGGCCTGTTTAGTCAATTAGAGTTCATATGTACCAAACCCATCGATTGAATCTGTCCAAAAGCTGCCCAAAAATCAAACCCTAAATCTGTTCTTCTTTTCCCGCCTTTTTCTGAATTTGAATTTGAGAAGATGACCTCCCCCTATCCAGCGCTGGACTCCCCTTAGCAGTGAGATGCCCCTTATCCAAATGAGGGGTGCCTTTATTAGTTTTCTCCCAAAAGCGCAAAAACCACTTTTCGGGCCAATTTCGCCGCAAAATCTTATTTCTCCAAAAACACCTACAAAAACATAAAATGCCAAAATAAATACAAAAATGGATACTAACAATATAGAAAATCGAGATCAAAATAGACACATAAATACTCTATCAGGTTGTTTCAGAAACTCAAATTGTGAGCCGGATACAGAAGTTGGCCGAGAGTTGGAAGTTTATAAGTTATATATAAAAACAAGGGTTCTCATCATATATCTGAATCTCTTCTTCTACTTTTGTTCTAGGGTTTAGATATGAAATCTTTTCTCTTTCTTCTTGTTATGAACTCCATGAACATGAGCTAGAATTTTATTATTGGTTTGAGGTTGTAGTCAGATTTTGCAAGCATGTTATTTGATTTATGAATTAGTTTTCTCTCAAAATCATTGTTCACTTTCTACGGTTTATAATAATTGCATGATTGACGTATTGCAATATGATTGAATGTTTGTTTAGTGAAGTCTAGAATTGATTGAACATACATCCATATCTATAGCTATTTTATGGTTCATCATCGAGCGATAACCTTGAATACGAGTAGCATGATATGATTACGGTTTGTTGTGATACACTCTTGTAATCATATGTAGAGTTAGACCTTTGTCCGAATTTTTATGCGCAATGTATGACAATTGTATTAATTAACCTATTTCTAAAACTTAATGCTCCTAGGAATTGAACTTAATTAGCGCAAGGCGTTAGGTTATTCTTTAGGTAGAATTCACATACGCAGCTCTAATGTGTGTTGATGACTTAGGAAATTTATGGAGTATTCTTGCAATAAGGTATTCTAGGGCTTTTGATGATAGCGAGATTAAATATAAATTTTATTCATACATTCAAAAACTTGTTTACAATTGAAGATGAAAACTTTACCCAATATTTCTCATCCTTGATTTGATTTGTTTACCTTTATTGTTTGCTTTTATTTAGTTTATTATATAAAAATCAGAAAATCCCCCATTGTTATTTATAAGAAACCGAAGCATATTGACAACCTAAGTCCTCTCTGTGGGAACGATCCTTTCTTGCCCTTGCTTCATTATATATTTTGAGTAGTAATAAAATGTAATTATTTTTGACGCCTACGACAGCGATCAGAATCAAGTGCGTAGAATCCTGCTAGGGTTCGAGACGTAAGGAGCGCAAGCTGTACCTTGATCAATGTGATATTGATTAGGGCTCAACTACATTCCAATCTGAAGTTCATTGGTAGTAGGATAGTGTATGTAGCGGCTTAATACAGTGTGGTATCCAAAGCTGGACTAGGTCCCAGGGTTTTTCTGCATTTGCGGTTTTCCTCGTTAACAAAACTATGGTGTCTGTGTTTTTTCTTTTCCGCATTATATTTTGTTATATAATTGAAATATCACATGTTTTGCGTTGAATTGATCAATTGGTAAATCTAACCTGTAGGAGCAGAATATCGCAGCAACCGTCACTTGCGAATTATTAACGACGCAACTTAATAATGTCGCAGAAGAAATATTAGAAACGACGCAACAAATGACATTAGCTTAAATATGAGAAAGGTGTGACGATTCTGCGAAGAGTCAAGAAGACTTGCGAAGACTAACATTTGTAGACCTACGAAATGTCGCAAGGTAAATCCGAAATTAAGGGAAATATTAGTTGTACATGAGCTGTCATCCACTATGTAATATCCTATATAAAGAGAAAGGAAGGAGAGAGAAAAGGAAGAGACACATTTTTGGAGAGGATACAAATTTTTGTAAGAGAGAGAGATATTTTCTTTATCATCTTCTTCCCCAAATAATTAGATCTAGAGCTCTACAAAATATCCATTAATGGAGATTGTAAATGTAATACTAATGTAACCTCAACAATCATAGTGAAAAACCCTACCCCGTGGATGTAGATCACATTGATCGAACCACGTAAATTCTTGTGTCTCCATTTATAATTTTAGGATTTTTATCTCTATTTTCATATCAAATAAGTTTAGATCTAGAAATTATTATCAAGATATGATGAGGGGTGTGTTGTGGGATTTCCTGCAACTACATTTTTGGCGCTAGAAACAGGGAGGAGTAAAGGATTTATCCTTCCTGTAATTTGTTGGTTCAAGAAGTTTCCATGAAGATTAATTATTGTTCATATTTTTCTAGATCTACAAAGTTTAAGTTCAAAAATGGAAATTTCATGGAAGAAATCACACTTTCAGGGAGTAAACATCATCAACAATTCAAAGAATAAGAAAAAAAAAAAAAAAAAAAATAGTTTCTGTGGTGAAATTCACGGAAGAAAACCAAGGTTTCAATGGAAGATTTCCATATTCAGGAGAAAAAGCAAGAGGTGTTTTAGTATAAAAGATAGGGAAAAAGAAAGTGGTGGAGAAGGAGAAGGATTATCTATTGAACAGTATATCTCTAGGTTACATGGACATAATACATATGTATACATGGAAAGGGGAAAACCAAAAGACTCCAAATCTGGACCGCACACCCATGGGCGTTGGCCCTTTAACACTCCCCCTTGTGCGGTTCAATAACAAAACAAAACTTTATAAACTTTATACATAGTGCTTCACATATAGTTCTTCAAATGTCGTCCTCTCCTTGATGACTTGTGCCGAAATCAATTGCCTCATTAAAATTTGACAAGGAAAAACCCAGTGGGAGAAAACCTTGGTACAACTCTTCACATGTAGTACTTCACATGTTGTCTCGTATTTTACATCTAGTTCATCACATGTAATAAGTTCTTTAAGACCGACGAGTCTAAGTTGATTGCCTCGTTAAAACTTCGTCAGGAAAACCCAGAGGGATAAAACCTGAACTAAAGAAAAAGAGTACAATACTAAGAAAACTTAGAACATAGTTAGATGCGTATACGTTGCCTCATTAAAACCCAGTGGGATAAAGCCTTGAAAAAGGGAAAAAGAGTACAACGTGACAGATGCAAGTAAAGGTGATCTGTTGCAGATGATCACTTTGCTTCGTTGAAGTTGATTAGTTGCCTCACAACTTCTTAGGCATAAAATCCTTCTAGAAAAGACAATATCCTTACTTGGGAAGTTAATTCCCTGTGTTTGTTGTTGTCTAATTAAAAACCTTGCCGAGTAACAAAACCCCATGGGAAAAAGTAACCTCGGTGAAGGAAAATAGTTCAACACACCATTAAATTCTCCCCCTGATGTCGGACAATTTTCATTAGTCTAAGGCATTCAAAAGGAGTTTATCACACTTTACTTTTGTGACTTGAATGTTTATAAGACCATGTTGTTGATTTTGGAAGTTACTGTTGCTTAACATGATTATCGCATTTCATTTCTTTGATTCAGATATTTTCGGTAATATCCACGCGATCTTTATGTCTTCAACGTTCAACATACTTGATGCTTTTAGTGTTGTCTCGCTAAAAACCTTGTCGAGTAACAAAACCCTTTGGGAAAAACTATTCTCGATCGAAGGGAAAAAGAGTACAACACATCTTCAATTTCAAAGTAAAATACGTCGACATCATATCCTTGGATCCTCCCCCTGATGTCGGCATCTCCCCGATTACTTTCGAGTTGTTCCAGACAGTTCCTTTAGTCATGTATTTTTAAACCGAATATTGGTAATAACTTAGAAAATAGTCTACCATATCTCCCCCTGATTACTTTTGTTGGAGAAGAGATTATTGTTCCTTCATAATCAACAACTTTGGGAATGCACTTTCATTAGCATTCCTTTTCATGTCTTTGCAGGGATAAAACAAATTTATGTCAATGGTTACTTTTAAGTACATGATTACATTCACTATACCATTCCAATGAAATTGCGTTGGCGCGGATCTATATCTAGCTAACAAGTTCCCTGAGGATGTAAAATTTAATCGAGTACATGATTATACTAAGTACAACAATGCGTCTATTGTACTTAGATATGGGAATTTCATCTCCCAACACATCTTCGTCATATTCCTTTGGACGAAATGGTTACTTACTTACATTTGAACCTCGACTAATCATGGGAGTGCTATCAGGATGCATGTCTTTGTTAAATTGCCTGACAACTTTAGACATATACAAACTGGTGGAATAATATACCACAAGCTCAGTATTCGATCGAGCTTTCCCTAGATTTTTCATCTCAAATTCGGATTTTAAATAGCTTTTAAGTTCTCTTATTACATCAAGAGTACACATCATGTCTGTAACATCAACATAAATAGCTACAATTCCAAATCAGGAACCTTTTTTTTATGAACACGCAAGGAAAAAATAACTTACTTATCTATCCCCTCCAAATCAAATAGCCACTTAGACGGGTATACCACTTCCGCCTGATTGCTTCAATCTATATGTGAACGTTCTATCTAATTGTAAACGTACTCTGTGGTTTAGAGTTACTTGATTTGGGAAACAAAAGTTTATCAAGCACTTTTGTAAATATCTTCTATCTCTTGATTCTTTCAGAGATATGTAACAACCACATACATATGATGCATTTCAAGTCCTTTTGAAAATTACCAAGCTAAGTAGCGGAACTCTATAATGTTCATTACAAGAGAACAATTCCAGGGCTTTGTGAGAAACCTCGCGCCACAAGGCGAGTCTTTGTACTTTAAGACTACTTTCTTCTCATTATGCTTTATGACAAATTAATTATGTATGTCCAATAGGCTTTACACTTGGTTGGTTAGCACTACCACACCAAATACCCGTATATTTGCCAAAGAACTAAGTTCTACCTGGATTATGTAGGCCAAATATGCTATTTATTTGAAATTAATCAAAATAAAGCATGGTTCGATCTCATTGTGCTCTACTTCTGGAGCAACTATTTATGGATTATATCATCATTGTGCACACATGATCCTTCCGTTGACTCATGTGCATTCTCATAATCCGTCAGGATTTCATTGTTCTCTAGAATCATTTAAAACTTCGGAGCGTCCTCCAGTATTGATTCATGGACATATTCAGAGACAATCTTATGAGATGATTTCTGATGATATAAATAAGTTGTGCCTTACTCACCTACTTCCTTTCTAAGTGAGGATTGATCGAACGAAATGGTATCTCCAACTTCCTTTATGGAGCCACGGCCTCAACTACACTTCCACCAAGTGTAGTTGCAACACCTTAGTCTATGGTGTACCCCATACTGAGGATTTCTAACCTTGCGGGAATATTTGCAGCTGGTATGTGTGATCTTGTCACTTTAGCGACATCAGTGTACATTCTGAAAATTGATTACTCTTTGTCACTTCACATTTATATTTGTGGAGTACAAGAATCAATATGTGACACAGTGGGAACACACCACGACAATTCCTATCGTTCCCTTAGAAATACTTTTTCTTATCTCCCCCACTAACGACGGAAGACTTGTCTCACTAAAGTGACAAACCGCAAATCTAGCGGTAAGAGATCTCCTGCCAAAGGTTTTAAAATGCGGATAATTGTTGAGAGTAAATATTCAACAAAATTACTTAATCATTTTCGTGACCCATCAAAGTACGATGTGGACTCGTAATGGCACATATATAGTGCAACCAAAAATACGTAATAATACAAACGTCGGGGCTTAAATTCGATTACCAACCGGTATGTAGAAAAGGTTGACTAATATTGGGTTCTACAAAAATTAAGTAAAGATGCGTGTAATATTGCATATCCCCAAAGCAATAAAAGGTAGGTTGGTACGCATAACCTATTCCTTAGACACCATCTGTAACCTTTGATGGTAGCCTCTGCGAGACCATTGGGTATAAGATGCTCTATATTGATCCTATTAAACATGCAATATTTATCAAGTCCTTTTGATGTAAATTCTCTAGCATTAACAAGGGTGGTTAGCCTTTACACTTTGCATTGTGTAATATGTGCTAGGAGTTCTCAAACGCAAATTTTTTTTTTTTTGAACTATAACTAGTCCAAAATGTCAAAACATTCACCGAGATCCATCGGTCACTTTAATGGTCCGCATGCATGAATGTTTTTCTAAAGTTCACCTTGTTTTCTTTGTAATATGGAATTTTACCATTTGCATCTTAGGATGGTCTCGATCCTGTTTTACTAAAGACTTTGTAAAAATGAGTGATATGCTTTTTACCTAAAAGCATAATGGGAAGGGGGGTTGTGCATCTAGTAATTTAGAAAACACTTATTGAGAGATATATCGTCACTTTGCATTCTGTCAATCTTTTTCCCATTTTCGTTCACTCAAATAAAGTGATATTTGTATGAGTTCTTTCAAAACAATCATCAGTTCACAACCAAAGTTTCTTTATGGTTATGCCCAAAGCTCATATGAGTCGATTTCAACATTTCATCATCGGAGTCAATATGATTCAATAATCCAAATATTATAGTGAATTATATTGTACTAGATTGACTCATTAGTTTCTCTAAAATATATTTCCTTCCAAATATATTAGAGACTATAAAAGATGCAATCAATTACATTTTCATCATTTAGATGTTCCACAAGATATCCATTTGCACGGGTTACTTGGGAATTTAACAAGGTGTGATCATCTCTTGGTACATCTAGAGATTTTGTGACGTCTTTGTTCTATCTTGAAGAAAAAAATGAGCAATGATGTGCTCGATAAGATAATCAATTGGCCAGGCAAAGTTCTTGTTGCCATTAAAGTTGATGTGGAAATTGGTTGCTACTATGATACACACACATTGTATATATCAACACCTATGACCGGTGCATTCCCAACTCTTTCATTTATGATGGGAGCTAGAATTACATCTTAGCTTCATCCCATATTCAGCTGATACCTGTACTTTGGTGTCATTACTACTGGGAAAAAAAAATACATCTTTGTCTCATGATATATATGTCCCTTTTCACATGCTTTATATGAGTCATTACGTCTAACCCTTATTACTTCGCAGTTCTTTCCATTTTCAATTTTTTCTACATTTAGCTTAATTTGAGAAATTTCTTTATCTCAATAGGCCAAGAGAATCTCACTACACATGTCAACCACTTACTTTAGGTTGAATATATTACTAAAGATAATTCTCTTGTTGTCATACTTCAACATATACCTGGTTCGTTAGTATTATGGATGACGTAGAGAAATGAAAATTTTATGACTCATATCATCTTTTGTGAGTTCTTCCACAAAAAAATTAGAATACATGTAAAAGTCGAGCAAGTGGATTACATCCCATGGGACATTCAAATTTAAGGAGAAAATATCATGTCTGCAACAATGGTTCTCAAGTACCTTTAAACCTCAAATGAATACATTAGAATCGAGTTGGTACAACCAATTAAACAAGACATCATTCAACTATAGCCGATATCATATTCAAAAGAACAAAATAACATTAAGACCAAAATTCTTAATGATCGGGATCAACACTTATAATTTAAATTCACCGTTTATGGACTTATCTTAAGGAAAAAAAACAGAACTAAGCATGTTCTTAAATTAAATAAATCACCCACATTAACATTTAATATTAAAACCCATTAACATTGGTTACATACCTTAATCAGAGCTTTAGTTCCCACCGCCCAGTACAGTACATCCACAAAACCAATCTTTGGTTCTCCTCCCTGTACATAGACAGACCTGGTACGGTTTTGGCCATGCATGCCCCAGGCCAGAACGAACAGGACATGCCCCCCTTAGGGACGGATCGGAACAGGACGGGACCAGAGCCAGATCGGAACAGAACATGACGGGAGCCAGATCGGCCGGGTTGATGGATCGGGATAGGGATCGGCCAGGTTGATGGATCGGCATCATCTCCTCCGCAGTGCAAAAATATAGTAAGAAAAACGCCCCAAAAAAAAAAACGACGAGCATCAGTTGGTCCAAGGGGAATTAACATCAACACATCATCGATCTATTAACAGACATGGGGATTCTATTATGTACACCCATATAATACAAAAATCTAAATATCTAATCAAAACTATCCATGAAAGATCCTTAAGACTAACTTTTTCTTTTTAATTTCATCATTATCATAAGTGGGAGTCCATGAAAGGACCTAAGGATCAGACGAAGAAACGAAAAAGAATTTTCTTACACGGATTTCCTTCTCCTCGGAATGCCAACAGACGGGTCCCATTTTCTTCCACGACGAACAGGAGCACCCAAGCACACGGGATCAGATCTCTATTGGTTTTCTTCCACAGCCATTAGCTAGGACCAAAAATTTAGATCCCTAAATCCCTAATTACAAAAAAAAACGATGGTTAAGGTTAAGATTAAGATTAGTTATTAATTAATCCAAATAATTCCTGATTATTTCTAATCAATCAAAGATTAATCAAAGTGACTCCTGATTAGTACATAAACAATACCAAAATAATAATCAAAATAAACCCTAATTCTTCATTAAATCAATTTTCGCTGCAAATTTAATATTCCCAATGTATATGCCAAAATCAAAAACAGGAAAAAGAAAGAAAAAAAATTCCAACTTAGCTTTTTGATTCCAGCGTTGATGGAAATCATCCATGTAGAAAAAGAAAAAAAAATCAATCGATCACATATAGCTCTGCGGTACAGCTTCGTGCATGATAACGTGTTTTAGTATAAAAGATAGGGAAAAAGAAAGTGGTGGAGAAGGAGAAGGATTCTCTATTGAACAGTATATCTCTAGGTTACATGGACATAATACATATGTATACATGGAAAGGGGAAAACCAAAAGACTCCAAATCTGGACCGCACACCCATGGGCGTTGGCCCTTTAACAAGAGGCAAATTGTTGAAGGAAATAAAGGAAGAACGAAGATAAGGATAAGAACAAAACGCTGTGATTTCTATCACAAACGAGAAATCGCACGAGATGGTTTGAGTTTGAGCGAATAAGCAAGAGGTCACGGGTTCGAATTCGCGAGAGATACATAATTTTCATTTTATTATCATCTTCGATGGCGAATAAGAGAATAAGGAAAAAAGTTATGAGTTTATTTCGCAAAGAAGTTCTTGAACAGATTGGTCCAGAGAACAACATGTGTGTTTGTGGTCGCAAGTTCGAATTCACTTGCGAGCATGATTTTCTTCTTTTTATAGAGGGGAAAAAAATGGATAATTTCGCAAGGTTGTTTTATAATTTCGCAAACAAGAGGCAGCACAGTTGGTCACCTGCTAAGTTAATGAGTTCATGGTCGTGTGTTCAAATCCCAACGAATGTGTATTTTTCGCATGGATTTTTCGCAAGAGTATTTCGCAAGAAGAAAGTAGGTGATTATTTCGCAAAACACTTCGGAGAGCGGGGCTAGCACGGTTGGTCAGGAGGCATGAATGCAAGCAGAAGGTCGCATGATCAATTCTTGCTTCTCGCACATTTATTTTTGTTATGAGAAATTTCGCACAGACTTTGTCTATTTCTCAAAGAAGAAAGTTGATGATTATCTCGCAAATTAATTTTGCAAGAGAGGGTTAGAACAGTTGGTATGGTGCGAGAATATGCAAGAGGCAGGTCAAGGGTTCAAATCTCATTTCTCACACTTCTTTTTGCTGCGAGATAATTATATTTTGTGCGACATTTATACATTTCAAGGATGCTATCTTCGCAAGAAAACCATATACTTCGCAAGAGACAACAACAGCAAACCACAAAAGCTAAGTACAGTAAAAACTCCATATATTAATAACCTTGGGACTTTACAAAATTATTAATATATGGAGTTTATTAATATAGGGAGGTATACCAAAAAAAGATGATTTTTTTTTTTTGCTATGTCAAAGTATGTAAATGATATTGGATAATGTATATACATATATTTAATAATGTATCCTTTATGTGAAGGATATATATCCTTTATGAATAATATATTGAAAATATATCCTATTGAATAATATATCCTTTATTATATATTGAATATCCTTTAATATATTGAATAATATATCCTATTAAGAATTTTTAAAGTTTTCTCTACACTATAAATAGTACTAGATATATTAGAAGATAATTCATTATTTTTAATATTCTTTTCTTCTCAACTAAATCAAAATGTCATCCAATGTTAGGAAAGAACTCATATGAGTGATAAAATTCGTATAGAATTGTGTGAAAAGAAAAAATCACATCCAAATTGGACGCAAAAAGATCTTGCGAAATGGTTAAAAGATACTTATGAGTAATCAAATTGAACAGTTGCACTACACCAATCGAATGGATATGGACGTCTTCCTTAATCATCTCGATGAGCAACAAGTCGTATATGCTTCAACCGAAGAACAAATAATCGATGGAATTAGACAAGAAGCGGAGGAGATAATCCAGATGATGATAGTACGGAGATACCAAAAGTTTCATGCCAAGAAGCTTTAAACATGCTCGACAAGTTGGAAATGTTTTGGCTTGACAAGATGGTGCACATAGCAACGAGGTCTTACGCATACGCAAATCAAAAGATGCCATAACAATCCAAAAAATTACATCATTTTCTTTTTGTTTGGTAAGTCCAAATTTGTATTGAAGAATAAAGCGAGATATTTACAAAAAGTTTACAAGAAAAGAGGTCAAGAGACCCCAAAAACTTACAAACTATTTAAATCTGAAATAAGAGACATTAGGATATTCTAAAGAATTTAGAAAATAAGGTCTCTCATCATAATTCAGCCCTTCACCATTCCTTAGTAAATGACCTCTTTTTGCCAAGGAATCTGCCAGCAAAATTCGCCTCACGATAGGTATGCACAAACCGGATCGAATCATAGCTTTCTTGAATCCTTCTCCATCTTTGCCTAGCAAACCAACACATTAGAATTTTCAAAAGCCATAATCGCACCAATAGAGTCGAGCGAATCAACGCTTTTCTAACATTCCACTTCCTTGCCCACTCCAAACCAACTATCACACCATATAATTACGCGAAAAATTATTAGTTCTCCCCGTCCCAATACTCATGGTTCCAACAAAATTAAATTACATCATTTTCTCAACCAACTATAGATAAATATTTTCCTTCATCTTAAATTTTGATGTAACAAGATCTATAATTTTCCTATTATGTTGATTTTATTAATATATGGAGGTAAATTCATTAAGACGGGACTAGAAAAATCTATTAATATTAAAATGTGGAGTTTATTACTATTTGTAACTGGCCCAAGTTGGGACCATGATTTTTTATTAATATATAGAGTTTATTAATATATGGAGTATCAATATATGGAGTTTTTACTGTACCACTTTCTTTGAACATTTTACTTCTACAGAAAATAAAAGATTTTTGATTTGATTTAAAAGATTTTTGATTTGATTTAAAAGAAAGTGATACATTCGCACTATTACAAAGATTTTTTTTTTTTTTTTAAAAAAAAAAATTCGAGATTTCAAAAACTTCAAAATTAAAAAGATTTCAAAAAATCTTAAAGATTTCAAAAAATCTTAAAGATTTCAAAGATTCGGGAAAAATCTCGTAGATCAATTTATATATTTCTCTTGAATATTTACTTTGCTTCAAATGATATGATATTTAACATGAAGATTTGGGAATGAAGGAATGAATGAAAGAAAAAAAATGGAAGAATGAATGAAAGAAGCAAGACTATGCGAAAATTTCGCGAAGATAATGAGAAGAAATGATTAAAAATGAATGATTTATACGAATGGGACGAACCTTTATGGCGTACACCCTAGTTCGCGAATGATATTTCGCAAGAGGCAAATGTAAGACCTAAAGTGCGTCATATAAGGGGGTATCTCTTGACATGGCTCGGGGAAAAAGGTTACACCACTCCTGGAACTGAATCATGGAGATTTGGGGTCAATAAAGCCCATCCGGGAGATACCTTGGATTTCCAACTATATATATAAGGTTATACCACAGTTGGACGACCGAGGGTCTCTTCCAAGAGTCGCCGTATGACCAAGGCGCCGAGGTACACGGTTGAGCCAAGAGTGCCTGGGGCATTTGAAGTGTCTCGGCCATTCTTGGCAAGTCTTGGCACATCTTTCGGCCCGAAGAAAACTCCACTTAGGGTGCAGTCTCGTAACCATAATCCCTATAGGTATAAGGGATAAGAGGCTGCGAAAACAACTGGTTGTTGTTAAGACCGTATGGGAGGAGCTAGTCTTGTATGGCCGATGTACGCCTCCTTGAAGGGGCAACCAGGGAGATGATAAGGGCGGCCCCTCCATTAGGGAGCTGATAAGTGTCTTAAGACGCAAATGTCATGAGGCTTTATTTTCGCAAGAAAATTTAGGCTTGTCATATTTGTGCGATGATCCTGAAGAGGCAATAATACAAAACGCGAGGATAAGACGAGATCAATGGGTTTTTACATGAAAGTGTAAGACGTCCTGCGATTTCGTCGCAAGACGGCAATATCATGGGGCTTTAAGTTCGCAAGAATTTCTAGGCCTGTCATATTGTCGCAATATAAATATCCTACAGAGGCAATAATACTAAAGAAACGATAAGACAAGATCAATGGGTCATTACATGAAAGTGTAACGACGTCCTGCGATTTTGTCGCAAGACGACAATGTCATGGGACTTTATGTTCGCAGGAATATTTAGGCCTGTCATATTTTCGCAATAATGAGGGGTGGCAAAATAAGACCTTTAACTAGGAAGGCAAAATAAGACCACACAAGAGAAATGATAAGGCAAGATCAATGGGTCATTACATGAAAATGTAAAGACGTCCTGCGATCTTGTCGCAATGACAAAATTCAACATAAACAGTTTGAATCTAGGTAACAGAGATCTTTCATTGCAAAAAGATTACATAATAAGCTTGTGAGCTTGAGAAAATGATTAAATGATAAGCTTGCGAACATGTACATGATAATGAGGCCGAGGCAATGCAAATGCCGCACACTTGATATTATGATCATATTATTATGCGATACTAATAGTGCAGGAATAAGAAAAGATGAAGCACAAGTAAGAACTTGCGAGGGACAATAAATACGCAAAGAGGAATGCATATACTAGAGACAAAATCAGAGAAATGAAGAATGGAAGCGATTTAAAGCTACATCAATTTTAGAGCGGCAAAATGAGCTAAGTAACACAAACATTAGCTATACATTGCAGTAGATAAGCATTCTCATCATACAAGCATCATACTCGCATCATGAAAGCATCGCATAAGCATTTCATGGCATAAACATCGCATAACATAATCATTACATAAGCATTATATTCGCACAAGTATTTTACAAAACTTCGCAGTTATTCAGAATTTCACAGAGTTATTGGTTTCGCAGAATTATTAAGAATTTCGCAGAATTATTCAGAATTTCGCAGGATTCTTTAGAATTTCGCAGAATGTGATTATTTCGCAAGATGTGATTATTTCGCTCAATTATTTCACACACTTATAAACAACTTGAAGAGATTATATTATCGCATCGGCCAAAGCATGAGACAGAGGCAAGATAAGAATGAAGAAACAACTCGCTCATTCAACATTTTCTTAAGGATTCTACCTTCATAGATAAAGAACAGAGGCAACTATGGATTACCAAGAAAACATTTTATGTTCTTTATCTTCTCGGTAAGAATCATTTCCAAAGAAGATGTTCACCAATGAACAACAAGAATCCTCACAAAAAATGGAGTAATAATTTCGCATGAATAGAGGCAATACTTACTACTCTCATTCAAGGATAAATACTTCTTATATTTCGAGGATTAATACTTCTTATACTTCAACTTCTAATTTCGCATGATTAGTTCGCAATGCTTCTTATTCGCAATCAAGGACGGATACTTCTTATACTTCTCAAAAGATACTTCATACTTCTTACATACTTCGAGGATTAAGTACTTCCTATACTTCTTCAAGGATACTTCATACTTCGCATACTTCAAGAAACGATACTTCATATATACTTCTCAAAGCTTCGGAACTTCGCAAAAGAATAGAGGCAAGTACGTACTTTTCAAGTCCAGTGTTCTTTCGCTCGTTCCTTCATCAATAAAGATCAAAGACTACTACAACAACAGATTTTTTCTTAAAGATCGCTCTTCAAGCAATATTCAAGAAAAAAGAGGCAAGATGTAGGAGCAGAATATCGCAGCAACCCTCACTTGCGAATTATTAACGAAGCAACTTAATAATGTCGCAGAAGAAATATTAGAAACGACGCAACAAATGACATTAGCTTAAATATGAGAAAGGTGTGACGATTCTGCGAAGAGTCAAGAAGACTTGCGAAGACTAACATTTGTAGACCTGCGAAATGTCGCAAGGTAAATCCGAAATTAAGGGAAATATTAGTTGTACATGAGCTATCATCCACTATGTAATATCCTATATAAAGAGAAAGGCAGGAGAGAGAAAAGGAAGAGACACATTTTTGGAGAGGATACACATTTTTATAAGAGAGAGAGAGAGATATTTTCTTTATCATCTTCTTCCCCAAATAATTAGATCTAGAGCTCTACAAAATATCCATTAATGGAGATTGTAAATGTAATACTAATGTAACCTCAACAATCATAGTGAAAAACCCTACCACGTGGATGTAGATCACATTGATCGAACCACGTAAATTCTTGTGTCTCCATTTATAATTTTAGGATTTTTATCTCTATTTTCATATCAAATAAGTTTAGATCTAGAAATTATTATCAAGATATGATGAGGGGTGTGTTGTGGGATTTCCTGCAACTACATAACCTTTGGTTGTTGATTGAAATTATTTGATCCTTGAACATTGGTATTTGGTACCGTTCAAGTTACTTCTCTTATATTCAATCGGGCTCGCAAATTTCTATTTGCTGATTGCAGATTGAATTGAGAAACATAGATATAAACTCTTTGATATACTTTTCTCTAGATTAAGTCTAACTGTCTAGTTGATTCTCTTGAAAGTATATTGGAGTTTGTCTATTCAGATTGCCAAACGAAATATTGGGTGTGGTTGTTCTACCCCCGCTTTTTCAATTGGTATCAGAGCAGGCAAACACATTTAAGACCTAATAAGTCTGTGTTTGTAGCTATCTGACTATGGACGATAATATCTCTGATAACGCATCAACAGTTCAGAAACATTCTAACCTGGTGCAAAGTCTTGTTATCCTGAGAAATCTCTCATGTCTTCTTCATCATCTAAAACTGTGTATAACTGGGAAGCACGCCTAGATGAACAATTGGATGAAATTTCTGATGAAAGTAATTCAGAAGAGGGATAAGATGTTGATGAGGAAGTCTCATAGTACATTAATTTTTTCGATCATCTCCTAAAGAAAGAAAAGTCAATTTCTTGCTTGGCTGAGTTTCTGACTCCTCTCTGTCTTGAAAACAGAAAAATGAGAAAACTCTTTAAGGGATATGACTGCGGTTATAGTTTGCTACAATATATTCTTAAAGATCGTGAGGAAGATCTATGTTCAAAAAAATCTGAATGTGATGAACTTCGTCAAAATCTCTTTGAGTTGAAAGAAAGACTTGTAGAAACCAATGCAAGGTATGACTTTCAAAAAAATTGTTTAAATGACAGAGAAAAAAAATTTCTCACCCGAGAGAAACAATTGGAGACTCATCTTAGTGCTGCTCTTGAGGAGGTTAAATCCTTGGTTCAATTCTAGCTTTACAAAAATTTTCTTTTATTTTAGGAGCAAGTAAATATCATCGTGATACACGTAGTCTGGGATATAAAGGTATAGACGCTCCAAGTACTGGTAAGATCAATTTTGTTCTTCCTAATTATCTTCTTCAAGCTGAAAATTTCACCAGCCGTAAAAGTGAAAAACCTTCTTCAGCAGCAGATGTTTCTAGAAACCAAGAATGTCATCCCTCTAAGACTACTCAGTTGAGAACGGTTAAAAACACTCCCCATCAATTGCTATTATTGCATGAAGAATGCTTCAAAAAAAAATTGCGGGAAGAAAGGTCGACCGAAAGAAGATTTCACCTTCGTTCACGGAATGAAAAACTTCATAACACTCTTGTCTGGATGTCTAAAGAAGTAATCAAACCTGCTTCTCAGTGTGCGGTTAGAAATTCATCTCACAATCATGAAAAGTGCTGTGATGGGCCAAAACCTGATTATGAATATTTTAAACAACTTTTACTTACAACTGTAAAAGGAATAATGTTATATGGATGACTGATAACTCTGAAAAGTCTATAAAGAGAAAAGGTTTCGAAGGAAAAAGAAAACTTCAAATTCTTCCCTTTTCTTCAAAGATGATCTTGGTCCTAAAATAACTGTTCCTGATTATATTCACATCAATAGTCGTGTTTCGGAACTCAAGACCAGTATCAACGGTCTCAAGCGCAAGATCAAGAAGGCGAGAAAAGCAGCAGCCGGCTCAGGTAACTTTTGTCCTTCCCTTGTTAATTTCTTTGAAGATTCACATAAGGCTTTTGTTGTATGTCAAGGAAGTGAAAAGGAAAAAATTAATACCCCTGATGAGCTTCATGTTCTACATATCAAAATTTGACCATTTCCTTATGTGTATCCTCTATAAGACTATGAGATGATACATATAACTCTCGAGAAGATCCTTCCTTCTTGACAAATGGTATGTGCTGTACTTTTTGTTTTGATCATTGTTTTTCCTTTATGAGTCTTGCTCCGGAAAGTTTTTGTGCTTTGTTAGTCTGATGCTTTGTTTAGAACTTTAGTTTCTTCTTCCTCAATGACAGTTGATTTCCAACTTTGTGTTACACTCGTTGTTAGCCAAAGTTTCATGTCATGTGTTCAGAATGTGTTCTGTCAAAACGTGTTCCCAACGTTAGCTCCGGTGTTTGACTTTTGGGTCATTACTATGAATCTTGTGCACCCGACCCGTTATCAAACGGTTACAAGAAACTCTAGGGTTTCCTTGTAGAAATCTCTTAATATTTATCAAGGATTTGTTTTGATATAAATACTTCCTCAGTAAAGTCAAGACTTCTCTTGGATTGTTTGTGTGCACGATGGAAGGATGCAATGAGAAAGACAAGTTTGATGATGCCAAATTCCTTGATCTTCATGAAGAACCCATCTCCATAATTTTCTTTCAAGCAGTTGATCATGAAAAAGATCGTCCAGTTAAAATGTCTCTTCAATTTGGTTGGAAATCTTCTTCAAGATTTTGAGGTCGTTTGTGAACAACTTGAAATTGCATCAAAGAACCTTACGTTTCTGAAAAAACGAACTAAAGAAAGCGTCTGATAAACTCGCTCTTGTCCGTTCTTTGGTTGATGATCGCGTCTAAGTTTTCTAGTTGATCTTTTGATTATTGTCTAGAAAACTTCTTATGAGAATTTATTCTTGTGTTTTTAAGAAGGATAACTAGGGTTTGGAATAGCCATTATTGTGAGTACACATAGCTATAACCAACGTTTTTATATTGCAATGTTTTTAAATTTATTTATTTAAATTCTAAAATTGATTTGGAAGATGATTTTTGCAGTATTAATCTTTATAGTTTTATATATTGCAAATTGTTATGGGATATGTTGTTTACGTCCATAAACCTTGACTGTCCCATATCTGTTCAAAAGTTAACTCTATTATATGTCGGTATGAAAGTATTGATGAAAGATAGAATGAGCTTTTGACTAAAGTTAAGCCTATTATGTCATTATTTGATGGAAGATAGGATGAACTTTTGTTTACAAATATTAAGTCTATTATATGTCATTGTGCAAATAGTGATGAAAAATAGAATGAATCTTTGATTATTCGCGAAGATTGGTCTTTCCCCGATCCACATCTTTGTGTATGTACTGTGTTGCTCCGTAAGTTCTTTTATTTGAGCATGGCCAATTGAATTGATCATTTTAGTTGTAGTTAATTCAATTGAGATTTTTGGATACAAATTCATGTTTCATGTGATTTGTTAATGTCCAAAGAAATCCTTCTTTTCTTGTAAAAGGAAGGTCGCTCTTGTTGTTCTTTCGGGAATGACATTTTATGGGGGAGAATTCTTAGTTGAACTTGTGCTTAATTACCAAATATTTGTGGGAAGTGAGGCTGTGGAATATTGTAGGAGTTATCTTGTATCTTTATAAACTCCTTGATGAATACACTAAGTTTCGACTATGTGAAATCATCGAAACAAGTTGGTATGTTGTTCTCTTTTGGTCATGAAGTATCTCTATGAAAATTTCATGAGGATCCCACTAGTTTTCGTACCTTTGCCAATTTATATTGACAAAAATGGGGAGAATTAATGTGTAGTTCACACTACAAATACATATGGTTTACGGATCATTATGTAAGGGGGAGTGGTTTTCATTGTGAGATGAAGTATTGACTAAGGGGGAGTGATACATATCACCATAGTATTGTTGTCAAAGTTGTTATACAATTGAACTTTGATGATGTGTAATAATACTATGACACTGTATAACAATGATTGAGAGCAACTGTTTTCTCATTGTTATTGCTACGTGTTGAAGGGTGAATTCAGTTTTAGGTTCTACCCGTCCTAGCCACACCAGATGACCTCACTATACCAAGAATAGTAAGAGAGAGAGAGTTACCTTCCTATTGTACCTTGTCCTTTCTTATATAGGTTTTCCCAAAAGCTCTTCCTTTTATTACATCATGACACATGTCCTAACCTTTCTTAATTACTCATAATGTCATTCCTTAATATGACCTCCTTCTTCCTTATCAATTCCTTCTTTGTCCTTCCTTCTTCATGGGTATTTTCCATTTGGGCTTGGGTTTAGTCCCCAAGTCCCCATACCTTATGCCAAGCTCATCTCTATTCTTAGGGGCACCCCAAGCCCGTTAAGGGATATTTTTTCATGTATCAACATTAGTCCCCTGACTATTGGGTCAATTACCAGACGATCAATTAGTCAAAGAATCTTTTTCGGGCGCCTCCCTTTACGGTCTTTTATCGTGGGGGTTCTCCTCCCTTTGTTGAGTCTATGATCGTGGGCGACATTTAACCTCCCATCGTGTAAAATTTCCTTCTTTATTTCAGTTTCTGACGGTTACTATGCGTTGTGCATAACTGTCACGTTCAATTCCTGGAGCCCTCTATATATATAGCTGTCAATTTGTTTTCCCTTTTATCTTTCTTCTTCTTCCTTTCTTTCAAACGTACCATACCCTCGCCATGTCTAGCAGTTCCGCCAGTAGTTCTTCATCTGAAGAGTCTAGTGAATCCGAAGAACCCAGGAACGAGGGTTCCTAAGAGACAGAGTACTCCGAGCAGGATGAAATTATCTTACCCGCCCCATTGGATGGTAGATCATATACAATCGCGGAGTTTACGAGTGGGCCCGCTTTGAAGCGCGCGTTGAGGTTAAGAGAGCTCCGCGGTAAACGTGTTTTCCCTCTCGAGGATGTCCTAGTTCCTCGCCTTTTAAATCCTTTTGTGCTTCCTTATCCTTCCGCTCCTGGATGACTCATACGACCCGAGTCGGAGACTATGGACGCTTTTGCGTTCAAAACAGTACCGCGGATGGCCATTCATCGTGGCGACTCAATCTTCCTCCTATCGATATTCGGTCCAAATCAAAGACTCATCCGGTGTGGCCACATTGGGCGTCTCACATACGCTCCAACCCCAGCCACGATGCTGCTCTTTGGAGGGCTGGTATTGATGAAGCTATAAACTCGTCCCTTAAGCGGGAAGTGAATAGGTGCATCCGTGATATAACGCGGATTTTCTGCCGTTGGGCTCCTCCCGTTCATACCCTTTTTACGGCATAGGGAGAAGCAACCGTCGTCTTAGAAGATGTAGTCGCTCTTACAGGGCTACCGATTCACTAGCAGTCATTCATATGATGAGGCTACCGTCTACGAGCTACGGATGATGAGGATAAAAAATTGTGTACTTATTTATTGAAGTGTAAAGATGATTCCCGTCGTGAACTAGTACGGAAAAACCAGGTGCCATCGAAGCGAAACGAAGGCAAGGAGACCGTTGGCTTGGGTAAAAGGGGGCATCTCCGTCCGCTGTGGAGGGGAAAGCCAAGTGGGTGGAAGAGAAGAAAACTCCTCCTACACGCTCAACGGGTGATCGACTACTAACTAGCTCCATCCGTGCCTATGAGGCGATTCATGGCTCGTCAGCTCCAACAGAAGCTGATCCTGAATGGGTTGTTAAAGTCAATCGACATGCTTCTTTTTCCCTCTGGTTAAAATATTGGGCTCCTCGGATAGTTAACGGGAAAGTTCTCCCCCCCAAGCGCAAAGAGAAGAATCCCCGCGGATTTAGCCGCCTTTATCTTGTTTTAGCTTTGTCATGATGTGTTCGAATACAGTCCCCAGGATACCATTAAGGGTGAGCTCGTGCCAATGGCGGTGTTGTTGTCTCGCGGTGTCTCTTTCCCGCTTGCGCCGATGTTCTTAGGTGGTTTGTACCGTCATCTTGATCTATTCTGTCGGGATCTTCAGACAGTAGGTTAATCTCACAAGATAGATACCTATATCCCGGCTTCTTTCATACATGCGTGGTATTAGGAACATGTTCCCCAATGCGCGTCTGAGCCTAATGAACTTGCAATTCATCGCGAGGAAGACATTAAGCAGGACTATGGTTCAGTTAAGAGGCTTCCCGTTGTTTACGGCTACCCACGGATGGCTCTTTGGATTTTGAAGGGGAAAATACCCAAGGGCGATCTTAGTAAGCACTTGGACGTGGCTAAGGATTTTGAACCATTTCCCTATCAAGACGGTCGATCGGGTCCAGCGCATTATGATTTTGTTGCACCTTTTGATGCGGAGTTGGATTCAACAAAGATTTTGTCAGAGGCAGATTTTGATTCAGCGATGGCCAGATGTCCGGCTATCTTCCCCGGCTTATATGCTGGTAAGTTCATCGCTGTGTCTTACAACCCTGATCGTGAAGCTCGGCAAGTTGGGTTTTACCAAGGGTGTAGGATCAGAATATCGCAACAACCATACCTCGCGAGATCAATAAACGAAAGCATTGCGATAGTGTCGCAGAAGAATAATATAAATGACGCAATGAATGACGGCAGCCAAAACACGAGAAAGATGTGAAGACACAGCGAGATTTAGGATAGTTGCGAGATTATATATTTGTACACTTGCGATATCTCGCAAGTCATTCCCGAAAATAAAGGACAAATTTAGTCATCCATCCATTATATACTACCTTATATAAAGAGTCGAATAAGTCTGTTGTGAGGGGGATTCTTTTTCAGAGTGTTAGACAAGTCATTAAGAGAGAGAAAGTTTGTGGTGATTGTAATTTCTTTAGCTCTTTTCTATTTTATCTTGTAAACATTCAAGGAAATAATCAATAAAATCATTGTTATTCATCTTAAAATGTCTTAGTTGTGTTGATTATTGTGAGGGGTGTAGTGTAGGATTCCTGCAACTACATATTGGCGCTAGAAACAGGGACAGATTGAAGATAAGAGATTGTATATTGTCATTAAAATACAACAAATCAAGAGTATGATGGATAAATTGGAGAAAATCAGAATCAAAGAGAATGATGGAGAACTGGAATGTAATATGATTACAAAAACAATGGTTAATGAATTTCATGAAAATATCAAAGGGAGAATACACAAAAGAGATTTTGAAGGAAAGAAAATTGTAACAGCAGAGAAGATGTCACCTTTGAAAGAATGGGGAAAACAGAGAATTATATTCACAGCAACGGAGATATCAGGAGAGAATTTAAATCACACATCTCCATTAGTGATTACAATAAGTGCAAGCAAAGAAGGAGGAAAATTAACAAAAACAATGGAAAAATGGGCAATAAATAGAACTTTGGTGGATACAGGGAGTTCAGTGAATATAATGTTTTATCATGCATATAAAAAATTGGGGTACAAAGATGAAGAAATGACTTCCGCAACATATCATATCTATGGTTTCGGCAAATCAATAACAAAACCTAAAGGGGAAATAAAAATACGAATTTTGTTGGGAGAAATTGAAACACATGTGACGCTATGTGTAGTGGATATGGAATCACCATATAACATGCTATTGGGAAGACCATGGATACATGCAATAAAAGCTGTAGCTTCAACATTTCATCAATGTGTCAAATTTCCTATGCCGAGTGGAATTGGCGAAATCGGAGGAGATACCAATAAAGGAAGAATATATCATCAAATCGAAGTAAAACATTATGAAGAACAGGTGAAGAGGCGAAAAGATCGCAAGAAGATGGCAAAAGCAGTGAAAAAGGAAGAATAATTTAGAACTTACATGATAAGAGCGGAAGAAGGAAAAGGAATATGTGGTGAAGAGAATGATCTCGCGAAGGAAGTAAAAGGACCAACGCCCATAGGAGAACCAACGGCTAGTTACACCGTGCGAGCCAACAAAGGAAGTGAATATCGGAACTGAAGAAGAACCCAAGATGTTAAAAATTGGGACTAAAATGGAGGTGGATGAGGAAAGAAAGACCATTGATTTGTTGCGAGATTATAAAGACATTTTCGCGTGGGATATGGATGAGATGCATGGAATAGATCCCTCATAAATTAGAGATTGATAAAAATGCAAGACCATTCAAGCAAAGAATTAGAAAAATTGCAACAGCATATCATCCTCAAATAGAAGAAGAGTTGCGGAAGATGCTTGATGCCTAAGATATTAGACAAGCAAAATACCCCGAATGGATAGCAAATATGGTTGTAGTTCCAAAGAAGAAGAAAAGGAATAAGAATTTGTATAGATTTTACCGATCTAAACAAAGCTTGTCCAAAAGATAGTTTTCCCTTGCCGATATTCCGCAGATGGTTGAATCAAGAAATAGGACATGAAAGGATATCCTCTCTTGATGGATATAAGGGATACAATCAAATTCCTCTCGCTGAAGAAGACCAAGAGCATACCGCATTTTTCGCTCCAAGAGGATTATACTTATTACACAAAAATGCCATTTGGCTGCGAAATGCCGAGCAACATACCAAAGGATAGTAGAAAAAGTGTTCAAAAATGGATACATAAAACACTAGAGGTATACGTGGATGACATGTTAATAAAAAGTAAAGAAGCAAAAGATCATGTACGGGATTTGAAGGAAATTTTTGAACAAATGAGACATTTCAACATCAAAGTAAATCCGAAAAATGTACCTTTGGGGTGGCATCTCGGAAATTTTTAGGATACATCGATCAAAATAAGGAATACAAGTTGATCCAGAAAGTACAAGCAATTCGCGATATGCCGACACCAAAGAATAAATGAAAGATGTGCAAAAGTTAAATGGATTATTAGCTTCGCTTAGGGAGATTCATCTCGCGATCATCCTGATAAATGCAAACATTTTTTCAACATACTTAAAAAGGGAGCAAAATTTAGGTGGACGGATGAATGTGAAAAGGCGTTGCAAGGAATAAAAGAACATCTAATGGATATATCAATATTATAAAAAGCAGAACCAGGGGAGGAATTACTAATTTACCTCGCGACAACCTCGCATGCACTAAGCGCAGATTATTGCGAATGGACGCAGGTGTGGAAAAACCAATTTATTATATCAAGAAACATTCAATGCCGCAGAGAAAAATTATTCAAAAATTGAAAAATTAATTTTGGCATTAATTTACGCAACATTTAAACTTCGCATCTACTTCGAAGCACACGGTAAAGGTAATGACAAAAGTACCAATTGAGTAATGAAAAATTCAAAAAGGTCAGGAAGGATTGAAAGATCGAATGCTCAAGTAAGTCACTGCAAACTCAAATATGAAGTGTTATCCTCACCCAAATCACAAGTTGTTGCGTACTTTTTAGCAGAATTTCCATTGGAAGAGGATGAAGCAAAGGAATAAATGATGGATGTAGAAGAGGAACATGGAAATCTGAGGGATTTATTAACCGAGCCAAACAGATGGGAAATATTGGTAGATGGATCATCAAATGGAGAAGGTAACGGAATTGGGATTATTGTAATTTCGCTTTAAGGCAATAAAATGGCTTTCTTTTTAGATTAGAATTTGCATCTACCAACAATGAAACAGAGTATGAAGCTATAGTACATGCTTTGCGATTTGCAATAGAAATGAAGTTGGAGAATGTAAGAGTTACCAAAGATTCTCGCTAGCTATTCGCCAGATAAAAGAAGAGTATACTACAAATGAAGCATCCTTGAAAAATACAAAAACTTGTTGAAGAATTGTCAATAAAATACCAAAAATAAAGTGGAGGCACATATCAAGAAAAGACAATAGACTCACAGATGCTTTGGCTTTTATATCAAGTATGATGACAGATCCATCTCGCGAGATGCATAAAAATACGTACACTTCTATCACCATCAATCAACAAAGAGGAAGAAGAAGAAGCAGAAGTAATGCTCATAGAAGATGAAATACAAAGACCCCATTGCGAGGATTGAGGACGTAACTTCATGCTTATCTAATGAAAGGATAAACACCAAGAAATAGATTAGAGATGCATAAATTAAAAAAGCCGTGCAACAAATTATGAATTAAGAGACGGGGTATTGTACCGAAGATCCTTTAATGGACCCTCGCTTAGATGTTTAACACGAAAGTAAGGAGAAGCAGTGTTAAAAATGCTACACAAATGGGGATGTTGGCAATCATAGTGGCTAAGGTCTTTAGCACATAAGGAGAAAATGCAAGGCTATTATTGGCCATATATGCATGAAGATGCAAAACAAATATCAAGACGTTATAAGATTGTCAAAGACACTAAAGAAAATACATGCACCAGAGCACCATTAACCTCTTCAACAAGTGTATGGCCTTTTGGAAAGTGGGGTTAGATATTGTAGGACCATTTTTACCAGGCACAAAAGGAGATATTTGATTGTCGCTACTGATTATTTCACAAAGTGGGCGTAAGTAAAGTCGGTACAACACATTCGCGATAAAGATATTTTTACTTTCATATTCGAAAACATAATATGCAGATTTGGAATTCCAGCACAGTTGGTATCTGACAATGGGACACAGTTTGAGGGACAAAATATAGAATTATTGCTTAATGCATTTCAAATAAAATGTGGGAAATCAACTCGCAGGCCAATGGACAGGCGGAAGCAACAAATAAAACAATCGTTGATATACTAAAAAAGAAATTAGAAGGGCATAATAAGGCATGGTGTGAACAAGATATAGTTGGCAAAAAAATGGGATGGACCTTATATCATCAAGGAGATAGTTGGAACAGGGGCATATAGATTAATAGATCCTGAGGGCAAAGATGTGGGCCAAAGATTGGATAGACCGTGGAATAGATTGTATCTCAAGAAATATTACCCGTAGAAGATATAAGGGAATGAATAAGTTGCGAAATATTGAATGGATGAAATGAAATAAATTTATAAGAAATGTTCTTGTGACAGAGTGATTGCGAAATTGCATAAAATAAAGAAAGAATGTGCGAACATCTCGCCAATTAAATAACAAGAGATAATCAAAATGAATGATTGAACGAATTGATTTAAATGAATGAGTGAGTGAATGGGACGAACCTTTATGGCGTACACCCTAGTTCGCGAATGATATTTCGTAAGAGGCAAATGTAAGACCTAAAGTGCGTCATATAAGGGGGTATCTCTTGACATGGCTCAGGGAAAAGGTTACACCGCCCCTGCAACTTGAGTCATGAAAATTTGGGGTCAATAAAGCCCATCCGGGGGAGATACCTTGGACTTCCAACTATATATATAAGGTTATACCCTGGTTGGACGACCGAGGGTCTCTTCCAAGGAGCCGTATGACCAAGGCGCCGAGGTACACGGTTGAGCCAAGAGTGCCTGGGCATTTGAAGTGTCTCGCCATTCTTGGCAAGTCTTGGCACATGCCGCACTCGCCAAGAAAACTCCACTTAGGTGCAAATCCGTAACCATAAACCCTATAGGTATAAGGGATAAGAGGTCACGAAAACAACCGGTTGTTGTTAAGACCTGATGGGAGGAGCTAGTCTTGTATGGCCGATGACGCTCCTTGAAGGGGCAACCAGGAGATGATAAGGGCTTTAATTCCTCCATTAGGGAGCCGATAAGTGTCAAAAGACGCAAATGTCATGAGGCTCTATTTTTGCAAGAAAATTTAGGCTTGTCATATTTGTGCGATGATCCGGAAGAGGCAATAATACTAACACGAGGGTAAGACGAGATCAATGGGTCTTTACATGAAAGTGTAAAGACGTCCCGCGATTTTCGCCGCAAGACGACAATGTCATGGGGCTTCAAGTTCACAAGAATTTTAAGGCCTGTCATATTGTCGCAACAAAAATATCCTCAGAGGCAAAAATACTAAGAAAATGATAAGACAAGATCAATGGGTCGTTACATGAAAGTGTAATGACGTCCGCGATTTTGTCGCAAGACGGCAATGTCATGGGGCTTCAAGTTCGCAAGAATTTTAGGCCCGTCATATTGTCGCAAAATGAGGGGTGGCAAAATAAGACCTTTAACTAGGAAGGCAAAATAAGACCACACAAAAACAATGATAAGGCAAGATCAATGGGTCATTACATGAAAGTGTAAAGACGTCCTGCGATCTTGTCGCAATAATGAATATCAACATAAATGAAGATAATGGAATAGCAATTATTAAATACCAAAAATTATACTCATTGAAAGAAAGAATAGTAATAAGCAGATGAGTACATACATCAAAAAGATGATTGAAGTACATAAAAAGCAACAAGATAAGAAGAAAGATTACAAGAGAAAGTCATTTCTCAAATATCATTTTTCACCGTAAGGAGATGTTTGGGTTTTCTTCAAAGAACTTTATCTCGTATTTTCGCCATCATTATATTTCCACCGGATCTTTCTTCACCCAGATCATCATTGGCGCTTTGCTAGGAGAGATTGTCTCTTCATTCGCGATTTCTTCGCCACTGTTGTAGTCAAAATCGATGTCAGGAGAATTAGGAACTTCATCGTCACTTACTTCCGCAGGTTCGATACATACAGATCAAGAGATTTGGATAGTAGAACATTATTTACAACAACTTCGCCTTAAGATGAAATTGACGAAGGAGTGCTTTCTCGATGATTTCTACTCTCTATACTTTACAATCGTACATATAATCGAATCTTCTTTCGCACGATCGCGAAACGAGCAAGGGAAGCAAAGAGTATTCCATTTTCTTTGCGAATTTTTGAATAGTCGACTTTAGAGTGGCAATAGAGGAATGAAGATTTTTCTCGTAATCTGCGAAAAGAAAAGAACATAGAAAATTATTCAGATTTTATGACTTCGCAAGGAAAATATCACAAGATAATAAATAAATGTATTAAGGTAGTCAAATAATATGACTACCTTCCTTCTGCGAGGTAAGATATTGGATTAAATCCGAACAACTATTCTCCAAATGATCCATGGCATTGTCAAAATTATCTCCAATTAAACCTTTCAATGAGATCGCAAGCTTTTTTTCGTTGGAAACAACTAAGGCATTTTCTTTCGCAAGGGAAGAGTTGGACTTTTCTAACTTGGAACATTGATCCTTGAATTGGTTTGCCTTTACACTTAAGATTATTCTACCCCGAATAAGTTTATCCTTCTCTGCAAAGAACTTCTTCAAGTTAATTTCTCAAATGAGCAAAGAGATTGTTCTTGCTCTTTTACATAATTTTTGACAAACATCGACCATTGCGAGTAAATCGCCACCTTGTTTAACAGAGTTCGCTTTTCTTGAGAAAGAGTTCCATTCTCATCTGATAAAGTTTCCAACTCTAAATTAGCTTTAGTCAAAGAGTAAGAGAGATGAGATAATTCATTACTTAATGAGTCTTGTTTCTGAGCTAAATCAGCATTTTCTTTAGAAAGATTATCTATTTGATCAACAGAATATGTATGAAGATTATCTAATTGGTTATATTGCTCCATCCAAGCATCTCTATCAACTCGAACTTCTTCAACAGTAGATTCCAACTGATATATCTCCATTTTTCGCTTCTGGTTTAAAGCTTGAAAGGCGAACAAGGGCTTTTGTTTTATTCAAAAAAAAAATAAAAAAAAATGGACAATACAGAGGCAAGAGTATACCTTTTAATTCTTCATTCTTCTTGCGAAGATTATCACGATCCAGCGAAACATTTTGAAGTTTTTGATTCTCAAGTTGGAGAATATTACATTTTGCGTATCATAGCTTGGAGATCATTCTTCAAAATATTAATTTCTTGCTCCAAAGATGTTTGCGAAATTTATAAGGGCCAAGGTGTTTGCTCAAAATCTCGCAAATATCGATTTGATAGGGTCGATTAAGTTTTCTTGAATCGTTCACAATATCCGATAGAACTTTGAAGGCCACATATATTCCTTCTAAATTTTCTTTAGTAAGAGGGATTTGCTCGTAAAAGGAAGTAACGGTGATAGAAGAAGGAAGAGATGAGTCATCTTTTGTTAAAGGAATATCATGAGAAGAGGAAATCTCATGAGGGTTAATGACTGGAGAAATAGTAGAGGCATTGACAAGGGAAGAAGAAATAGGCTCATTCGCAATGGGATTGTTATGAGGGATTTGATCTATGAGAAATTCAGGCATAGAAGTGTTATCTTTGACAATATTTTCGCAGGAAGAAACAATAGGATTATCTTGCGAAGATTTCACAGCAGAGTTGTAAGTTTGAATATAGGGAAGGAAACAAGAGGGTGCAACAGTTTAGAATGGCGAGGCTTCTCGGGGGACCTATCAACATTTTTGTCATCCTTCAATTACAAGATAAATAAGAAACAGAGGCAACAATATTGTTATTAAAAGAGTAAATGTTTCTTAAATACCTTGTTATTCGCAGCTTTCTTTTAGAGGCGGCGGATTTCTAAGCGAACCCATGGAGATATTAGGGTTCACAATGGTGAACTTGGTACTAGATTTGTTCTTGCTAAAACAAAAATGGCAGGGGAGTCATTAAAAGAAGAACAAGACGTAATAAAACAACTTCAATAAGAGAGATCAATCACAAAATGATCAAATTCAAAGAAACTTAACAAACCTTGATGCCATAGAAACAAAAGCGTAAGAATAGTAGCAGAAAACGATGAAGAAGACGATGAAGAAAAGCAAAGAAAAAAAAAAGTTGCAGATGATGAAGAAGACGAAGTAAAAGAAAAGAAATGCTTTCACAAGGAATCCTCCTTTAAATAGACAAGAAAAGAGTAACCGGATAACATTAAATGTATCGGTAAAAAGGGAAATTTTAGATACGTGTAATCAGTCATTCCTAAATTTACTAATCTTGTCTAAAATTGATAGAAAACAGACGATTGCGGCATTTCAAAATATTGGTTCTCATGACATTCTCTTCTTCGCAGAGAAGACATGAGAAGAGGCAAGATGTAGGATCAGAATATCGCAACAACCATACCTCGCGAGATCAATAAACGAAAGCATTGCGATAGTGTCGCAGAAGAATAATATAAATGACGTAATGAATTACGGCAGCCAAAACACGAGAAAGATGTGAAGACACAGCGAGATTTAGGATAGTTGCGAGATTATATATTTGTACACTTGCGATATCTCGCAAGTCATTCCAGAAATAAAGGACAAATTTAGTCATCCATTATATACTACCTTATATAAAGAGTCAAATAAGTCTCATTGTGAGGGGGATTCTTTTTCGTGAGTGTTAGACAAGTCATTAGGAGAGAGAAAGTTTGTGGTGATTGTAATTTCTTTAGCTCTTTTCTATTTTATCTTGTAAACATTCAAGGAAATAATCAATAAAATCATTGTTATTCATCTTAAAATGTCTTAGTTGTGTGGATTATTGTGAGGGGTGTAGTGTAGGATTTCCTGCAACTACAAAGGGGTTCCTCATAGGTTCCCTCCTCCGGAAAACTCCAACATTGAGGACGTCGTTGCTAGTTTTGATCGTTATGTCTTTAAGGGGGCGACTCGCTTGTCTGATCGAGGAATTTTCTCCGCGCGGACCTTAGCAGGCCATCTCCGCGCGGACCTTAGCGGTTACTGAAAGGTCCCAAGAGTATCATGATTTCTTACGGCGCCGAGCTTTGAATTTTCTTTTGCGCGAATCGTCTCCTTCTCGTGACTTGACTATTCAAGATCTTCGGGAACTTCATGCGTCTGGCCGAATCAAACTTGATGATGATGTAGCTGCCGAGCATCGCCTTGTTCCGGCTAATAATGGTCGCTCGGAACCCGTGGTGACCTCTTGGGCCCCTCCCGAGGGTCACGAGCCAGCAAAGCCGAAGAAGGGGTCATTTTCCGACCGTAAACCTCCGCGGCTAGATGTGAGGTCGTCTGCTAGTCCTTTAGCGCCCCAGGTATTTGTTATCTCCTTTGATTTGTATTTTTGTTATTGATCACTACGCTTCCCCCTTTATTTTGATGAGATGGGTGGCAGAAATCACTTTTCCAGGAAGCTCCTCCTTCCAATCGCCTAGGGTGGAAACCCCCTTCTTACGTGATGGAAGAATACTTGAATATGCCTCGAATCCGATTGACCGAGAGGAGTCTAAAGAAGAAATCTAGGCGGGAGGCGAACCAATCATCTACTCCGCGCCCTTGTTCCTCTATTAATACCACATCTTTGCATCCTCTACAAAGCCATCAGAGGAGCGCGTCACAGCCCCCCGGGGGTATAAGTAGTAGTTCGAATTCCTCATTTGTAGACCAGTTAAGGAATCTTGGGGTTAGCTAGCCTTCCTTCAGGGGCAGGTTGGGTATCTCCGCGTCTTCATGTATCGTCAGTTCATCCTCTTCTGGCTAAAACCGTTCGTGGCAGAGGCGAATTGCCAGTGTCTCCTAGTGCCGTTCTGCAATCAATGAGCCCTTCCGGGTCCAACCTGGCCGGGCTTCTAAGGGGTCCTCATCCCACGTGGCATTAACTGCTGATGATCCCGTTGTGTAACTTCCTATTTAATACGTGTCTTCGTTCTTGTTATTCTTCTCTCTTTCTCTTTTTTTTTCTTCTTATAAATCTAAGTCGTTTTTTGCAATGGTGCTTATTTCTCATTTGTCAGGCTCCACTAGTAACTCAGAGTCGTCTTCTAGTTCCTCCGCATCTCGCCCTAAAACCTCTGATATTCTGCTAGGCTCGTCGATTCCTGAGGTTAGTCCCTTCTCTTTCTTCTGTTGCTCGTGCTTATCTATAATTTCTTCTTGTTGACGTATTGTTGTTGGTGCCCGAATATGGGTAAGAAGCGCAAGGAAACCACGAAGCCTGACATGGATGGCACAAGGCGCGTGGTCCCTAGTGTCGATGGATCTCTTAAGCGCGCTAAAGTGGATGGCGCAAGTTCATCTATCCCTTTAGATAAGCGCATCGATGTCCTTACTTCCAATACACCAACCACCCCGTCGTACTGCAGGTCTTCGAAGATGCACGGTTTCGTTTTCCTCTGGTGGTGAGTGCCGCCGAGGCTGGAGTAGACCCTGCTACCCACACTCTTGTCCACAACTTCTGGGTACCGACGATTTTTGTTGCCGCTTACAGAGACATCATTGAGCATGGTGGCGGTCATATGGCAAAGGAGGGCCTTTTGGCCGTTCCTATTTTGTGTTATATGACCAGAAACCTTATGGAGATCGCAGACCACCTTACGTGCGTAGGGGATGATCCCGTTGACGCAGCGACTTTGCGTGGTTGGGAAGCTGTTGTGCAATCTGCGCTTAATGTTAAGTTCCCGATAGTGTGGTTGGAGGAGCTGTTGGCGAAAGTGAAGGGCCGTAATGACCCTCGTAGTCGGCTCACAAGTCAAATTTCTCAGTTGGAAGATGAGCTGAAGAAGCGCTCGGAGACAACTTCCAGCAAGAAGGTGGTGTTGAATATATTGCTTGCTGATGTTGGAGTGGATAATGACGAGGTGTTACGGGCTGAGGCCGCCGAGGCGACAGTTCAAGCTGAGATTGAGGAGAAACGGCAAGAGCTGGAGAGGCTTTAATTTGGTTAAAGCGCTTTGTTCTTGTGCCGGATTTCCTTTTATTTTCCTTTGTTGAACTTGCCTTTTAGGCGTCGCGTTTGTTGTTTGTTTGTTTTATATTGTGGGATATTCTGTGGTGTTTGAATAATTTTTTCATCATATCGGTATTTTATTATGTTCTAAGCACGCTTTGGTTGTTTATAATTTTCTTGTCTTATTATTGAGAGGTGCGTGAGGCTGGACGAGTGTTCTCGTCCTCTTTGAGTATGATGATTGCCGGGTGATTACCCTCTTCCCCCTCCCCCCCCCCTCTTTTTATCAAAAGGAAGCGGTGGGAAAGGGGTTATTAGTAAACACGCCTGCTCCTTCCTTTTTTTTTTTTTTTTTTGGGAAGGTATCAGGTAAGTCATGCGTTGATAATCGCGCCTACTCTTCTTTTCAGTGGGAAGCGATGATAAAAGTGAGAATTAGTAAAACACGCCTACTCCCCGCTATTTATTTTGAAAGGGTGTTGGGTGAGGCAGGCATGGGTGATACGCGCCTGCTTCGTCGATCAAACGCGTTTGGTTTTTCTAGGACTTAAGTGTATTTTATCAACCAATTAGGCGCCTTCGGCATTCTTGGAGACTTCTTGTAAGTTTGTCGGGCCAATCAGCGCCCTTGGCATAGCCGGCCTTTGTAGATTTGTGAGTCAATCAACTGCCTTTGGTGGGGTGGACGTGGGTAAACGCACCTACTCCCTCTTTTATTTCGAAAGGGTGTTGGGGGGAGTGGGTGTTAGGAAAGTGTGCAAGCGCCTTTGGCCTCCCTGAGATCTTTTGTGAATTTTTCAGTCGACCAGGCGTCCTTGACATTCCCGGGACCTTTTGTGGATTTTTCAGTCAATTAGGCGCCTTTGGCATTCCTGAGATCTTTTGTGAGTTTGTCATTCAATCATGCGCCTTTGGCATTCCCGAGACCTTTTGTGAATTCGTCAGTCGATCAGGCGCCTTTGGATTTTCTGAGACCTTTTGTGAATTTGTCAGTCAATCAGGCGCCTTTGGCTTTCCTGAGATCTTTTGTGAATTTGTCAGTCAATCAGGCACCTTTGGCTTTCCTGAGACCTTTTGTGAGTCGATCAGGCGCCTTTGGCATTCCCGAGACCTTTTGTGAATTTGTCAGTCGACCAGGCGCCCTTGGCATTCCCGGGACCTTTTGTGGATTTGTCATTCAATCATGTGCCTTTGGCTTTCCTGAGACATTTTGAGATATCTGCCCGCAAATTGTGAGAGAAGTTGTTCTTACCAAAAAGAAAAAAAAATGTTTTCAACTTGCTGACTTATCCTTCGCGTTCTCCCTTTCTCTCTCTTTTGGGTTAGTAGTGAGGAAACGGATCATGTTCAATCGTCTGTTTTGTCGCCTCGAGTTCCCCAGCTGCCCACTTGCGTTCAAATATGCTCTGAATAGCAAAGCATTCTTCCGTTGGGTGCCCATCCTTCAGTGGTAGTGGTAGTATCTGACCGAGTTTTTATCCATTTTGTTGATATCTACTGTAGTCGGAGGTAGCTGGATTTCCCTTCCGGCGACCCATCGATTTAGTAGTTTAATCGCACGCTCTTTTCTCCAGGGAATAGGGGGTGGTATTTTGTAGTCGCGCCTACTTCCTCCGTTTCTTCCTTTATTTCTGCCATCAGCTTGGAATTGGTCTCTATTTTCCTTATTAATGTTAGGTCTTACGTTGCGCTGGTTTTCTGACACATCGCTAATCGTGGTGCGCCAAATAGGTGTCTTTCTATGCAGTCGGCGATTGTCTTAGCTGCTTCTTCTAGTTCAACGAAGGTCTGGAACCTGAAATTAATTAAACCCCCCTGAAAGTTGGGACCATTCCGCGTACATAAATTTCAACAAGTGCCTCCTCATTGATGTCTTCATGACAGTCAAGTGCCAAGCGCCGGAACTGTAAGATGTACTTTCCTACTTCTTCGCCTGTCCGCTGCCCACTCTTGCTTAAGTCTATCGTCGTGATCTTCCTTTTGGCCGAGTAAAACTTCCCAAGAAAGAGTGCAGACAAAGTTTGCCAGGAATCCACGCTTTCCTCTTTTAGGTTATCATACCAAGTGAATGATGTGCCTGTGAGTGACTTGGGGAATTCTTTTAAGCACAGTTTTCCATCGATAGCTCTGTCGTTCATTACTGATAAGAATCGGCTGAGATGTTCTCGCGTTTCCTTGACCTTCGTACACTTTGAACTTTGGAGAGGTGTAGTCTTCGGGATACGAGTATTCTCGGATGTGCGCATGGTATGGGCTACTCACGCGGCAATGATTCTCTTGTTTTACCACATGGTAGTTCTGCTCTAAGTATTCGGCAATTTCTTTTTGTGACGTTACGGTTGTCTTGCCGCCTTTGTGTTCTTCACCTTTTGTTGCTTCCTCGAGAGTACTTTGTCCTGCCATCATTGCTTGTGCTACCCAGTCTTCGAGCTCTTATCTCCTTCGTGAGCGCTCGTCCAATTCTTCTTGCATGCTTTGCAAAGTTGATGACATGGGTTTCTATAGTCGAGCTACCTGTGTGTTCTTTTCCAGTGTTGTTGCTGCCTCTCTATCTTGGGATCCATGGTTCTCCGATTGCTTAATAACGCCTAGGATCGGTGTTTCTTCCTCGCTGTCATCATCTTCCATCATCACCTCGCCAAGGTTAACGGGTTGATTGACCGCTTGGTTTCCTGTCGCGCCTGAATTAGCGCCTTTTGGGTGTGTCATGATGGGCTAGGCACGAGCCTCCGGGTGTGGTCGCCAAATATTGAAAGGTGAATTCAGTCTTAGGTTCTACCCGTCCTAGCCACACCAAATGACCTCACTATACCAATAATAGTAAGAGAGAGAGAATTACCTTTCTATTTTACCTTGTCCTTTGTTATATAGGTTTTCCCAAAAGCTCTTCTTTTTATTACATCATGACACTTGTCCTAACCTTTCTTAATTACTCATAATGTCATTCCTTAATATGACCTCCTTCTTCATTATCAATTCCTTCTTTGTCCTTCCTTCTTTATGGGTATTTTCCATTTGGGCTTGGGTTTGGTCCCCAAGTCCCCATACCTTATGCCAAGCTCATCTCTATTCTTAGGGGCATCCCAAGCCCGTTAAGGGACATTTTTTCATGTATCAACACTACGGATCTTCAACAACTATGATGCTGAGTTGAACACATTTGGAATCATTGGAGTACTTGGAAGTAACGAAGATTTCGAGTAATGTTGAAGAACCAAGGAGATCAAGCATTTGCGTACCCGTTTGCATACTTGAGTAGTTAAAGTTCTAAAATCGGTTTTTTCATGAACTAATACATTTATATATTAAGGAATGCATTCTTTGCAAACCGTGGCTATAATGTTCATGAATTGATTCGAGTGAATCAAACCGATTTTGCTTCAATTGTGTTATTGTATACTTCTATGAGAATATAACAATTAAAAAACTCTTTAGCTAGTTTCATTTGAGTCATTTGAACTAGTTATGGTTAAGATGAATAAGGTTGATATGAGAGTGTTCATATAGCTAACCTTGGTTAACTACTGTTGCGCCAACATGGTCTACACGTTTATGTACGGTTACTTAAACCTAAATGAAGGTACATTTCATTTGTGTATAACAAGCTAAGTCCGATCTAACGGTTGAAAGATATTAGCTTGAATCTAATCAGGTTTTCATCTAACGGTGAATATTGAATGCTTTGTTACCAAGGTAACTTAGATTGCAAACCCTGATTTGAAAACTATATAAAGGAAAACTCTAGCAACTGGGAACCTAATCCATACACCTCCTGTGTGATACTAGTTTCATAAGCTAGAGTCGATTCTCCTTTAACCTTAGGTTTTTCACGAAACCCTGTAGGTTAACGACTTGAAGACTTCATTGGGATTGTGAAGCCAGACCCAATTATTTTCTCTATAGTTGCGTGTTCTGATCTTACTTCTACTATCGTGATTGAGTATTATCTTTGCTAAGATTAACTTGAGATTTATCTCTGATAGGTAAGATTAAAAGTAGTCACAAACATCTTCGTCTCATCGTTTGTGATTCCACAATATCTTGTTTCGCTACAATACGATTAAGATTATTGTGAGGTGATTGATAATACTAGGCTATTCTTCGGGATTATAATTTATCAATTGGTTCCTGTGCACCTTGATTTATCAAAATACGGAACAAAACTCGTAAATATTTCTGTGGGAGACAGATTTATCTATTCCAATAGAATTTTTTGTGTGAGACAGATTTGTTTATCAAGTCTTCTACTTTGGGTCGTAGCAACTCTGTGTTGTGGGTGAGATTAGCTAAGGGAATCAAGTGCATAGAATCCTCGCTAGGGTTCATAGGACGTAAGGAGCGCAACTGCACTGGATCAATGTGAGATTGATTAGGGCTCAACTACATTCCCGTCCGAAGTTCATTGGTAGTAGTCTAGTGTCCGTAGCGCTTAATACAAAGTGTGGTTTTCAAAGTCGACTAGGTCCCGGTTTTTCTTCGCATTTGCGGTTTTCCTCGTCAACAAAATTCTGGTGTTTGTGTTTTTTTCTTTTCCGCATTATATTTTGTTAAATAATTGAAATATCACAGGTTTTGCGTTGAATCGATCAATTGGTAAATCCAACTTTTGGTTGTTGATTGAAATTGATTGATCCTTAAACATTGGTCTTTGGTACCGTTCAAGTTACTTCTCTTATATTCAATCGGACCCGCAAATTTCTATTTGTTGATTGCAGATTGAATTGAGAAACAAAGATATAAACTCTTTGATATACTTTTATCTAGATTGAGTTTGACTGTCTAGTTGATTCTCTTGAAAGTATATTGGAGTTTGTCTATTCAGATTGCCAAACGAAAAATTGGCAAAAAGAACACAATGAGAAGCTGAAGAACACAACTAGCATCAGAAGAATTTTTTTTTCTGTTCGGTCTTTTAATTAAGAACAAGGCCGAAACTATGACGTTTGGTACGAGGGGACAAATATTAGGTCTGACATTTTTTTATTTTTCGAGACGGTTGTTCGCAACTAACAGACTTGTTGGTGGCCGAACCGTGTTAATTGGACATTTTGTGTCAAGAGACTAGGACGACAATTATAAAGGTTTTAAATTTTGTATTGAACACGTGTACACCAGAAATATAATTCGGCAAGTTATTTGAAATGAACAACGAACTTATAGTACATCCGGAGAAATGTCATATGAAAGTTGTCCAACTACATTAAGTAATGTATAACCAAAAAATACAATTATCCAAACAAAATACAGCCACACAAAATCAAAATAACAATCGAGATGTCTATGGAATTGGTAATTTGTTTGGTGTTTGGAGTACCACCATATTCAGTGTTGATACTCAACATAAACCAAACAAGGATAAAGAAAAGTAATGTGCTGAAAATAAAGTCTTTGGAGAAACCCTCCTACATATACTACCAAAAAAAGTGTTACCCAAAATTCAAATTATAAATAAAAGAGTTAAAAACTATCCATTCATCTGCACCTTGATGAAAACTATCACAATACCATCTATTGTTGCTCGTGGTGTTGATAACATTGTCCACTTCTAGTCCTGCGAGTCTCGGTATCTGTCTGCCCTCTGGTAGCTCTGGTGGCCAGGGTGGCGGATAAACTCGGGCCTGACGAGAATATTGGATTCTCGCAGCTCCAGATTGATGTCGTGGTGCAGCATTTGCTGGTTGTTGAGTTGATGTTGTTGCTCGTTGTTGGGCTACACCGGGTGTTGGCTGATGAGATGTTGTTGATCGGGGGTTTCTAACACCATGCTTTGTTTTCAAAATAACAACAACTTTTCTCTTCTTAAAGGTGGAGTCATGATAATTGCATCAAATCCCAATCGCTCACTACCGGCCACAACATACCGATCACTCACAAGAACAACACCTTCATTTACTACGAATTCCCAACCAGGGTATGACTAGCATACACCACCCAATCTTCATCCACTTTCCAATCCATATCCCTTGTTTGGGATCTTCTAGATGTTACAAAGTCAAAATCATCATTTGTTGTAGTTTTCTTAGCATCCCCATTGTCATTTCCCACGCCACTACCAATTCCACGTACACTTCCCCTCCAATCTTATATGTGTTATTCCGAAACAATGGCCTTTTTAACATTTATGGGTGGAAGAGATTGGATTTGGTTGGGTGGGAGGGAAATTGTAGAAATGGGACCATTAGTATGGGAACTGGATATCACAGGCGAACTGAATCCTGAAAGAATTGCAATATGGGTTTGATCAATATGATTCATATTGTGGTTATTGGTCTCAATCTAATTAGAATGGTTCTCACTTTAAATACCCATATGGGTTTGAGCAGCATGATTTTCATCATGGAATTGATAACCAGGATTGGCATGCACTTGAGAATTGTTTTCCCCTAGGTTTAAATCCTAGTTTCAGAATGATTCTCACGATCAATTTCAACATTATAAGTTGGTGCAGGACTCATTCTAAGTTGATTTAGGTTTGGTGTCTGATAGGACTGGTGAAGATGAACAGAGGCAAAGGCTTATGAAAGTTAATCGGTTAAAGGAAAACTCTTGGGTTTTCCTGTTGTTCTAAACATGAGTTAGCGCTAATGAGAAACGATGTTAATAACAAAATACTTTTGCATTAACTGGGTTTTGATGGTGGATTTTTGACTAGGGATAAAATTGTAAATGCCAAGTTTTGTATATTTATGACCCTAATCTTCTGCATTTGTATATGAAATTCATATTTTGTAACTTGGACATGAAAGCTCATGTTACAACGATCTCTGATTGATCATGTAACCTCATCAAAATATAAATATATGACGCAAATATTGGGACCTCCCCGGCTGAGCTCTCAATATTCCATATTTTTCTATATACTTCCTGACTCAGTATTCACTTCTATATAGAATCTTAATGATTGAACGACTCCTAGACAGATCGCCTGCTAGTGTAGAGCGATAACGTCTTCAGGATGTCGTAATGTTCCCTGGCTATACAGAATAAATATGCAGAACGAGTATGATGCTTCCATTATCTCATACCTTGATTCTCGAATAAATATAATGCTCCTAGACAGATTGCCTGCTAGTATAGAGCCATCAATTAACTAATCCTAGTGCAGAATTCATCAAGAATTCCTTAAAAAAAAATTATTTCCACTGCAATATTTTATTACTTCAAAATTCACGGTTTGTCTCAGCCGAATTTCATGGATTAGTAATAACACCTTTTAGGAATATGGGCCACCATTGAGTAAGCCCCGAGAAAATAGTACGAGTGTACCTAGTAATAACGCATGAACGAGCACCCAAAAATATGGATGAATGAGGATTTCGAGAGCTATGCAAAAAAGAAAATGAACTAAAAAAAGAAAGAAAAAAGACGCGGGACCGAGCCCAACACCTCCCCACTTATTTTATTTTTATTGTTATTATTTCATAACCTTTGACCCTCTCATCCGAGCAAACCCTCGGTTCTCCATATTTTGTCAAATATTGTTCAATTCTCCGAAAAGGCTACAAACCAAATGGACACACAATCATTAGGTATTTTTCACCAATAAATATTAAAATATCATTATTCTCAAATATTGGACGTTTGAGCAAAACCCTACTTGCTCTTTCAAGCAAAATTGAGAGTTTTAGTAAAGATCAAACTCTTCTAAAAATACAAAATATTGCACAAACGTCCGGCGAAAAATACCAAAATTCTCAGGAATGGACGGTCGTCGACATGGTGGCACGTGCACCACCATGGCCGGTCCACTTGGCCACCATGGTCAGCCGGTCCCACCTTCCTTAATCCATATTTTGGATAATCCTTCACTTGGATAATTCTCCATATTCTGGATAATCGTGAATCCTCTTCCCACCAGTTGGCAATTCTCCATACACCGCCAATCCGGTCCCTCCACCACCAATGGTTGGTCCTCATACCCATTGGTTACCTGGACAATCCCCATTACCTGGATCCAGGGTTTCCTAAAATTGGGTTTTCATACTTGATAATAATTCAAATCGAGTCTGAGTATTAATAGTTGTCATATTGATCCAGCTATCAATATTTTAATTAATATTTAATGTTTGGTCTTGCTTCCATCGTTTATTTATGTTGCTCGACTCTCCAAGAAGAAACATGACATTGGACGACCATTCAACATTTCATTAGAAAACCGTCAATCATCCAATATCTACCAATACTCTAATTCCTACTTTGTCATTCGACAACTCGTGAGTATTCTATAATAACTTAGCAAAGATCTCGACATATTAGAGTATGCCATGATCCAGCAATCTCATCGACCGACGTTCATCAGTACAAAACATCTGAGTATCATTGATGTCTCAACGGCACAATGATATGTCATATTCATCAGACTTGACATCTATGCATCATTGTTGTCACAGCAAACACCTTATGCTCAATTCATCATCGTGATGACTCACGTAGCATATCGCAACAATTATGCTCGACTCATTAAGGCTAAGACTCACGGTCTATCCAAGTCAACAATTGACCAACTAAATAAATGTCTGCCTTGCAGACTCCACATACATGACACATCAATCATGTCACATGGGGGGATATTCACTAGGGTTTTGGTCTGGCGGCCTACATCACGTGCGATGTAATAATACATCCACGATGAGAAATGTGAGTAAGTCGTGCTGGCAGGTTAAGGATTAAGCAAAGTAGTGGATGGACAATCAACCAAGACTTCCGTGCAATGTGGAACTGGTTCAACCACGATTTCTCACTTCCCTATTCTTTCACTACTCTGCAACCGTCACACTTATTGGAGATCAATGTGTTAAGTACTTCTGCAATATAAATAGGTTCATCAAACTATGATTTGATAACTTAACTGAAATCAACTTAATTCAGTCGAACTTAACTTACAAAACTCAATCAATCCGATCAGGATTTTTCGAAAGTTCGTCAAATTTGTAGCAGTCTCCAACATGGAAAATTCAACACATCCATAATCCATCTATCATCCCAAAATTCTCAGCTTCCCTCTTACAGTTCGACCTTCATCCCTCTTTGTGACTGAATTGACTCTGAAACAGCCATTGTCTTGGTTTAGGTAGGAGTCATACAGATTGATCTCTCGAACTTAAAGCACTCCCGTGAAGTGCATCTGTTAAATCTTTAGGAAATTTACTCAACTGAGGATCCGCCTGCACAACCCTCAACTATTTCCTCAAAAACCAATAAATCGTCTTTACCAATCAACATTGGGACACTTGAACTATTTTCATATATTATAAGAGAAAAAATATTTGCCTACCGCCTATCGTCATTTAGTTTGACTCTGTTTAAAAATATTATATATGTCTAATCAAATCACTTGAGTATATGAGTGGGTTTTTGACAGGTGGCACTCATACAAAGAACCACACTACTCGTGGAATCCATACGTGCTTCTACTTCCTAACGAAAAATGATCCACTCGGATAAAGAAACAAACTTACTAGGAATCTACTAAACAAACTAACATACATACTAGAAATTAGTATCATTCTACAAATTACAATGCACGTTTGGTACATTTCTGGTGTTACGTTTTAATTTAGTTTTTACATTGATCTTCTTCTCATTAATGGTTTTTCTAACTTCATTGATCCTTGAAACTGCTCACGTAATTCACTAATAGTAGTTTTTGCATTTGTCTCTTCATAATTGCGTTCTGAGTAATCTTTCAACCAATGAGTACGACTTCCACAACTGAAATAACCCCTTGTTGAATATTGTGTAGGTGATGGTAACATGGTATCCTCATCTAACCATTGTAATTTGTCACAATTGAAATACTGGTACCTCAAAAATCGTTCTACCGGAAGAACCAATTAGGACGATCCGATGCTTTGGACTCCGGAGAAGATTTTGGATAACCTATATGCCTTCCTCTTGTGGCTATTGATATGGTATTTACTATACTTATTTGTCAGGATTAGACTCAGTATTTGCTTGCCAAACCCTTCTAATCCCATCTCATCTTCTACATTTTGAGTACATAAATGGGTAACTTATCGCCGAATAGTTTGATTCCAAACAAATTTGACAAGTTATTTCATCCTTGTCATTCTGCAAGTTACAATTAAGTTAATATTATTTTATTTAACTGAAATACTTTTCGCCATTACAACTGAAAATTAAACTAGTTTGTGACATATATTCGTAAAATTACCTCAACTTCGAGACTTAATAAGATCGTTGAACGGTAAAAAATATTTTGAAATTTAAAATTATGCGTGTATAAGTGTGTTTGGTGGAGTAATAAGGAAAATAGATTCATGTTCGTTGTTACTACTAATCTAAACATCCAAACCCTTATATTCTTTAACCATTGAATAATGGCCACTTCCAAACCCAAAACATGATGTCTAGATTGTTCATTTTAACACATAACGAATATAATTGAGTCCAATTTAAATTAGTTCTTTTTTTTAGAAAATCTATATTAGTAGATATAATGCAAACATATTAAATAAACTGAGAGAAAAGACCAGCATCGTGGTGTTCGTCCACTTGGTATGTTTGACTTACAATCTATATTGTGTTGGCACATATTTTCTTATTTATTTTGCTTTGTGGCATGTTTTCAGTTTTCTAACCAGTCAACAGTAAAAAAAGATAATGGCAAAGACAAATATTATAAATACATGAATCAGACTGAAAAAGCGGGGGTACAACAACCACACCCAATATTTGGCTTACCAATCTGTATGGACTAACTCTAATATACTTTCAAGAGAATCAACTAGACTCAATCTTAGTAAAGTATATCAAAGAGTTATATCTTTATTTCTCGATTCAATTCTTACTAAAGCAAATAGAAATCTGCGAGTCTAATTGAATACAAGAGAAATCACTTGAACGGTACCAAAGACCAATGTTCAAGGATCAATCAATTTCAATCAACAACCAAAGGTCGGATTTCCAATTGATTGATTCAAACGCACAACCTGTGATATTTCTATTATATAACAAAATATAATGCGGAAAAGAAATAACACAGACACCAGAATTTTGTTAACGAGGAAACCGCAAATGCAAAAACCCCGCGACCTAGTCCGATTGAACACACACCGTATTAAGCCGCTACGTACACTAGCCTATTACAAACTAACTTTGCCTGGATCGTAGCTGAACCCCAATCAATCTCATATTGATCCAAGGTAGCAAGCTTGCGCCCTTACGTCTCTCGATCCCAAGCAGATACTTTTCACTTGATTCCTTTAGTCGATCTCACCCACAACTAAGAGTTGCTACTACCCAAAGTCGAAGACTTTAATAAACAAATCCGTATCACACGTAAAAAGTCTACAAGAATAGATAAATCTATCTCCCACAGAAATACCTACGAGTTTTGTTCCGTCTTTTGATAAATCAAGGTGAATCGGGACCAATTGATAACCCTGACTTATATTCCCCGAAGAACAGCCTAGTATTATCAATCACCTCACAATAATCTTAATCGACGCGTTGAAAGAAGATATTGTGGAATCACAAACGATGTGACGAAGATGTTTGTGACTACTTTTATATCTTTCCTATCGGAGATATTAATCTCAAGCCAATTGTGATTGTACTCAACACGATAGAATCAGCAAGATCAGATCACACAACTACGAGAAAGTAGTATCGATCCACGCTTCACAATCCCAATGAAGTCTTTAAGTCGTTAACCTGGTTTTCAAGAAGAAACCTAATGTTAAAGGAGAATCGACTCTAGCTAATACAACTAGTATCACACTAAGGTGTGGTGATTAGGTTTCCCTGGATGCTAGAGTTCTCCCTTATATAGTCTTTCAAATCAGATTTGCAATCAATGTTAGCTTGGTAACAAAGCATTCAATATTCACCGTTAGATGAAAACATGATTAGATTCAAGCTAATATCTTTCAACCGTTGGATCAAAAACTTAGCTTGTTACACACAAATGAAACGCACGATTTTAGGTTTGTGTAACCGTACCCAAACATGTACATTTATTGGTTCAACAATAGTTAACCAAATGGTTAGCCATATGAGCACTTTCATATCAACCATATTCTTCTTCACCATAACTAGTTCAAATGACTCAAATGAACTAGTTAGAGAGTTGTTCAATTACAAGGAAATATTATGTAACTACACAAGACACAATCGAAGCAAAAACGATTTGATTCACTCGAATCGGTTCATGAACTTTATAGCCACGGTTTGCATTTAACATTCCTTAGTTAATATAAATTCCTTAGTTCACAAACAATCGTATTTAGATATAACCAACTTAAGTTCGCGAGACTTAGTTCGCGGACTTAAGTTCCTAAGGAGTTCTCAAACTCCAAGAGATTTTCTGGTCGAGAACTTCCGCCGCTCATGACCGGGTTCGTGGACCGAGTTCACGGCTCTTTTTTGGTTCTTTTGATCAACAAAGTTCGCAAACTTTGGTTCAAGGAAAAAAGGACTTATACATATATGTGTTGCCACACAATGCTTATATCCACCATTGGTTATATAATCTAAACTCTCGTTTCAATCATTGAAGCATTCTTAGAGGACGTTATATAGTTGTTATTCACAAACCATTTTTCGTCAAAGTAATTTTCAAAGTGATTGAAACATAACATGACTTTCGTCACTAGGTAAAGATGAACTTGGCCAAAGCGAAAGCTTACCAACACATATTTCGAGAAATAGAAGGCGAGATAAACTCGGCTCGAAATAGCAAATGTGTATAATCAAAGTCTATATAGAATAACGACTTTTGTCTCAAGATAGGAGATAGAATAGCTATAGATAGACTTTTGAGTGATAGATAAGTTCAAATCTCCATATACCTTTTAGTCGATGAAGTTCCACCAGTTCCTTGAGTAGTCCTTCGTATTGTATGATGATTGACATGGAGTTCTTGAGCTCAACTACACTTTATATCCTAGTCCGAGACTTAGCTATAGTAGACTAGAAATCAAGACTTATAGTTTTGATCACTAACATTGACAAACATGCTTGAGATAGCAACGCATGCGAGTTCGACCGAGCAATGCTCTAACACAGACAAACATGACAATAAAAAATCCCATGCAACACCTATATAAATAGTAAATATTGACAAAATAGAAATAATAAATATTGACAAAATAAGAAATCCAATACAGCATCTATATAATATAACCGTGACATTGTACATTAAAATCAAAGATGAAACATGAAGTATCTAAATGAGATCAAATAGAAGACGTGCCCTCATCCGCAATATGCACATAGTATTCAACCCATTCTTTAACACACTTGCACCCGTACTCGATTTGAATCAAACTGACACATTTTCTATCAACATTTATACTATCATTCATTATCAATAGCCTACAATTCCCTACATTATTGAAACACACTGCAATAGTATCTTGGATGAATCAATTTGAAATTTTTGTTACCGAAGTGATAGTCTTTTAGAAGAACATCAACGAAACAGTCTCTCCTCACAATATCAAAGCGCTCATTTGAAACAGTAAGAACTTTGTAACCAAAGCAACCCATTTTCTGAGAAATATCGAGAAAACATAAGAATTTTAAGTGATTTCTTGTCATTAAGTAATCCCAACATCCATTTATATAGTACACCCTAAACAAAAGTTAACCATTTTTGAATCCCTATGAACCTACATTTAATGTATTCATGTACTTGCTTAGTTCCAAAAAGAAGTAGGCTCAGAGAATGTACTTCTTTGGATAACAAAAAGACAATTGTACTTGATGGACTTCTTATTAAACGTAACCTCTATATTTAATACAATGTAAATTCGCTCGATTAAAACCTCTGAATCGTGTATTAATACAATGTAATTTCGCTTGATTTACAAATAAAAACGTCGAAATCGTGTATATGCTAGTGGCACTCGACTAAACCTTACACGACAAACATGCATCCATCCCTCCACAAGGGAAGTGAAATATGAAACGATTTCGGCAACATTTTATCATTGGAAACTGGTGCTTTAGAAGAGATTTTTTCAACACGCATAGAGCAACCAAGGTGTTGACCGCCATTGAAGATGTTAAAAACTTATGAAGGACGACAATTGACTTATTAAAGAAAAATTATATGATGATAGAAAATCATGATTCGAGTGATGTATTTGGATAACAAAATGGGTACATATTTCACTCATATTGTATATTGTATAACGAATTTTTTTCGGGGGTATAGGTTTCATTACCAAAGTGAGAAATGTTTAGTAGTATATATAGGAAATTCGTTGTTGTATCATAATGAGAGATTCGGTGGAATACTAAAATGTCTAATACGAGTATATATTTCATAAGTGTCTTCGGAAATAAAAATAGATATCTAGATCGAATTTTGATAACACAATGACAACAACTCTTCTCCAAGGGCACGTCTTTTTCTGGTTTTACTATGTTATGTAGTAAGATAAACTAACTGTAGTTACTTGCGCCTTAATTCACCAATTCGTGGTCTCCTCCTTCTAAATCCAATGGATGAAGGATAACACCATAGTACATAATAAATAAAAAAAATGCAGCTAGATGAATACCACACATCCTATAATGATTTTGTTATAGGATTGGCATGTCACTAGCTTCCGGATGGGTCGATCTTATGACTGATCGCATTCGATTCTCAGTGAATAGAGACTGCCACTCACCTCTAATCATCATCCTTCAGAGGAAAAACTATGATGTGAATATGTCAGGTTGAATGAAATTGACTTCAACTTAATATGAAGTAGTACTTGGAAGTACAAAGACATGGATGTTGTGAACATGACTCTTGTATCAATTTGAGTTTGTGGTATTCAAGGTGCTATTAGCTAAAGTGAAATAAGCTATGTCATTTTTTGAACATTTTAGTCTTGCATACTTTATACTAAAGTAACATATGCTTATATTCGGAAAAACATTACTTATGACAACCGAATCTCCATTTTTAATGGTTAGGGAGTTTTTGACCGGATAACCACTAAATAAATATTTAGAACAATCTCTTAATAAAATCGATCACGTTACATCAATTAAAATACAAACTCATTACAACATTAGTTTCGTATACATAACGTTACCTTTGACCAAACAGTAAATGTTGGAATGTTTACAAACTTCGGAAAAGTAATGTTTTTTTTGTAGATCAAGGGATTCTATTACAATGTCTTCAATAAGACATTTAACTTCCGCAGACACCAAGCCAACATTCTTTTATTCAGTGAGACTGTTATCAATATGCTTATCTGGACCGATATGCATATATGGAAAACAATGTGAAGAACATCACAAACTAATTTGAAAAATTCCATCATAAAATAATAAATTTGGAAAGTGACTGTGTAATCGAGATGAAAAGTTGTGATTTGAATGGTAAAGTGATTTTTAAATGGTTGGCATGTTTTTGTGCCATTTCAGTATGAATCACCTTGCTAGCTAATAATATGTATAATATAGGCGTGAAAACCATGTCAATATTCGGACAATACAAATTTTTTTTTTTTTTTTGTGCGAATCACTTATGACTCTCCACTTTAATAGTTTTGACAATCCACGTGTAAGGAAGAGAAATAGCTTCTAATGAAAGTTAGGTTAGACTGGTCAAAATATTTGGACAACAACACAAATAAATATGGAGAATAGTAGTTAGCGAGATTTTATAAAAACTGTACAAATTTGGACCAACTTAATTGGGTCTTACCAAATTGAAAGAGGAAATTAATATAGTGTTTCTCGAGTAATATGGTTCGGAACTTTTATGGGTCTCATGTCCATACCAAGAAAATTTCTATATAAGGAAACATTGGTCATATGTTTTTCTCACTACAGTGGTTCCAGTGGTTCATTTTGTTGGAAAGAGTTTTCTAGTATTTTGTTATGAATTTCAAAAAGGGTTACTACAAAGTTTTACGTGTTTTTACGAATGAGTTTAAATCAAAATCATTCGTTCGATCTTCATTCACTAATAGTGAGTACATATGAGTTCACTATTTATTGGCGAGTCACATTTTTTCCTCTTAAACATAGGTCAAATCACAATTTTTCCTCTCACCTTTGATGACCAGAAAACCGTGTGGTACCCATTCCGGGATGAAGTTTTCACACGAGAAAACCAAGTATAAAAAGATATGAAGAAAATGTCTCACTTTTTTTCTATTATTAATATTAATTTATCCATATCTAATAATATTTTTATTTTTATTTCAAATCAATTGGTTTTTTAGTTATTTTTTCTTTTAAACACATGAGACATAGTTTTATAATTAATTAATATTAACAAGCAAAACAATTATATTAAGATATTACGGATGCAGTTTTAGATTTTTCCATGATTACATTGGAAAAATGAAACTTCATACCATAAAACTAAAGAAACTTATATTAAAAAAATATAGCATTCGTTTGTAAATAGTTATATAAAAAAAATAAAACATCGATCACGCCCTAAACACATCGACTCTAACTGCGAAACATCAATAACATGATGGTGGACTCCAAGAAGGCACCGTCTTATTCTATTTATCGAAGAACTTTTGAGCAGAGATCTGCAAAAATACACTACATAGGCAACTGCGTCATAGCTTCCGCAGGTAACAGAAGATTAAACACAATGGTCAAAGATCGGATGATGTTAAGATCGTACAGGAAGGAGGTGGGTTTTGATGGAAATGAAATCCCTCGAAGGAGTAAGGTATGCAGTCATATTATGGATTCTATTTGGCGAAGATATTTTTCTGCTGATATTAGAAGGAACAAGTCAAGGTTAAGAATCTCATTTATCATTTTTTCGATGGACAAACATCAATAGGTATGATTGGGGGGCTAGGATAGAAGTCTCAACACCAGTTCCTTCCAAGAATCCGGATCCCAGTAAACTTTAACTTTTGTTTTCTTTCCTTGAAGTCTTTGAACTAGTGCACTATATTAAAATAAATAAAAACAAAAAAAAAACAAAACAAAACAAAAGAAAAGAAAAACAATGGTACAACGAAGAATTAAGTTTTATGCACATTTTGGTAAAAATAGTTAATTTGATATTTTCATTTTTCTTACATAGTATTTTGAATTAATAAAAAATGTTTCAAATGAGACGGACAATTAAATTTCCATAATTTTATTCATTGTACATTGTGTTCAGGCAACCCAAAATCAGCCAAATTCCAAATCTCAAATTCAGAATCAATCAAATCTTTTTACCGTTAAATGTGGAAGGGTAGTCATATCAATGTCATCTGGATCCTTGGGAGGGATACAAGTAACCCATGAGTCATCCCAAACACTAATATCAACCTCGTCACCAACACACCACCTCAGACCAGCTTTAACTATATCCCTTCCACGTAAAATGATCTTCCAACACAAAGAGCTACCCTTAGCAGGTCGGCAGTTCCATAAACTGTCTTCACCAACATACTTAGTAGTAAATAGAGAGCTAACAGTTCCATCTGTTGATAACCTGTTAAAAACAGGTAACTTAATGTTCGAATCCTAAACATAGAAAACTTGAAGCATGATGGTGAACTACTTCATAAAGTACCAAAATCTCAACTACATGGGAACTAATAGTGGAAGCAAACATATCGAAAATAGAGAAATGACAAGAAAGTTAGAAATTCCAACAGTTAAAAGACTCCTAAACTACATTAAAAACAAAATCAAGTAAAAGTTAAATTCCAAATTCAAAAGATAGAGGTGATGAGTTGTCACTCGCAGTTCTCATAAATGGAATTGCTAAATGTAGAAATTGATTTTTGTAAACCTATGCATCATGGGGTGGGGGGGGTTGGGGGGGGGGGTGTGATTGGCAAGTATTTCGAGCGACCTGTGCATTTCCTAATGTGGCAATTATGTTTTGAGATCCAAATAAGGGGGAGAAAATTAATTATCTAATGGAAGAACTACTTAGAGATCAAAAACACTGTCCTAGGAATCTCCTAAAATATCTGGAATATGTTACTAAAGGAGGAAGTAGCATTACTTTCTTTTACTACCAAAGTTGAGGAGTTTACTTTTGTGTCATGGGTGTCTTCTCCCTGAAAATGTTGCTCTAGTATATGGAAAACTACTTAAAGACCCTTCAAAGTCTCTGCAATCCAAATTAAAAGTTGATTGTGCTAAGTTGACTGGAATGGTGAGAAAACCAAATATAATATCATCCTTGCTGGTAATAAAATTTCTCTTGGTTTCATGTATATTCATTTATATGTTGCATACTAGAGTTAAATCTGTAAAATCATTACTATTTTTACAAATTATTTTGCTGCGAGAAAATCGTGGAATATCTTTTTGGACAACCGTTCAATTGTCCCAAACCAATGGATTTGATTGATCGTTTTTCTAAATATGGAGATCAATCATACTATCAAAATAACCCCGAAAATTTTCTAAAACATCCTATTTTTTGGGATGTTACAAAAAAAATTGGTTTCTTATATGAAGTCTCAAATATCTTGAAATCCTACGAGGCCACTCGATCCAAAATCCAGCAGAGCAATATTTAAAGGCAAATATTATCGTCAGTGATTGGAGGAGTGGTTTACCAAAATACACGCAGAATGATATTCAATAGAATGAAGCTAATAACATCTTTTTTTTTTAAGTTATGTTAGAAATCACAGTGCGCATGATCTTCAAAATCCGAGGAAATATCATGTTTGTTTAATTTATCTTTTTGTGAATTTACATTCAGAATAATTTTAGGATTTCTTTAAAAATTTAGAATTGATATTCCATGTATCATCACAAATATAAATCGGATTAACTTCCTTGATAATAGTTAAGATTGGTTCTACCATGTATCCCAGTAATAGGTAAGGATCGGTTCTACCAAGATTCTATATTGTTGGTTAAACCATCTAGGTTTCTATATTATTGGTTAAATTCCCTAAGGTTACAATTTTGAGGGCTAAAATAAACTTATTTAATTAATTATAAGAATGAATGTAATTTAATTATTCTGCACTTTGATTAGCTCTTTGAAGTTTAACTTAAACTTACTAGTAAAACATGGATTAGTAAAGGTGTTAAGACAAGATGAGGTTAAAGTTTGAGATGTAAATTTATGGTTGGTACAGTCTTGAGTATAACATGAACTTGTTAACAGTAGATTATTATATATATATTATGTGATATCATGAAATGCATGTAATGATATGTATATTCAGTATCTCTTATGATGAATTAAAGCATGTTTCTAAATCTAACACTAAAGAAAGGTCTATTCATATAGAGATTGCATGAGTTGCATGCATTAATTTGTTATATCTAAATATTTTCAAGTAAATGTAACAAATTTGCATTTTTTTTTTCTGTCGTTGTTCCGGACTTTTTCGGAAGACATCCTAATGTACTTTATAAATTCTCAAAGAAATTAAACCCACTTTTTCTTATGGAAGTTTATAGGGTTGTTGAAGAGCATGTATTTAGTCATGGAGGCTTTCGGTTTGCTAACACATAATTTTTTTGATTTTTATTTGATTGAACCGTTTGCTCCATATAGGAGGGAGCCTCCTTAAGTACAAAGTAAGTTAAGTTGGGGTGGGAAGGACCAAACACTCGGTTGTAGGTCTACATGAACCTAAATATACTTAATTGTGCCTTAATTCACCAATCCATGGTCTCCTCCTTCTAAAGCCAATGTATGAAGGATAACACCACAATACATAAGAAATAAAAATACAGTTGGATGAATACCACACATCCCATGATGATTTCGTTATAGGGTTGGCAGGTCACTTCCAGATGGGTCGATCTTATGACTGATCACATTCGATTCTCGGTGAATAGAGATTGCTACTCACCTCTAATCATCATCTTTGAGAGGAAAAATTATTATTCGAATAGGTCAAGTTGAATGAAATTGACTTCAACTCAATATGAAGTAGTACTTGGAAGTACAAAGACATGGATGTTGTGAACACGACTTTCGTATCAATTTGAGTTTGTGGTACTCAAGGTGCTATTATCTAAAGTGAAATAAGTTATGTCATGTTATGACAAGTGTGCCATTTTTGCACCCATTACGGGTATGGCAAACGTAACTGCCTAAATTCCAAATATACCATTTGATATGTGCGAGGGACTGACTAACGAGCGATAGAGTCCCCATCTCTCGATGGTCAAAGAAGCACACGAAGGCCAGTACAGCGCAATGATAGTCTTTATATCGTTCGTTGTTATGGTCATAGCTCACCTGTTCCCCACCTAACGGTCATAAATCCTCCATCTATAAATACCCAACTTTCAATTCATTTCAACTCACACCGGAATTTCTAAATCTCTGTAGAATTTCTCAATCTCTTCTAAAAAAAAATTATTTATTTAAGAAACTCTACAAACTTTTCAAAATATGAACATGGATGAGTTCATAGAGAACCAAAATACTGCCAAAATCAAAGAGGCGTTAACCAAGCCAATGTGCAAAATCAAATAAGAAAACGGATTGCAAAATTTATTTTTTTCTGAAGATGAATGCATTTGTAGGTTCTATGTTTTTTTTTGATCAACGTCCTATCATTGGTGCACTCTGAGTCCTGCCATTTTGGGAAAACATATGTCTGAAATTTCAAGAAAAACTAATGAACCTCCACATTCAACGTGCTTGTTTCAATGTAATCAATACGGAAGTTAATTCTTATGTTGGTTTGGTAATTCAAGCGGGTCAAAACATAAGGAATGATGTTACTATGATGGACCTTGAACAAAGGTGTCAGGCGGAGTGGCTCCACATCAACGTAAAAGACTTCTAGTATGGAAGTTGTGATGAGAACTTAAGAGTGTTGCCCAAATATAATCCTGTTTTTATGTTTTAATTTCTTAATTGTCAACTTAAGCTGTTATTTAAGAATATTTTTAAATTTCTAGGTATTTTTTTCTTACTTAATTGATTAGTTAAATGTAAGTTTGAATTAAGAATATAAACTTAATTTTACTTCTCGAGTTATTTATAAGCCAAATTTTCAAATTCATTAAGACATATTCCTATGCATCATGTCAAATAATTTTGTTTGCCATACCAGGTGGCATGGAAAATCAGTTGTGCCACTATGGGAAAACAACCGAGTGACATTTATTCTAGTGAATGATATTCACAATATCGTGAGCGATATAGACTTTATCTTTGGCATTTTTCATAATATCGCTCGATGCAAAGGCTAGTTCCTTGTCGCCTATAAATAGGTAATTTTCAAACTAAAAATCTACACCAAAATTCTTACACAAAAAATTTCTCTATTTCTCTCGATCTAAATTATTTCAAAATTTCTCAGATGACGGAATTTCAAACCCAACTTGATTTTTATGGAATAGTGCTTGAAGGTGTTGTTAAGAAGATATGTGATAGTTATAAAAAAAATAGGTAAAAAGCAAATAAGTCTTCAAGTTTTGGATATTAACCAACTCAAACCTGCAGCTAAGAAAAGGCAAAGAAGAGTTCAAGGCAAGGAAAATCAAGGCAAAGCAAATTTGATGCCAAAGAAGAAGATAAACAAAGGAAACTCCGTTCATGAGCGGATTGATTGAAAGTTATGTGAAATCAAGAAGATAAACAAGATGATTTTTGAACATTGTCCCCTGATTTTTACTTTTAAAGTTTATGTTTTAAATTATTATTGTCTAGTTTTATGTCTTGTAACATGACTATTAATAATTAATTCGAAGTTTAATGATTTTCAAAACTTGACTCATATTTTAACTTATTAAACTTATATTATATTCTTAATTCAGTCTTACATTTTAATTTTATTAGAGTTACATTTTAATTTTAACTAATAAAGTAAGATAAACATTAAAACCTACTAATACTTAAACTTAAATTGACAGTTAAGAAACTAAAACATAAATATTGGATTATATTTAGGCAACACTTTTAAAATCTCAAAACCACTTATATATTAGAAGACTTTTCAGTTGACACCTTTGTTTAATGTCCATCATGGTTTCACCATCCCCAATGTTTCGACCCGCTTGCAATACTAAAGCAACATACTTAATAATTTCCTTATACATTACAGTGAAGCGATAACACAACCCATTCACATCACGATTGTTAAGGTTCATTGTTTGTTCTTGAAATTTTTCAAATATCCTTTCCCAAAAATATTTGGGCTTGGAATGCATTTGCAATGAAGAGTCTCAAATAAAAAAAAATATAATTCCTACAGATACATTCATCTTCCGCAGTAGTAAAATTTTGTAATCGCCTACTTATTCGACTTTGAATATTGTCTCAATTAGCAATTGTTTGATTTTTGGCAGCATGTTGGTTTTCTATGAACTCAACCATGCTCTTTTAACTAATTAGAAGAGTGATGAAAAGTGTGGAAGATGTGTGAGATTGAGAAATTCTAAAGAGATATAGAATACATGGTGTGAGTTGAAATGAATTTGAAGTTGAGTATTTATAGGAGGGGAATTCCTGACCGTTGGATGAAAAACAACTTAGCGTTGTTCTAAGAAGCGAGCGATGGAAAAACTAGTGATGGCGTCTGTCTGACCCTCGAGCGATGGAGTCTCTATCGTTCGCTGGAAACTCCATCGTGTGTGCCTAAGTGGTTATATTTGACACTTTGGCACATATGTTTGCCATTTTTCCATACCCATAGTAGGTGCAAATGTGACAAATTATGGTGTCTGACACGTGCAGAACATGCCTAACAAGTGCGTTCTTTTACAAGATATAAACCTAAAATTAATTAATAATATTGCGCAATTTTACAAGATAATTATTCAAAATAAAAACTTTAATAATAAAGTTTTCGAACAATCTTCTTCATCTTATTTTCCACTTTCGTTTCACATAACTTCAAATCAATGCGCTCATAACAGAGTTTCCTTTGTTTTTGTGACTAGTACTTTAAGTAACTTTCAAATTTGCTTTTCCTTGATCTCTTTAGCTACAATTTTGAGTGGGTTAGTATTCAAAACCTGAAGACTACTTTATTTTTTACCTATTTCTTTATAACTATGAAATATTTTGTATACCTATTTCTTTATAACTATGAAATATTTTGTTAACAACAGCTTCAAGTACTACTCCAGAAAAATCAAGCTGGATTGCCGAATCAATTTGGGTTTGAAATTGTGTCATTTGAAATTTTTTGAGATAGTTTTAAAAAATTGTGAAAGAGAGAAATATAGAAAAAATTTGAGTAAAAATTCTGGTGTAAAAATGAAGTTGATAATCACTTATTTATAGGCAACAGAAAAAGAGTTGTTGAAGATAGCTTTTCCATCGAACGACATAATTAAAATCGCCAGCGGTAGAGTCTGTTGTGCTTAAGATTAGCTAACTTCCTAAACACCCCAAGATCTTCACACAGAAAACAGAAAACTAGGCGGAATCTAAACAAGAACACAAAGAATTATAGTGGTTCGGCAATGTGCCTACTCCACTGCAGCAATAAACTTCTTATTGAAACTTAGAGAATAGACTTCTTCACACACCTCTACAATTCAGACTGGTATACAATAACCAAAGGGTTAACTCTTATTTATAGGCCTAGGAATAATCTAGAATTGCCTAGAAATAGAAGTCCTAAATAGAGAACTAATTCCTAATATAACTTAGAAATCAGATTCCAAAAATACTTGAGGGCAAATTGATTTAGTAAATTAGTTCGATCTTTCCTAAAACAGGATGTTTCCTAAATCGAGCCAATAACTAACAAAGTCTTTATCGTTGGCACTTTAAACACCATCGCTAGACAAAAAGTCTACTGCTGCACCATTTTCCCATAGTGGCATGATTCGCTTGCCAGGCCACCTATTTATTTATTTATTGGCATACGTGCCATCTTGACACCCTTTCTTATTTATATATAATTTTTCCCTCTTTTTAAAATACGAAAGAAAAAGACTAAGAAATATTTATTATCCGTGAGGAATTTTTGTTTTGGTCGAGGTTTTCAATTTTCAGGCAGAACTTAATAGTTGTTTGCCAATATTTAGCGATTCACTTGTTCATTTTTGCTTTCCATGTCTCACAGTAATTCTAGTTTAGATTCACTTGGACAATCCGCTAATAGGCGTGGTTGTTCAAATACAGGCCAAACCATAGAGAAAAGGCAGTGAGAACAATGTTTTTTCACAAATCAAGAACAACAAGTGTTACAAAAAAAAAAAAGAAAAAAAAAATCAATAAACTGTACAAAATCACGCTCAAATCCACAATATGACTCTAGTAATAACTTCATAATTTAACAAATTAATTTCAACCGTCTTTTTTTATTTTTCCAAAACATTCCGTAACATATAAAGCTTGAGCCGATCCCTTCGACCGAGATTACGAAATCGAGAACCTTCTTCTCCTAGGCTTGGGTGCCTCGTCGGAACCATCATCAATATTCAACGTATCTTTGGATCCATGACGGAACGGATTCAACCTTCCAAAAGTTTTCGACACCGATGAGAAGAATTTGGGTTTCTTTTGGACAGTCTTAGATGCTGAAGAAGGCCCGGGACCCTTTTGAATATCAGAAATGTACATCTTCATTTTCATAAGCTCCGATCTTAGAGTTTCATTCTCTTTCATTAGTGACACATCGGCCTCCAACTGAATTCTAGTTGATACAGCGTCATTCTTTATGCTCCTGTCCTCAACAATTTCACTCCTCAGTTTGAGTTGATCGTAGTATAAGGCGTGAAGCACAATCTGGACCGGCAATCGTTTGTTTTGCGAAGCGTGGAGCCGGGCATTGTGGGATAGCTTCAACGGGTCCATCACACTGCAGACCTTTTCTCTTTCAATCTCATCTAAGTTTGGGTGAGCCTGAAACGTAAAACCGCCATGTTAGTGTACAATATTTTGCATTAGAGCTATAAATGGTGGTTTACTGGTGTACTATATCTTTATTGCAGTAAAAATTCTAGAAAAGCTCACCTTCAAGTAAATATCAACGGCGCGATAAAGATCATCGTCGATCTTTCGTGCAATCCTCGGTACCAAATTTGCAATCCCGTTGAACTTGGAAATACTAAGTTCCGCATACATCCCAATCTCACCAAGAAATGCGTCAATCGTCTTGGCAACTCTTTCCATGGCGGCTGAACAAGTCTCCTCCAAGTTAGTAACGTTAAAAACCGATACACTTTTCTCAATCTCAACAAATCCTGCAATTATCCTTCTTACACTTTCCAAATCAAAGATTTTCTCCCCATCATAAGTAAATGACAAAATCAACAAGTCATCTACGACAGCGTTTTCTAAATTGTTAGAAATTCTCTTTTCCAGTTCGTTCTTGCAATTAGTCGTCGCGTTCAAATAAATCGCGGACCTCAGAAGACAACACAAGAAATTGACGGGAAGTGCAGATTTCTCCGGTGGTAAAAGAGATGTAATGGATTCCAAGAGATTCTTCTGTTGGTTTCTGACTTCACTGTTAGCAGAATCTGACAACATGGTTATGCCAGTACCAGAGTGGTCGCGAACTAGATCTCGCAGTGACTTGTCGGCATACGTTATCAAAGCGCTAGATATCAAATGAGTTTTTGTGCCACGAGCTTTCAAGGAGCAAATGATTCTCTTAAATGAATTTATGTCTAGAATTGTAAGTTCTTCTGTCCACCAATTTGCGGGCGAACGACTAGGGAAGTTTGCTTCGTTATGCACCTGCAAGTGCCACCACAAGGCCATGTTAGACCAGGTTTCAAAGAATAAAACACAACAAATAGGTAGATGAACTCTTTATGAGCACGTAAGATTACCTTAGAAGTAGTGACTTCGACGCATCTTTTTACGATTTGTAATTGTTCAGCCATGGGAAGAAGATTTTCACAAGATTTCAACACTGCAACAACACTTGGAAGTCCCATAGATACCACATGAGATAGAAAATCTTCAGTTCTCCCAATTAAATTACCTTCATAATATTGTTCAGACATTTCAAGATATTCAGCTGCACAACGAAGTGCCGCAGCATTATGAACCGTAATCTCAAAATTGACACTGTAACAGAATCTTGCAGCCTTTTCAAATATTTCAGGACCTCCTGGTATATCTGAAAGATTGATTCTACTTAAATCTGGTTCGTCGGTTTCCATTATCATTCTTCGGATATATCCACTTTTCTCAACAAGCATAAACTGGAAATCACCAAATGAAAAACAAAAAATTAGTACTAGAAGTATGATATATTGCATATAACTAAGTAAATGACTTGGTAATCCTATAATAAGTTATAGATTCCAAAGCCAATAATAAGTACCTTATGGAGGGAAAAATTTGCTTCTCCGACTACAACGATGATATCGGTTGGGATTTCTTGTGAAAAAACCCTGCAACATTGTTACAAAGAAAGAACGTAAGATGTTAATTCGAAAAGAAAGAAACTAAAATTGGATTACGTTTTTTTATGAAGGACAAATTACCATTGGCCAGTTCTCTCCATTGTTGAAGAAATTCTACCAGTATTCTTATTGTTCTTGACAAAATTAGAAGCCATATATATATAAACTTGATTATGAAGAAGAGACTCAGAGAGAAAGAGAGAGGGAGAGAGGTAATTGAATGAATATTGGTGTTAGATATCCGGTTTTAGATATCTCCCTCTGGATATGTATATATATATATAGGCATCAGTCTATAATTGTTCTTTGTTTTAGTGACATTCTCTCCCTAACTTTTTAGGATAATATTTTACTCGCAATCCTCCCACTTGCTGGTAAAAAGGGTTACCACTTTGTGATTCTAGTAGTAAAAACTTGGAGCCATCTTTTAGCCAGGCTACTCGGCTCAGATGATATCAGGTGTTAAATTTCTCCTGGTGCCAGTGTTCTTTGGACTTGTTTGTATGTAGCTGCAAGAGCGCTACCGGAAGGAAATCAAATCCAGGCAAAACACCCCACTTTCCCACTCATAGGCTTGACAAAATGCCGCTGGATCTACTACATTTCACACACAATACTAATTTTTACTTCTTGTGTAATTTTTCAAACAACTCAAATGTTATCTAATGTGACATATGTTTTGGGCTTCAGTTCAACTCAGAGGTTATCTAAACATTAATCACATTTAGATAGGATTTGGATGTGACTGAATTCAACGAGTCGAGTAATCGTAGTCGGCACTCACTCGGCAGTCGGCTTCAAAGATGTGCATTGGCTCATCATTCCTTTACTGACATAAAGGGTGAGAGAGAGAACAGGAACACCTTTTTTGAATGTCGTTTTCTGTTGGCTTCGACTGTAAAGATAGGACGCGACGTGATCCAAGCACTTTGTACCCCAGCCAACCCCTGCAGTATGTCTCTGCCACTCGATATTTTTGTGGTTCAGACTTTGTCAAACTAATTCGGTGCACCAAAATATTCTGGACGTCTTAAAACCACGTCAGGAAATTCATCCCAGACAAGAATTAGCTGTTTCAGGACCTTACTTGGAAATGAACATCATGGTAGACCCAGTTGGGCCTAGCAATTAATACTATCCTAAGCAATCGCATATTTACATCTTATTTCATTTTATTTTCAGATTAATGATCAAAGATTATCTACAGAAAATCAAGAATCATCTAAGATGTGGACCTTGAGAGGATATGTTTTGACCACAATTTGGTCAATCAGTCTCAGTCTAAAGTTACCGTTAAAGACTTTTTATTGAGAGCATTTTACCCCCGCTCTAAATAGAGTAATAAAGACATTCGATATTGATACTCATGATTTGAATTAAAATTTCACAATGAACGGGCGGCTTTTTAATAATATATTCTTGCATTGTTCTAGGAGAAAATCATAGACATTCAACCTTGGAATATAGTGAACTCGATCTTTTTTTTTTTTTTTTTAAAAGAAAGAAATTTTATTTAGTGAATAGAGTTTTGATCTCCTGCTAGGAGCGTACATATGGTAGAATCAAAATCTTTAAAACAATTAGTTGAGATTTTAGTTTCTCTAGCTGACTTTGCTAATGAATCTGCCACCTGATTGTCATCTCTACTGACATAATCAAAAGTGCATAAATTGAAAGTAGAACTTAAATACTTAATCTCCTTAACTAAATTCCTATTCTCCCACTGAATGACAAGTGAATGACTATTAATGGATTGTATCACAAGCTTAGCATTAGCTTCTATCTGGATCCTTGAATGATTTAGACTTTTTGCCCATAGCAGCGCCTCCCGAATAGCCATGCACTCGATAGCTTCTGGACTTAGTGCTCCATTTCCATAAGTTCTTTTTGTCCCAATACAGTGACTTGTAGAATCCCGCAACACAATGCCAGTACCAAATTGGTTAGTATCATGATCAAAAGAGCCATCTATATTGTATTTCAAAATATTATCCAATGGTGGTTTCCATCTAGACACATTAGTATTAATTAAAGCAGCAGTATGAGATTCATGCATATGAGAAGTAAGGTGATAATGTATCGTATGTACTGTATTGCAAGGGTTAAGAGAAACTCCCTGAAAAACAACATCACAACGATCTTTCCAAATTATCCAAGCTCCAATCATAAGGGAATAAAGCCATCTTTCCTCTTTGTTTCGATTTTGATGAGAAAACCAACTAGTAACCCATTCTGAAACTGAATTATAATTGGCTCTAACTGTATCTATATTGATGTTTATCCCTCTCCAAACTGTTCTAGCATGCCTGCACTCTAAGATGATGTGCTCAATTGTTTCTTCATTGTGACCGCAAACATCACAATTGGCTTCTAGATCATTGTTGAACAAAGCCCTCTTATATTTTGTAGAATGCAAACCTCTTATACATTTCCATGCAAAGAGTTTTATTCTTTGAGCTGCTTTACAACTCCAAAGAGCCTTCCATATTTTCCTATCAATTGTCCTCCCCTTCCACCTCGAACTTCTCTATCATTGTAAGTCAACATTTTGTAGGTGCTTTTTGCGAAAAAAGTCCATCTTTTGCGTGCATCCGTGAGCATGGAATCTTCCTTGTTGTTATCTATATAGAGTGCTTGAATCTTGAGAGAAGTGTCGTATCAAATAAGGAATTGATAAGGTGAATATTCCATTGTCTTGGTCGGGGATCATCAATTCTTCCACAAATTCATAAAATCTAAAAAGTTCATTTTGAGGAGCAGTGGATGAAGCATACCAGAATCCATTTGTCTTTCCAGTTTTTGTTTTCCTACCATTGTTGATCTCCATGAAATAATTCTTCCGCACAATTTCAAGCCCTTTTGAAATCCCATTCCGGAGTATATGAGCAGTTTTCAGTTGTGATAGGTTGGTGAAGCAAATCCCCAGTTCTGAAATATTTGCTTGAGAGAGTCTTGGCCAATAAAGTGTCAGGTTCACTGCATATTCTCCAAGCCAATTTGGTGAGAAGAGCCAAATTGAGCTTTTCTAGATCTCTGAAAGCAAGGCCGCCCATTTCAATGGGTTTGCAAACATTCATCCAAGCTGTAGGATTGTATCCTATGTTGTTATGATACCCCCAAAAGAATTTTCTTTCAATACTTGTGAGTTGTTGAAGTAGATTTGCTTTGGAAGCTTAAAGGTTCCCATTTGGTAGATTGGGACAAAGATTAAGAACATGTTTAATCATTGTGCCTCTCGCGTCGCTGTGAAAGGGAAATAGAAGACCAAGCATTAAATCTGTTTTCAAAATTTTCTTTTATGCTTTTGAAAGATTCTTGCTTTGAATGACCAATGATAAGTGGTGAACCCAAATACTTCTCCTTAGAATTCATTGCTTGAACTCCAAGCATCCGTTTGATAAAGATCTGCATCATCTGGATTGGTCTTCTTCATCAAGTAGACCGAACTTTTATCAAAGTTGATAACTTGACCTGATTGAGAACCGAAGTTGTGGAGCAATTCAAGTAAATTGTTAACAATGGTGACATTTGCTTCGAGTAAAGATCAGCCGATCATCTCGCAAAAGCGGATGATTATGGTCAGTGATAAGGCACCACTTTAATACCTTTGATTTTGTTTTTCTTGCCGAAATGTAATGAGTTGTCTTGAGAGAAATTCCATTGCAAGAATGAATAAGTAAGGTGACAGTGGGTCACCTTGCCTGATACCTCTTGTTGGAGTGAAAGATTCACAAGGAGACCCATTGAGCATAACTGAAAGTTGAGTTGTGCTAATACATTGTTGTATAAGGTCACAAAAGTCCTCATTAAATCCAAAATAAGTAAGAACTTTAATTAAGAAAGGCCACTCCAACCTGTCAAAAGGCCTTTGACATGTCAAGTTTGAGTGCCATCCATCCATTCTCTCCTCTTTTTTTCTTCATTGAGTGTATAATTTCTTGAGCAAAGGATCGTGTTGTCACTTATGAGCCTCCCCGATACATAAGCCATGCGGTAAGGTGAGATGAGCTTCTCCATTATTGGCTTCATTCTATTAACTAGAACCTTGGAGACAATCTTGTAGAGGTGTTACATAGTCCAATTGGCCTATAGTCCGCCGCACATATGCATTTCTTATTTTTTGGAATCAAAGAGATATATGTCTTGTTGATCTGCTTGAGGATATATTTTGTCTCAAAGAATTTCTTGACCATGTTGCAAACATCTTCTCCTACTGTTTCCCACTGACTTTTAAAAAATCCAGCTTGAAACCCCTCTGGTCCAGGAGAGCTCTAATTCTCCATGCTTTTGAGTGTGGTAAAAATCTCTTCATTACTGGGTATTCTGGTAAGTAATGCATTTTGATCAGCTGTAATAATTGAAGGAAGAACAAGATAGAGACTCGTAATCAAGAACTCGGATTGTCATAGTGCCGATACTTTTGAAATGCTTTGAGTCAGTCTTTGAGCAATTTGTTCTCTATTTTGCACCAATTGTTGTTGTTATCTTGGATAGCATCTATGTTGTTCCCCGGTTCTTCTTTGTTGACTTTAGTATGGAAGTATTTGTTGTTGGAGTCCATGTCTTTGATGAAGTGATCCCTGGCTTTTTGCTGATAGAACTCGGACTTAATTTTGTGCCACTTGTTGAGCTCATTATTGATTTTGATGATATCACCTTCAAAGTGTTGGAATTTTGAGGAAGCTCTTGTAGTTGATTAAGCTCACTTTGGAGATTATTTACCTTGTGGTTGATGTTACCAAAGTGCTCTCTATTCCATAAAGAAAGAACCCTTCTGGTAGTGGACAGTTTAGTTACTAACTGATAACCAGGAGAGCCGCAATACTAGATTGCCAAGCATTAGTAATAACAATCGAACAAGATTCATCATTGAGCCAAGTTAAGAAAAATTTAAAGGGCTTCCAACAGCTTTGGGGACGCTTATATCGATTGTCTAGCATGATGGGACCGTGATCACTTCCTAGTTGTGTAAGATGCAATAATCTTGTGTCCGGGAAATTTAGATTTCATCTACCATTAACTAGTGCCATGTCTATTCTCGGATTTAATAGCTCCAAATTCCCCATGTTATTATTGCTCCGGTATAGTCCTTACCAATGAAACCTATGTCCTCTAAGCCACTACTAGACACTATGCTATTCACTCAACCATCTGTAGAAGAAGAAATGCCAGTGTCATTGTCAATTAAGTGGAAGTTTAAGTCCCCTAGAACTACCCAAGGATTACTATTATTCTCACTTATTTGTTGGATGTAATTCCATTGTTCTTTCTTCTTAGTGTAATTGGTGAAACCATACATGCAAGTTAATAAAAACTCGGGCTTACTAGGATCAGATTGAACTATGGCATTAAACATATTGTAATGATTATCAACTATTTCACACAAGACCACCTGATAGACCTTCAGGTTCAATGTATCTCCAATTAGGATATTGATATTGCTTTAAGAGTGGCTGGCATTTAGTACTGCTAATTTTTGTTTCACACAGGAATATAATGTCTGGGTTTTGAGCTCTGATTAAATCACTTAAATGATTTCTAGTAGAAGCAGTTTTAAAACCTTGAACATTCCATGAAAGGATTTTCATATTTGCTAGAAAAATAATGATGAAAACAGAAGTCAACTTGTAAAGATTCTTATAATATTGTGAATGCAGAGTATGTTGTATGAGAAATTTAAAGCAGATAATATAGTAGATAAAAAAGATTTTAGAGGCAAAGTAATTCAAGGAATAGGTAAAAAAGTATAGTGTGTATACCTGATTCTCTAACTCTGCATTCACTGTTTGGTTATCTCCGATTGGTGACCAGTGAGCCGAGGAATCGCATTTGGAGCCATTATGGTACTTGGTGGAATCATAGTTTTGATCAAGCATCTTTTCCATCATCGCTCTCTGCCTTTTACCAAGTCTGTTTTCTTCTTCATTACTTCCTTCTGTTGCTTTAGTTAATAAGAAGTCCAAGTTGACTGTAACACCACTTTTAGGAGGTACAAAAACTGCAGTTTTCACTATAGCTTTGGTATTCTTCTTTGAAGTAGGAGCCATGCTTGTAGAGGAAATTGCAATGTTCTTCCTTACATTATTCACATTCCCAAAGAAATATGGTTTTTCATGAGCCTTCTCCAGATAGATTTTTGCTTCCTTACATGCTACCTTGCAATGCTTGATTACATAACACTCCTTAAAGATGCCACTTGGTTGTCTCTCATATAAAAACTTTATCCAAATGAGAGAGACCAAAGATTTGTTACAAATTTAACTCCCCTTCTTAAAGGGTTTGTCAAATCTATGTTGACACATACTTTGACAGGGTCACTGCCATTTGGGATTGCATCCTTGGGTTCAATGGCAATAACTTGACCCATTAATTCTCCAATCTTTGTTACTGTGACCACATTCATATGCTCCTAAGATCAAGCCAAACAAAGTGCATCCAAAATTGCTGGAATCCCCAATGCTTTTCTCGTATACCATGCCGGGATGTAATCATGTACCACTAAAAGATTCTTGTTGATGCTCCAAGGTCTCTCATTGATAACAGTGTTTAGCAAAGTCCAATTACTAAACTTGAAAATCATGATGTTGGCATCAGTCTCAATGATTTTCACATCTTCTCGCTTTCATGAATGGCCGTGTAAAGCCAAGAAGCTTAGCCACAATGTCGCCCTTCATCCTTCCTTCAGTAATAATCTTGCCTATGGCACTTGCTTCCCACTTAGTTTCTTCATCCCCTCCTTTGTCTTCTCCTTGAGAGATAACAGCTATTTCCGAAGTATCACCCAGATCTAGGACTGCTTTCTTGAACTTGTTAACTAAGTCTCCAACTTGAGTAGAGCTCTCCCCTTCCATTTTTGCAGTGAGAATAAACTTATTTCTTAAGATCGAAACTTGTTTTGGAGTTGATATAGGTGCTGAGAAGATATTATGATATAATTGGTTATTATGATCCCATATATTTAGGCTGTTCCAATTGCAACCGAATATGACTAGTTTGTTTTCTAAGTAGCAAGTTTTATAGCTGTCTTTTGACCAGAGTAAAATCAGGCTAAGGAAAATATAGTAGGTTTTCCTAAATTTGAATTTTGAAAATTTTGAAAGGAGTGAGACACGGGCTTCATTGAAGATATCGCTCACCGATTTGGAACTGAGTTGGTTCTTCATCCACCTTATACCATAATGTTCTCCACAGAATTCCCTTGTTAACCAAACGATATACAGCAAGCTCGGCAAATGCCATGATCACTACACATAAGAAGGCAAACGCCATTGGAGATACCTCAATCTGTAAACACATTGTAGAGAAAAACAGGAGGAGATTAGTTACTCATTTGCAAAAGTTTTAAAAAAGTGAAAAAGGTGAACTTTAATCTTAAAAATCTTAAAGACTAATCAAATATTGAAATTAGAACATGAAGAAGTAGTAAGAGGGGTTGAAACAGGATAGATTAAAAGTTAAAACATGAATTTAAGCGAGAGATTGTAAAACAAATGAAGGGAATTAAGAAAAAATTGCAAACTGAGTCAACTCAGTAATATCGCCGATCCTCAGAGCAGCTTTTTAACAAAAACCTGATTGAATTTTCGAAAAATGTAGTGAACTCGATCTAATTTTATAGTAATTGTACCTTGTAGGCCAGATCAGTGGCGGATCTATAGCCAGACTTGGGCTGGCTTAAGCCACCCCCAAACTTTGAATTTTTTTTAAATAGGTAGTGTAACTTAGCAAATTCCCATGCAAATTCAGCTAAAATTGTTACAAGCCACCCCTAGAGCATAAACTTTTTCCAAGTTACCTCTAGTTCCAAATCCTAGTTCCGCCCCTGGGCCAGATATTTTTATTTTTGACTAATACAGTAATGCATATTTTCCAGTCTTATTTTTGTGTTACCATAACTTCCCAGCCAACTCCATGTTCCAAATTGGGAAAAATATCGTTTGGTCCTTTTTTAGGTGGGTCCATGTCTGTTTAGTCCTTTGGTCAAACGCATATTACTGTTTTTGGTCCATAATTATTAAAAATATTAAACTCGACAAAAATACCCTTCCGTGTTAATTAGAAAGAGATAACTAATGGGGTACGCATTTTCTCTCTCTCCCGGCAATTTTTTCACTTGCTACAAGAATTAAAAAATTGACTTTTACCGTAGCAAATGTTTGGAACTCGATTTTTTTGCAATTTTCATGTTTTTGATCGCTTAGGATTTCGATTTTTTACCGTAGGAATGAAGTCCATATAAAAACATAAAAAAAGACTTCATTCCAGGAATGAAGTCCATATAAAAACCTTAAAAATGCACTTCATTCCATGAATGAAGTCCATATAAAAACATAAAAACAGTACTTCATTCCAGGAATGAAGTCCATATAAAACCTTAAAAACACTTCATTCCGTGAATGAAGTCCATATAAAAACCTCAAAAATGCACTTCATTCCAGGAATGAAGTCCATACAAAAACATAAAAAACAGACTTCATTCCAGAATGAAGTCCATACAAAAACATAAAAACCTCAAAAAACATACTTCATTCCGGAATGAAGTCCATACAAAAACATAAAAAAAACACTTCATTCCGTGAATGAAGTCCATACAAAAACATAAAAAAGCAGACTTCATTCCGGGAATGAAGTCCATATAAAAACCTCAAAAAAGCAGACTTCATTCCAGGAATGAAGTCCATATAAAACCTCAAAAAATGCACTTCATTCCAGAATGAAGTCCATATAAAAACCTCAAAAAAACATTTCACTCCGGAATGAAGTCCATACAAAAACCTCAAAAAAGCAGACTTCATTCCAGAATGAAGTCTATATAAAAAAATCATCATCTTCATCTTCTTCAAGGTCTTCAACACCAAAGACAAACATCGTCGTCTTCATCAACAACATCATCTTCCATCGCCTTCATCAAAACAGACGGGTTCATCTTCATCGCCGTCGTCTTCATCAAACAGATCGGGTTCATCTTCATCTTTGGCGTCGCCGTCTTCATCAAACAATTCGTCATCGTCTTCAAAACGACAAATCTTCATCGTTTATGAGCGATCAAAATCTTGAAAAAATTCACATCTTCAACATTAACACCAAAGAAGAACGATGATGAAAAAACTAGAAAAATCGTTTACATCTTCAACAAAAAGCACCAAAGAAAAAAAACGATGAAGAAAACCCTAGAAAATCGTTTACATCTTTAATTTTTAGTTTTGATCTTCATCTCCGTTTTCTTTGTTTCACAAAAGAAAAAGGAGAGAAAGTAGATCCTGGAAAAAAAAAGATGATGAGAGAAAGTGAACTGGAATGATTTATTCTCTCCTACTTTTTCACTATATATATGGTCCTTATCCAAAAGCAGTATTTCTTCCACTACAGAAGGTGACATTTACATCATCCATGACATCAGCGTAGAGATCAAATGATAATTTTTGAGACCAAATGATAATTTATATTACCAAATAGACCAAACAGACAAATTGACTAGGTCAAGTGGATTGATGACTGATACATATATTCTTATTTTTGACTAATACAGTAATGCATATTTTCCAGTCTTATTTTTGTGTTACCATAACTTCCCAGCCAACTCCATGTTCCAAATTTTGGTTCTCGGCTAGTTACCCAAAAAAGAAGAAAAGAACATGTTGAATTCAGCAATTAGAAACCGAGTTTATGAATCAACCTTTCAAGTTTCAACTGCCAATAGCCACCAATAATAATATAGTTCTTTGGAGTAACCCAACCAACCAAGCATGTATTTCCACACAAACCAAATAAAGTGGTCCGTATTTTGTTGGTACTACTAGTTCGATAGTGATTGCTCATTGCTAGGACTACTACGTATCAATGCATACATAGTTTTGTTTTATTGGAGGATGAAAATGAAATCTGGTCCATGGTGGCCTGCAACCTCATTTCCTACTGTTCATTGTAAAACAATTCATGTGAATCTTCCTTTCTTTCTTTTTTTCTTGCTGCCGGTCACTTACAATTAAGGAAGGGGATTCGAGTCTTTTCTTACTTGGTCACATTCTCACTTTGTTTTACTAGGCTTTTAAATAGATCGGATCAGGTGGGTCACACACGCAATCTAAAAACACACCGAGTTGATAAGCTATAGGGAATTTCTAAGCACACTCATCACTTAGGTCGGGGCCCTGCCTAGAGCACAGCATCTGTTAGCATGTAGCTCAGCACCAGTGAAAATTGACAGAAACTACAATAACACAGTTCAAAGACTTGGGGTAACCATTAAAATTCGCAGTTCTATCTTTGTGTTGGTGCCGAAAATCCAAATTACAATAGAACTCCTGATATCTTGTGCATCAAACAATTATCTGGCTTCTACTAAATTTGTATACTGATAAGAATAACACATAAGCGCCATAAGATGACTGGTGTGAGATGGAGACATTTGACTCTTAACAAATGAGCAAAATCCGCCTTCAGCCACATAATAATACTGCACCGGACAAACCGGTATGAAGGACAGGGACAAACCGCTATTATTGCCATGGACAAAAGGCTTAGTGACACCGGGAGAAATTAAGCAAAAGCTCACCTGCCCCCTCTGTCTCTTGCTGCCTCTTTAGTAAACGTTGGGTTCAGTTCGGCTTTTCCTTTCCTCGATGGAGATTTAAACTAAATTTCCCTGAGTGAGCATCTTCATGGCATGCTGATTCCTACTTTCTGCCGTCGTTACTTCAGCAGGCAGTAGACACAACAAACTATCTGTGCAGTGAGCAGACTAAGTGAGAAAGAACCTTCTCATGTAACTGAGGAACCACCAGTGCCACACAATACAAAGTTCGCATCCAGTAAAACCTTACCCACTAAAATTTCACATAAAAGTTTTGCAGATTCTCTTAGGTGCTACATGAATCATCAGTGCACATTTCAAGAACATCCTTATCTACAATAGAAAGATCATTGGGTATGAAAGCTAGTTCATGATCTCTACTAATATCACGGCATCAAGCACAGTGATTATGGGACTAAGAAACCACATTATTATATGATAATGAACCGAGTCAAACATTCCCAAACTCATAGTTCGGCTTGTAGTGTGATGTTTGATACCTTACAATTGCATTAAATGAACCATTTGATGTAGGCATAATACATGGGCACTGACAGTAACCAAATTTCAGTTTCTTATCTGAAGGCTTGGCACCACCAGGTGCTTCTCCTAGAGAAATTTATTCACTCACCATTTTCCAGGAGCAACATTGCTTGGACTAAAAGCAAGCATCAAAGTAAAGTAAACCCATAAAGAAAGGTGATGCTCTTCCAAACGTCAGAGAAGCATACCCCAAAGTGATGACATTTTTTGGTAGATTGAGCCGAGCCGCAGAAGCATACCTCAAAGTAGCATACTTAGGTGGATTGATATCACCATAACTGTTCAAGAATAAATGTTTCGCGAATGTCTCAATATTCATAAAACATATAGGATTAAAAAGCATCATTAAGCATTCACAGTAAATCACACACAAAGCATGCCAGCCTATCCAGAAACATGACATTATTTGAAATTCAAAAAATGATAAAGACCTGAGACTTAGGGAAGAACTGATTATGTTATCTAGATCTTACAGAGTAAGTACTGCACCAGAGCTGAACTTTATATTTCACCGAAGTGTAGGAGGCACGGAACGGCTTAAAGAATTACTCTCAAGTGACCTGTAAAAAAATCATCATATATGGCTAGTATAAATTTTCCATTTTTGTGTAAACTACCAAAAGTACCTCATAGTATGACTCACTCTGTTGGCCATTAGAAAGGATACTCCTCATCTATTTGAGGAAACACCAGTGCCACACAATACCGAATTTGCATTTCGGAAGACCAGACCAACTAAACTTTCACATAATATGTTCGCAAGTTCTCTGTGGTACTACTAGATTTCCCTGAATGGGCATCATCGTGGCATGCTGACTCCTTTCTGCTCAGGCAGTATGCATCCAACAAGCTGCTAGTGCAGTGAGCGGCGGAAGACTATGCAAGGGCGGGAGCTGGGAAATTGATGTTGAGTTCGGCAATTTCAAACAAGACAGTGCTGAAACCACATTTTTATCAGGTGGTTTGCGTCAAAATTATATTTATAGAATACCTAAATAAGGTTTAACATGCAATTTGATATCCCAAACACCAAACAACCATATGTTCAAACCCTTCCCCCACCTTTTCCTATCCCCTACATTCTGTTATACATGAAACCTTTCCCACAACTTACTACCCACTGCTAGACAATATCCATAATAATATATGCGAGGCAAATGGCAATTTAAAATAGTTTAATAGTTTTAGACAATTGAAGGTATAGATGCATAAATAACAAAAGCAAAAAAACGAAAAACACAGCGGAGTTGGTAATAAGTTTGTCATTATCAAATCTGTATAGTCGACTTTACATAGCATAGGGATTAGGGATGGTAAACCGTAAATCCATTCTTCCTAATACTTTCTTTCATTAAACAGCCTCATTCTACAGACGATACATCCTGTTAAACCTTCACAAAAGTATAACAGTCTGAAATCTAAGTATGTGCTAACTTTAAAACTAGCTGTGCAAAACACTATCAAAACACCGTCACTAAGCCATTCTTTCACTTACCCACATTTATAGTTACCCGCCACGAGAAGCACTTTCAGTTTTAACTGAGTTCCGATGTGGCGTAACCTCATTCCGAACAGCAGCGAAAGCTTTCATTGAGCTCATGCCCTTGTAATCGTATTCTGTAGACATGGCTGTCATTGTCAGTATATAACTCTGGCTATTGTATCATATGCAGATCTAGTATACATTTTTCATTTTTGTATAAAATTTACCTTATAGGCTTGTTATTTGTTGTTCCTTGATATTTCCTGACTTTATCTGGTCCACTGCTGGGTCACCCTCAATCATGGTTCACTCTGTTGGTCATTGAAAAGGATACACCATCTGATTGCAACAACTTGCCAAGTTTGCTTCTCAGAAAACCTGACCAACAAAACTTTCACATAATCTGTTAGCACGCTCCCTGAGTTGGCATCATCATGGCATGCTGACTCCTTTCTGCCGTTGTTACTTCAGTCAGGCGTTGTATCCACAAACTATTTGTGCAGTCAGGCAGTATGCAAGATGTTGACAATTTCTAACAAGACTGTTGAAACCACATTTTTATCGGGCAGTTTCCATTAAAATTCTAATGCTCAAATACCTGAACAAGGTCTAAAATGCATTTTGATATGCCAAACACAAAATGTTCAAACCCTTCCCCCACATTTTACTCCCCCCTACACTCTGTTATACATGATCCCTTCCCACATTTTACTACCCAACTGCTTGAAAATGTCCATAATGCATGAGAGGAAATTGGCAAATATGAAAAGGCTTAATAGTTTCAGACAACAGAGAGCTAGGTGCAGAATCAACAAAATGGAAAAGACAACGCAGCTAATAATTAGTTTTTTGTTATCAAATTTGTAACGTGACTTTACATAGCATATGGACCGTAAACCCATCCTTCCCATCCTACTTAATACTTTCTATCCCTTAAGACCTCAATTTCTATGAAACCTTTACAATCATATAACAGCCTGAAATCTAATTATGTGTTGACTTTAAAATTAGCTGTGCAAAAGACTACCAAAACACCCATTCTTTCAGTTACCCACAGTTATGGTTACTTGCAAGGAGGAGCACTCTCAGTTTCAGCCGGGTTCCGACGATGAGGCATAACCTCATCCGCAGCAGCAACTAAATGTCTCATTTTGTCCCAATCCTTGAAGTCCAGCCTGAAAACAAAATGGCTATACTGAACCTCCCCTGATTTTACTTTATCAGGGTGAGGCGCATTCCTTAGTGAAACCACCTGATGGCCATTACTATCAAATTTCACTTCAGCCCTCCCATCTTTCACCAGAAATGAAAGAGCAAACAGATTTTCTCCTGTTTGTGCATAAGAATCTTTATTCATTATAAGGTTTTCAACCTTTTCAGGTTTCTTCCTGCTCTTCATAATGTTGAACATTGTAGCAACGTTTTTGTCTGTTGCTGCCTCCTCTTCTGTTGCAGCATTTTTCAATTCTTCTGGGTGCTCAACATCAGCTAAAGATCTCTTACGTTTTGCTGAAACCACTTTCTTAGTTTTCATCTCAACATCCATAGGTCCAACCATAGTGCAGCAAGATCTAGAGACATTATTACAAATACCAACTACATTCTCCCCAAGAGCACTCCAGTTGAATGGTTTTGAACCATTTCTATCTCCATACTTTGTAAGCAAACCAGTAATAAAAGAAGCAGGACTAATTTCTTTATTTCCGGAAGATTTAATCGACAATAAAAGTTTATTGACAAAATCGGAAAGAGCTTTAGCGTCGAGTACCTGTTCTGTCGCAGTAGCAGCCAACTCATGCAATCGTTCAACCTCACTGAGAATTTGTTTGAAGTTATCAACGCTTGTAAGCTCTTCTTCTTGAATAAGTTTTTGTAGAGCTTCGTAAGTTGGCAAGAAATCTTTGTTCTTCTGCTTCCTAGTTTTTAACCAATGTTCATACTCTTCTTTACTAAAACCCCTAGAATTTCTTTTCTCCATTTTGATCTTTCACTGAAGTGAATAATCTTCTTCAACAAAAACCCTATAAAAAAGTGAAAACCCTTACAAAAAAAAATTTGGGGATTTTTTTTTTTTTTTGCTTCTGAACTTTGGTTATGTTTTTTTCTCTACTCCTCTGGTGAATATATAATGTGATTTCCAAATACCTAAGAGTTTAACATTAATTTTTGGTGCTATCAGAGACTGTTCAGAAGATGAAACAAAAGATTGTTGGATTTATTCGAAGAAGAAACTGAACTGCTGAAGAGATGGAAAATTAGAGATACAGCTAATTTGTTTGAACCCTGAAATGAATTTGAAATGGGGTTTTAGTAGATGGTGGTGATACCATAGGAATGGGATCATGATATAAGGATGAATCCGTCGTCAAACAACATCCACGTGTGCTTTCGAGTTATTTTTTCTCTCGAATCGTTTCATTTTAGACAGTGAATCGGCGAAAGCCTTAATGACGAAGGAATTATTGACGCGTGGAAGTGAGACTAATTCAACATTTGTACAGGCATTAAATGTTGTCGCAGTAAAAATCGGAGACTGTGCTATATGATATGAATTTTGAACAAGAAAAAAGTGAAAAGACAAGGATCAGAAAAAGGGAATCATTTCAGAGAAGAAGAGAAAAAATGAACGATGCGGATGTTACAAAGCAGATCCAACAGATGGTCAGATTCATTCGACAAGAAGCCGAAGAGAAAGCAAATGAGATATCTGTTTCTGCTGAAGAGGTTCTCTCACAGTTAAAACTCTTTTAGTATTATATCTCAATTTTGTATTCTATGTAATTATTTTTACGGATGAAAAATGTAATAATTTAGAGGCATTTAGGTTTCACCCTCACCCCAATATGATTAATATTTTCCCCAATTTGTTATTATTAAAAAGTTTACTTATAAAAATTAGATTGGAAAAATGAACTCATCTAAGCAGATTCTATACATAATTTTGCATATTGATTTTTTGTATTTACAGTATGTGGGGAAGATGTCTAATTTAATAGAATGTTAAAGTCCATATTTTTCTGTATAGGGATAAAAAATAAGGTTTCGATAAATTTGTATAGACATTTTACAATACCATGCCTTTTTCTGTTCGGTAGGAATTCAACATTGAAAAGCTCCAGCTAGTTGAAGCTGAAAAGAAAAAGATTAGGCAAGAGTATGAACGTAAGGCAAAGCAAGTCGAAGTCCGTAAGAAAATGTGAGTATAAATATTCACGTGCATTACCTTCTGAATCTTTTCGCTTGTTGTACCGCTTGTGTTTCTCCTATGTTGTTAATGATGGGATTTCGGACAGTGAGTATTCCATGCAGCTGAATGCATCGCGTATAAAGGTTCTGCAAGCACAAGATGACTTGGTGAATGAAATGAAGGATTCTGCTAGCAAAGATCTTTTACGTGTCTCTGATAACAAGAATGCATACTCCAAGCTTCTCAAAGACTTGATTGTTCAAGTAATTCTTGTTCTCTAACATCTTAGTTTGTCTCGTTATTTTGCTAAACATATAAAGAGAAGTGTCTAACTGAAACAATTTCATTTTAAATTTCCAGAGCTTGCTTCGTTTGAAAGAGCCAGCAGTGTTGCTTCGATGCAGAGAAGTTGACCGTGCACTCATACAATCCATTTTGGAGAAAGCAACACAAGAGTATGCAGAGAAAGCCAAAGTTCAAGCCCCTAAGGTTACTATTGATGGTGTATATCTTCCACCACCGCCATCCAAAAAGGATTCTCATGGTACCTATTGGTAATGTTTTTACTTTTTGCCCTCATCATCATGCTTTAGAATTGTAGCAAGAAAGTTAATTCTTTTAATGGATTTACAGCTCTGGAGGAGTGGTATTAGCTTCACAAGATGGGAAGATAGTGATGGAGAACACACTTGATGCAAGATTGGACGTCTGTTTCAGAAAGAAATTACCAGAGGTATTTGTGCAAATCATACCCTACCTATCTATTAGTATCCTACTAACACCATATCTCTTTTGTTTGTCAAACTGAGTTCAAAACAGCAATCATTTTGATTCTTGTGTGATTATGACGACACTGACTTATAGTAGATCAGCCCGTTAACCCTTCTTCACCTCATTTTTCAGATCCGAAAGCATCTTTTTGCAAGTGCTAATGCATAAGTATCAAGCAGTCCATTTCCATATTTTGAGATGGCAGATAGCATTTTTGGTCTCAAATGCTCGAGTAAGCCTTGGATGGTTTTACTTATGCCTATTTCAATCTTGAAGTTTTTGCATTCATAACTGTGGTTTCTTTCAAGTAAGGTGATCTGTTCTGTGTTTTTGTCCTTCAAAATTATTCTTGCTTAGATACCTGAACCAATAAATGCTTCAGTAAGATACTTGACAGCTCTAAGTTTTTGCTTATCAATAAGGGATTCCAAGTTTCCAACCCCTGAATCCTGGTTCTACTGTGTTACTCAAGTTATGTTTTTAGAACTAGAAGCAATTATCGTAAAAGAAAAGGTCGCCAGAAACTCGGAGCAGAAACTTATAATATTAAATCTAGTATTACAGGCAATACATATATAAATACACGTTATAATCGACCAGTATCTGAGTAACATATGACATAAGTAAACGAATTTTAATCACTTTTGAATTTTGGGATTTATACTGACCTTGTCTTAGAAACTCTTGGGCAGATTCACATCTGGATTCAGGTTTGCTATTGAGCTTATACTTGCCATTATATACTTGGACTGTACAGAACATGTCTGATTTTCGCGCACTATCATTCACCAAGGAACGAAATTATCTTCATTTTCCCACTTAGACGTCCTCCATCCATAGAATCCCTGAGCAAGTCCCGTGTTAAACATGTACTAACATAATTAAACACCTACAAGTATTATCGATAATATAATAAATTATTATTTTATAATTAAATAATATATAATTATTTAAAAAAGTATTTCCTAGTTTGGAGGTTGAATAATACTTGTAGGTTAAGTAAAATATCGACTAATTTTGTGAAAGTATTATATTATTTACTAATCGCAATACAAATACTGGCACCCCAAGTATTAGTGACACTTCAAAATTAGTTCTTGTTGTAGTATAACAACTTACTTTGATTGCATTACGAATTATTGTGGATAAACTACAACTTGATTTGAGGTTTAAAGAAAAAGAAAACAATATTAAATCATATTTTGAGAAAGTTTAATGTGTATACATTTAATTTTTTATTTTTCTAGTAGCATTATTATTTTATATATTATTTGGGACCTAATAATCATTAAGGGGAACTTTTGAAATGTATTATTTTATGATTTTATCGAATTTATTATTTTAAGACTAATGGCGGGTCTAATTACGAAATTTTATTATTTTAACGAGAATATTATATTATCGAGTATTACTTTAAAGAAGTTATACTGTAAAGATGTTTTATTCATTAATACCATTGATCTCTTTACATTAATCAAACTAATTAAAAAAAATTCTGTCATCACACTCTTATCAATCAATATTTCACATATAGGGATAAGACTCAAGCTCGTTCCCTTTGGCTTATTAGTACTCACCACCAAACATGAAGAACAACTTCATTTTCTTGCTACTTTAAAATCCGGTGACTTTCCCTGACACAACAAACACGTTGGAACTGCATTTCCCAAGTAACAAACACGCAAAGAGTTATGCCTTATATCTAAATCCTTGTGCTTTCATGTTAGCCTCATTTGTAATCTATCATACCTGTAAAAAATTGAGCGAGTAGTTTTAGTTGGTAACATGGATCCAACCCTCTAAATCCATACAAATAACTCAGACAAAGACATTGAAAATGAGATTACATAAAACAACAGAGAAACATATAATTAATACAATAGAGAAATGTTTGATAGTTTTTCCATTCTATGACCTAAAGAGGACGATAATTGAAGATGGTCAGTACAAAAAAATAGAGCAACATTTCAAGGAAATGAAACTAAATTTGTAAGCAAAAACACTTGATAGCAGTATGCAAAAAAAAAAAAAAAAAAAAAAAAAAAAAAAAAAACTCATGAAAATTTAGTACAATGACTGTATCCAACGTAAAACCAAAGGCTGTTTATTAGGCCTAACTGAAACAGATAACCTAGAGTGAGAGAACAAAAACAGATAACACTCCTTCCATTATGGATGTTGCCAACGCCCACTTTCTTCCTCAAGGAAAGAAAACATATCAATTCACAAACTAATCATGTTAAGGGGTATGTGACATTTAACCATACAAACAAAAGGTTGTCATTGATCTCTCTGTACTGTAATCACAAACCCGTAACATTAAAAACAAAAAACATCATTCTCTTGTGATCTACTATTACTGAATAGAAAATTCGATAACGAAAAATAATTGTTACCTGGGATTACATAGAAAGGCGATGAAGAAGATATGAAGAGAATAAACTTTCTGGTTCAGATTGGCCTTCCTTTTAACTCGACTAAACCTCCAAACTAAAGCGAATTAAACCCTAGATTTCAGTTTGTCTCTCTTTTTCTGATCTCGGGGAGAAGAGAAAATAATTTCGAAATTGGGAAATAGGTCGAATATGAAATTGGTGTTCCTGGTGTGGTGATGAAACTAAAGAAGAGATGTTAAAAAATTGGAGAAATTGAAATTGTGAAACTGGTCGAATAGAGCTTTGAAATCGAAATCGGTGGTAGTTGCTGGTGTTGATAGTAGTGGCCGGCGCGATGGTGTTGCCGGTGATAATGGTAACCATGGGATGGGGATTGCGTTGCTGGTGTTGATGGTAACCGAAGAGGAAAACAGAACAACGCGTTTTACAAAGGTTGAAGGATGGAGGGGTATTTTCGTAAATAAAAATCACACGGAATGTGACGGGAATCTTTTGTAATAGATTGTCCCAAATCTGATTCTTCTCCACTAGTCACTAAGCATTTTCAGCTACAAGACACTTGCTTCCTGCAATGCAACAGAAATATACTTATGAAAGTGAGTGCCTTCTTCGTCTTCCTTTCTTAACTTCTGATCCCTGAGATTTCCTACCAGCTTTTTGTGGTTTCCCTCCAGTTGGACCACCAAATATACCAATGCGTCCAATTCCTTTTGAAATTGACGTTAAGAATGTCTTCCCATGTCCTGGTTTCTCCATCATTCCTTGCTTCATGAAACCTTGTTCCTTCTCCAGCTCACTTAACCTTACCCGCATTCTTGATACTTCGAGCTTTAGTTCTCTGTTTTCCCTCCTCAAAGAAGCGTAGTTATCCCTTGGAGACATGGCAGCACTTGGAACTCCGCTGCTGATTCTCTGTGATAGGAACCCATCTCCAGAGCTCCCGGAGAAGGCATTTTTTAAGCGGAGCTGCTCAAAGTAGAGAACCCGTACTGCCATCTGAACTGGTAGACGATCGTTCTGTGCCACATGGTTGCTGGCTTCTTGAGAGAGCTTTTGGCAGTCTATGTACTTGCACAGTTTCTTAGATTCATTTTCAGTTAGCGCAGGATGTGCCTGAGATAGCAATTTTCAAAATCATAAACCAACATTTAAAAGTTTTTATTTTCGTAGGTAATAGACACAAATGGCTAAGCTGGAGTAAGCAAATGAAGAGAAATGACCAAAGCATTAGCAAACTATGCTGTGTCAGTTCATAGATGTACATTTGTCTTTTGAGTCTCAGTATAAAACCAGGGCTTCTGGCTAAGAGATTAATTGTATCCACAGAATCAAGTTTGTAAGCAATGCAGAGACTTAGAGAAGTACCTTTAAATATATGTCAATAGCTCTGTAAAGTCCATCATCGATAACACGGGCATAGTCAGGCAAGATCTCAATGATATTGGTGAATTTCTTAAGATTCAGACATGGGTCCGGTGCAATTTCAGCTAGATAAGATTCAATTAGCCCTCCAACTTTCAACACTGAAGCATGGCTAGTAGATCCGAGACCCTCGGACTCATAACCATACTGTAACGAGTCTTCGGGTTCTTCCTCTTCAATGCGCTGCAGGAAATTCACTAGTAATCGATGAACAGTATCAACATCAAAGATACAATCACCAGTCTGCGTTGAAGGGATAAGCAGATCATCAAGGGAAACCATCTCCAACAAATAAGCAATCCTCCTCTCAAGCTCAAGTCTACAGGCATTATTTACACCCACTAGGTTAGCCAATCTGAGCATCCCAAACAGAAAACTCGGTGGAATAGATGTACTTTTATCTGTTGGCAGAAGACTTACAAGGGTCTCCACTATAACCCTCTGTTCATCCTCTGCCATAGTGGAATCAAGTTTTATCCGTGAAGGATCCCAAATCTCGCGTTTTCCAATACCCACTTGAGATGTTTGGGCATAGTGCATCAAGCATGCAGTAATGCTATCTGCTCGAACACCTGTTCTTCTCATGGCAGCAATTACTCTCTGATAGAAATCGATCCTTAAAACTGAGAGGTCCTCAACCCACCACTCAGAGCAATCCATATTCAGTTTCCCAGAACCGTCAGAATTTAAGTGAGACAAACCCGAAACTAGCTGCTCCTTACTAGCATTTATGGCAATTGCATCTACACATTTGGTTACAATTCCTACCTCCTCGGCTGTAGGCAGTAGAGCCTCGCATGTGGATAAAACCTCCACAGATTTTTCTAGACTTTGAACCACGACTTCCTTAAGATATATCTCTGCTCGGCTAATGAGGTTTTCTTCCCAGTAATCGTCAGACATTTCCAGGTATTCTGCAGCGCATCTAAGGTTGGCAACATTTTCTGGAGTGATCTCAAAATTTGTCCCATAACAAAACTTTGCTGCGAGTTCAAATGTCTGGGGTCCACCTGGTAAGTTCAAGAGCTCCAACTTGGTGAGGTTTGAATCTCTCGAGTCTGCAACCTTTTTCCGAATCTTCCCACTTCGAGAGACTAGCGGGAACTGCAATATAGTGAACACCGATATTCAGAGCTTTAATCAATTTTTGATAGGAACCAAGCATGTGACAATTAAAAAAACAAGTAGTGAGCACGTGCGTTGCACGTCGACGATGCTATTTTTTTACTTTCCAAATAATTTGGTGGTAATTTGACACCATATTTTTTTTATTTGAAAATTAGTCGTTGTTTGTACTTAAGAATCAATCATTTGTTTTATTTTTTTCTTGTAGATTTTTTCAATTTTTTTCTAAGTTATGTCTAATTTTAAGATATGTCTAACTTTTAAGGAGAAAACATATAAGATTTGGAGACATATAAAACAAATTGAAAAACAAAAATTTGATATCATTATTTGTGCTCATTGCGTAGCTAATTTAAAGGGTTTTCCAAATATATAAAATTTACAAAAATCCGACATGTAATTTAAAAGATATGAGATTTTTAAATATATAAAAAGTGCATTTACTTTTATGTCCCTGTAAACATTCTTTATACCACTTCTTTAAAATCTAACGGCTGATAAGAAAAAGGAAATCTAATGATCTAACGGACAATAGTAATAGTTTGGACGGAATTCTATTTGTGAAATCTAACGGTTGAATTTTAAAGTTTGGAGATCCAACGGTTATATTTGCTTAAGTTTTGCAATCCATTGTTGCTATTAAAAGGGGGGAGATGTTCAAAGTGCTCACAATTCAGAAGCTAATACGGGACATACTCAAGTAAAAGAAACTCAATAGGGCACAACCGATTTTCCAACATACTATAGTGATTACCCAGCACACTAAACAGCGGAGAAATGACAAGAAGTTATTGAAACATCAATTAAGAATAGATGATGGAAGCAGGAGTTCATTTGGGCCACGCTACTAGGAAATGGAATCGAAGGATGGGCCCTCAATTCTCAATTGCATCATGCGTAGTGAAAAATCATTAGCAGAAAGAAACAATCATACATATCTGTACCAAATTACTAATTTGTGCGAGGGAACCAAAACAAGAGTGCACAGAAAAGGAGAAAACAACCCAATACACAACAGCACACACACATTCCATATGCATTAGACGGTTACAAATGTTTAGGAAATAAGAAATCAGTCCTTACTTTGTGCAGTAAAAAGACTCTCCATCAACAACGATCGTAATGTCGCCAGCAACATCCGAAAATATCCTGCAGAATGGTTTCATCAATTACATTTGCTGAGTCAAATTGAAACCTAATAGACTGAAACTGAATTAAGTACTAATTAGAAACTGATCCTTAATTCTCTTTTAACAAATAACATTATTGACTTAGAATTTTAAGAATGCACATGGAATAAAGGAGGAATGGGTTTGTTTCCCTGAATCACAACTTCAAGTTCACAGGGTTTACAGAAAATCCATACAATTCCAAAATAATTATAATATTATTAATAAATACAGACAAATAAATTAATTGTGATAACAGAAATTGAATCAAGATTGTTTAATGAAATAAATTCAATAACAAATTCAAACGTCAGTACCAACCCAAAAAGTCAGAAGTTGTTAGGACTTAGGACTTGGGTTCAGAAGAACAGAACAAAACTTTCTGAGTTTCAGTCAAAAGAGAGAAAACTAAAACATTTCAAACTCTCATCACTCTCTTCTTAGATGATAACCAAAAAAACCTACTAATTTTTCTCAGTTTACTATGAATTAACCTGCTAATACTGCTCTAATCTATACATTCCACAAGTAGAAACAAACTAACTAATTACATTAACAGAGAGAAATCAACAAAATTCAATTTTGAACAGAGAAAATCATATAGCTAAAACAAATTTCATACTTAAACTGGAATTTAAAAATGTAATCACCTGTTATTAAAAGTATTGCAGAATTTAGGAGTTGTACTTGGTCGATTGAATGAAGAAAAGGGGTTTTCAGACACCATTATCTCTCGTTGATGAAACCCACACTCTCTCTCTCTCTCTCTGAAACTCAAAACATTTTCACTCACTACAGAGTGTACTCTACTGACTACTACAGTGGTTCTGTTTCTCTCTGAGGAAGAAAGAAAAGAGGGAGGGAATATTGAGCTACATGGAGTTACAAAATTACCCTTGTAAACTTTTTAATATATACAAAAATCCATACCCTTCTTCTTTTTGCTTTTCAAAGTTGGGTCTTTGTTAACGTTTTTCGAGTTATAGGCCTTCCCTCTTTTAGCTTTTGTTGTCGTGTTGTATTTTAGATTATAACAAAAGAAGAATTTGAAAGCAAAAAAGAAGATTATGAATTAGGGTTTGGAATATCTGACACAAGAAGAAACATCTCTTGAACAGTTCAACTTTCTTTTTTTTTATATGATGATTTTGAAAATGTATGAGATTCCTGCTCCTAGACCCTCATTTCTTTCATGGTGTTGTAAAGACTGGATGGACCCTTAGTTCCCATGTGATCAAGTGCCAAAAAAACTCAATGATGCAAAGGGCAGATAACATTTCATTTTCATACCGGTTTCAGCGAAGACCGATTTTGAATACCTTTTTTGTTTTTGTTTTTTTGTAAAGAGATACGCCAATAAAGCAACCATTATGCTAGTTAGAGATATTGGGTAGTTTGGTATTTGTTAAGTCTGGCATGATCCTCCAGTTTGATGTTTCAGGAAGACTGGCATGTAAAAAGCAGTTCTACTATAACATGATTAGAGCAACTGCACTGGGACGAGTATTCCCAAAGAGCAAAGACCAAAAAAAAGACCAAATTTTTAGTTTGGTCCGTCCTGTGACGCAGTGGGTGGCGACTATATTTAGTCGAGCGGAGTTATAAACTTCGTTTGGTAGTCGAGCGGTGATAAAGATTACGCCCCGTTCAAGCGTGGATAAAGATTACGCCTGCAGGGGGCGGGTAAAGATTACGCCCGGTGTGGGGCGTACGTATAGTTTACGCGGAACAACAAGCGGTTATATAATCAACGCCCCATGGGGCGGACATAAAGTCACCGCTTTGATGTCAAACGGGGGTATAATCAACGCCCCATGGGGCGGTCATAAAGTCACCGCTTGATAACAGGCGGTTGTATACTCAACGCCCCATGGGGCGGTCATAAAGTCACAGCCTGTTATCAGGCGTACATATAATGTCCGTCCGATGCCACACACGTTCTCTGCACATGTGGTTTTTAGTGTTTTTTGTTTTTTATTTTTACCAAATTTAACCGTAAACGGGACGAAGCCTACACGTGTCTGGTTTAACCCTAATATACTACGCCCATCGTCTCTTCTTCTCTTTTCTACATCTTTCTTTCTACTCCATCAACTTCGCCTCACAGACGAACAGGAAGAAGAGGTGAAAGTAAAAATTATCAACAAACTAAAAATTACCGGCAGCATCCGGGTCACACAACAGGTATGTTTCTGTTAATCGTGTATCTTAATGTTAATCTTTTATGTTGAATAATTAATTTAGGGTTTTAGTTTGTTAAAATTAGGTTTTTTGATTTTGGTAATTTGTGATATTTTTGACATTTGGGGTTTTAATTTGTTTAAATTATAGACATGGATGTACTGCTTCAATTTATGTGTTTTATTAGTATCGAAATGTAAAAAAATTTAAATTTTAATAAACAGTTACATGATTTGTGTGTTATATGGAATTTAATGTGTGGGTATTTGTAAAATTTGGGTTATGTAATATTTGTGTGGTTATGTTTCAAAATTGTGGTCATGTCAATTTTGTGTGGTTATGTTTGAAAATCAATATTTTGTTTGAAAATTGTGGTTCTGTATATTTTGGGAAGTTATGTTTGAAAATTGTTGTTATGTCAATTTTGTGTGTTACATATGTAGAAGAAGAGCTAATTTAAATGGGGTTAAAAGCAATTCATGTTCTAGTAATGGCATATGAAAATTGTTCCAAATACCTCAAATACTCAATTTTGAGGCATTTTATTTTTGTTTTATATGTTGAAATATATCTATGAGGATTGAATTTGTGTTTGTGGAATAATCGAATTTGGAATTATCATAGTTTTTGTTAATGAGTGACAGTATTTGGAATATAAATGGTGCTGGACGTATGAAATTTAGGAATAATGAGTGTTGGTAATTTAATAATGAAATTGCATCTATATCATGTTTGCATAGATGTGCACAGATGTTGAACCGATTGACAGCGCGGTTCAATGGTCGCGTCAAGACGAACAAGAAACAGAAATGTGTAGCCGAAGAGGATTATAACTTAATCTCTACTGGTAAAATAAAGGAGGTTGATATTCCCCGGTTAGGGAGGTTTCCTATACTGCAAGATGATAAACCACACGCTACTACGGACATCACATTTACAGGGGAGCATAAATTGAAGTATCAACATCGTGGAAGTTTGGCATCGGTTATTCATCACTATCAAATTATTTCACAACACTGTCCTAGAGCTAAATATATTATCGAAAAAGCGGGATGGCAAAGGTTATTGAGCATACAATGTAGTGAAACCCAACATTCGATGGTTGATTATATAGTTGAGCGGTTTTGGGATACAACAAACACTTTTCACTTCCCATTTGGTGAGATGGGATTCACCCCCTAGATTGGGTCATGTTGACTGGATCGAGTATTGGTGATGCGCCCGACGTTCCATACAATTCCGGAAGTACCAAATTGAATATGTTCGTGAGCATGTATTTCCTGGATATCCAAGATGTCACGACCATCCAAAAGCTCCGTCGTGGGTTTCAAATTCAATTACACTTAAATATTTATGCTCTTATTTCTTTGAAGACAAGTTGGTTGCGGCTGAAAATGATAGCACCCTTGCTCATAGAGTGGCAATTGCCTTTTTCATGTATGTATTGGGACATTTTTTCTTTTCTAATGCAAATACCTACATAGATGCTTTGGATGGTTAGTCGCTTTTGAAAATCTTGATATCGTGTCCACGTATGACTCGGGGTGGTGCGGCTTTCTCGAAATTGTATTCACACTGCGTTTAGGCGGGAGGAGACAGAGAAGGCACTATACGGTCCATTCCAAATCTTAGAGGTATTCTCTTTCTTGTTCCAGTGATTTCTTCTTTCATTCTTTATTTTGTATTGGCTAGTTATTTACTTGGCTAATTTAATTCATGGAGTAGTTTTGGGGCTATGAATACCTGGGAATATGTCGACCAGACATTTCACGCTCGAATGAAGAACAACAATGGCCTGTACCTTCTAAATGGAATGTACCGAAGAATACAAATGATATTTTCCGTTGTAGGGATTTATTGAGTAAGCTTACTGCTGAACAAGTGACTTGGCGCCCATGGGAATCATACAGAGATGTCCTTGCATCTGATATGGGAAGCACGGCTATGAGGCTATCAGATTCGAGATATATATTTTCTTACATGGGCATTGTGAGTTAATAATTAATATTTATTTTTTGTTAAGAGGGCTTATTTAGTATATAACATACTTATTTGTACTCCATTTCAAATTGTACAAAGATAACATGTACCTCGGAGAAAGGTGTTGGAGGCAAAACCATTATACATTTGCTATTCCCAAAAACTACACACAATTATTGGGGATATCGGCAATATTCAAGCAAAGACGCCTAAAAAGTGAAGGTGAGGTGGATGCTACGAGAGATGGTGCAAGTTGTCAAAGATTATGATACATATTTACAAGATCTTGAGAAAGGTAACTAACTACGTAGATTACACCACTCATCCTATTTGGGAAGCCCAAACATATGGGTATGTCGGTGACTTATATACGGTCCCAATTGAACCGCGTGTTGAACATGTACCTATCCCTCCTCCACATCTGTTATCCCACGTAAGTAACCCATTATCCTTTTTGTTGTATATTCTACTTTTAATTGTATATTTGTACTCACATATTTTAATTTTTATTGACAGCATGAAGCTTACACATTATTTCAAGAAAATGCCGATTTTAATCAACAATTCCGCGATTTTACGTTAAAACAAACTAAGGAGAGGGCGGACGTTATTATGTCGAAAGAAGCAGAAATTGAAAGGCTGAAAACTTCAAACACGGAATTGCGGAACAACTCTCTCTTTTCCGTACGCCGCACTCTCTCCAACCTCCCCTGGGATACGGTTCATTTTCCCAAACAATGCCACCACAAGTTTGGAGTTGTATGAGTCAAGGATCAGCTTCAACAATGTCCTCGGTCAATACCACTCCGAGAATGCAGATGCCTTTTATGCCACCACGATTGGCACCTTCGGATACGGATAATATCAATGGTTAATTTGTTTAACCGAATAGTGGTCTATGCTTGGTGTTATCTTTATCTTAAACTTTTGTGTAGGCATACTAGACCTACTAATAGGTAGTTGCTTAACTTTTCTTTCACCGAGTAGTCGTTTCAAGTCTACTCTCTTCACTGTCCCAGTAGTCCGCTCAAGTCTCAGTGAGATGTCAGTATGTATAGAGTATAGTCATATCATGTCAATGGCAAAAACTTTATCCTTTTGGAAAACCTTTAGTCTTAACTTCAATTGAGTATCTATTTTTAAATTTTTTAATGATGTGGGAAATGGGTTATAAATTAAAGATATGATCACCCAAATGTATGAACAACAATACATCTCTCTTCTGCTTCACATATGTAATGGAAAATTATGAGAATACCGCTCATTATTGTTCTTCTGTTTCTTCTTCTTCTTCTTCTTCTAATAGTAGTTTTTATTCATCGGATGATGATGCAATAGCAGTTATGCAAAATAACACTGCCGTTAGTTTGGGAGTCCTTGTTACAAATTCAAAATGGCCTCAAACTCGTATCAAAATACCTAGAGATCGTGAGGCGCAGAGCGAGAACTTTTATGGAACGACTATTTTTCTCCGTACCCAAACCAACCACCCAATGTTTTCCGAGAAGATTCGGGATGCGGCGACAATTGTTTAACCGAATAGTGGAAGGTGTTACCAATGCCGAAAGATATTTTGTTCAAAAGCCCGATGCTTGTGGAGTTTTAGGATTAAACCCTCATCAAAAAGTAACAAAGAAAGAAGCATTTTAATGTTAGCTTATGGATGTGCAAATAGATGCAATAGATGAGTACTTACGCATAGCGAAACCACGCTTTTGGAAGCTACTCGTAGGTTCCGCCAAGACGATTGTTAATGTGTATGGGAAAGAATATTTGCGTGAACCAACGGCCGGTGATGTTGAATTGTTGCTTAACCAAAACAAAGACCGTGGATTTCCGGGGATGTTTGGGTAGTCTAGATTGCATGCATTGGAGATGGGATAAATGTCCGTCGGCGGAATCCGGCTTACACCGCGTATAAAGGGAGCGAAAGTATCGTGTTGGAGGCAAAGTGGTGTCGTATGATCTATGGTTTTGGCATGCATTTTTGGTATGCCCTACTCTAACAACGATATTAATGTTATGAACCGTTCATATGTTTTTCAAGTCTTGTAACAGAAAAGCACCACCAAATGAACTACACGGTAAACGGACATTCATATGATATGTCGTATTATCTAGGTGATGGCATCTACCCACAGATTCCTACTATTATAATGGCCATTAAACATCCTATTCGGTAGGAAAAAGGAAATATTTTCATCGATGCAAGAGGGTGCAAGAAAAGATGTAGAACGGGGGTTTGGTGTACTTCAACAACAATTTGGAATCATCAAACAACCCGCAAGAATGTGGAATCCAGATGTGCTTGCCTATATCATGAAAACTCCGTATAATCTTACATAATATGATAGTCGAGGATGAGCGTCTACCCGGTGATCGGCCACATGTTTATGAACAACGAAGTAACCCAAAGACCTGTTAATATTGACAGAGGAAATAGTGACGAGTTTTCCCAAATTAGAGCTCAAAGAACGCCGACCGGCAATGCATAACAAAGATGCGCATATTCGTTTGCGTGATGACCTCGATTGAACATATATGGTCGAATATGGGAATTAAAAACTTTTGTTTGCATTTTCTTTGTATCTTTCGCACATGTTGTCAAATTTATAGCAAACCAAAGAACAACTACTTTGGATAATAAAGTTACAACAATTCCACTTTATTGAAGGCATCAACAATTATACTACTTGTTAATCACTAAATAGGAGAAATAATATTTGTTTCAACTATTCCGTCGTTTTAAGATTGGTTTCTTCATTTGCGAACTATATCCGCCAGCTACGAAGTTGGAAGTACTCTTGTTGGACAAAGATCCAATTTTGAAAGATCCATCATAATGATGCGAAATTCGTCATCTTCAACTTGCTTGGCAATTTTGGCCGCATGTTCGAAACTTTGTTTTGCCGCAAACTCTGCCGCTCTTTGTTCCATCTTGAATCTTGATTGTGCTTGGTAATGAGTATTGAAATTTTGTTGTTCCTTAATAATTATTCCCATCAATTCCTCTTGGTACCGGATTTTCTCTCTCCTGTTTTCTTCAATCGTCTTGCTGCTTTTTTCCCAACTGACGGAGATATGTGTTCTCTATGTCTCCCTTATCGGTGTTGTTACTGGTCTCGGCTTGAATTGTTGATTGCCGTCCTTCCTCATCTACCTCGTAATTCTCATAACTGTCCAAATCGTGCGTCGTATCGAATACGAAAGTCGATCGACGATTAAATTTTATATTCTCTATGACAATTGGGTAGCAGTCTTCGTGCTTAAATTTTTTCCCGTCATTGCATTCCTTGAACCGCTTGTTTATTTCTTCGAGCTGTTAATTTTTTAAATAACACTTAAGTTTAGGGTACAATTAAATATTAGAAAATAATTATTCGAAAAATCAAGAATACTTACCTTCATTTCAGGACCCCAACCAGTATGATATTCGCCTTCTACTTCTGCCTCTTTTGCCGAAAACAACGCCACATCTTTACTTATTCCCTGGTAACGTTTTTGCCAAGAACTCCAAGTCCGCTCTGGAGCATTAGGTAAATGAACTTCAATATCATCCTTGATACGAGTCCACAACGCTTCCTCTGATTGATCAGTTCCAACACCCGGATCTTGAGATATTGATAAATGAATTTTACACATAGTTACGTCTTCGATTGTCGTAAAATTTGGACCTCGTATTGCTCGTGATGGTCGTGGTGGTCGTGGTGCCATTGTAAGCGAATCGGTGAAAAATTTCTAAATAATTTGGAAGATGAAATAATACTGTTTTTCTTGTTCTTCAGATAGTCTATTTTGAAGTAGTACTTGTGGGGAAATGTTGAATGAATTCTTCCCTATATATAATGTTTCAAATTTTCAAAAATATCTTCCAACGTTCAAAAATATCCAACGTTCGGTTCTTCAACGTTCGAAAAATTCAAAAAATTCAAACGGGCAAAAACTGAAACCATAAAAATTAAAACCATGAAAATGGAAAATATGGGGCGAGGTAATACGTTACTTTGTCATCATCGCGTAAGCTTTATGAACGCAGGAGAGGCACATTGGTCCAATTGATTCCTTTAATAGCCAATACAAGCCTTATCAGCACGGAAGTAGATGTACATATCACGACTCACGAGCCTATAGTGTTATTTTATTATGAGAACGTCCTTGGAGTTTGGGGGAGTGACAAAAAAAAATCAAGCTTATGCTTTTTGTCTTGAAGAAAGAAACCAAACAAGGAGGACTCGGTTTTCTTGGTCAGATGGCGTGATATGAAATGACAGACAGAGCTTACGTATCACGTGCCTCGAGAGATAACTAATCATTCATCGTATCAAATTTCGTGACCAGTTGGACAAACAAGAATCAAATCAACACTTTTTTTTCAAAGTCCTGTTTCCCGTCTTTTTATTTTGGGTTTTGGCCAACTGACTGACCTTTGCCACGTTGAAGAAGCCCACTTCCACTGCAGATGTTCAGAAAGTTCACCATTACGGCATTTCAGCCAGAAGCTGCTACATACCCCCAAATGGTGCCCGTCATCTATTCCACTTTTAGGGGTTTGCAAGGTCCGGGGTTGAATGTTATGCCGGATAACCTTGCAACATGCTACGGGGAAAACATTTAGGGTATAAAGCCTTTTCGATTACTACAGCCGTATCCATAACTCGTAAATTATGATTACTACAGCCGTATCCATAACTCGTAAATTAATGTTGGTAAGCTAAGTAACAAACGCTGCATGAAAGGTGTAAGAGTGTCATGAATTCCCAGTAAACCGAGATATAGCCTTGTGATTACTATTACGTACTCCCTTGGTGCAAGTTATAGGCGCAGAAATCAAATCTCTTAAATAGAGAAAATTATATGTATTTTTATAAACATGTATTTTTTTTTCTCCTGTTTTACCCTTTCCTTTTGATGAAAACTATAAGTATTAAATTAATTTTAGTGTAATACTTCTACCATAATAGTGGCATACTTGTAACGTGTCATCTAGGAACTAGAATTTTATCAAAAAAAAAAAAAAAAAATCTAGAAATAGAATTATGTCTATATAAATGGACAACTAAAAACTGATTCTCCGCCTATATAACTTGGACGGAGGAAATACAAATCAGATAAACACCGTGAAAATGGTAATGCTTATAACTAAAATATTTGTACTTTTGGTGTTTATGGTTGTTGTAATGCTAACAACTCTTTGTATATGGGTGTTCAGTGCTTGTCAGATATGCATTTTTACTAATACTTATTGTGATTGTGTTTGCTAGAGGTGTTAGTGACAAATCTTAAGATTATCTCAATTGTGCAGGGAACATACCACTATGACAAAAACATGGTTGGGCTCTTGCCTCTTAGAAATACATGAAGACCTTGAATTAGCCCACAACCTAGGGAAAACCTAGAAGTTATATACGAGCAACAGCTAGAACAACACAATAACATACAACATATAACTCTATGCAATTTTGATTTTCATAATGAATCCAGTAGCAGTGATTGAGTCGTCAACGGTACTACTAAAAGCTTCTTGATCCCCAAAAAAGACTTTAGACGTAAGCAATGTAAGATTTTTCATCTAATTGGATTACTCCTATCTTTGAACAAGTTGGCATCCCACACGATCAGTCAAGATGTTTGTCAAGGGATGAGTTTGTAAAAATACAAGCTTTGAACTCGGAATGGCCTCATTCTTCTCTTCATATTTCAATTCTCTACAAGATGATGGGAAGAACTTCTAAATTTGAAGGTTCAAATCCTTACTTTCTGGTCTTCCATGTATTTTCGACGTCCTTTGCTCCTTTTTGTCGCACTTCTTCTGATTTCCTTGGCTCAAGGCACTAGGATACTTGGAGTACTTCACTTCTTAGATCTTTTGTAGCAATTTTCACTCTTCTTGGGATGATTCACTTAATCGAAACAAATAATATCAAACAAGAGTAGTAACAAGATAGAATGCAAGAAGTATAGCAATTATTGGTATGTATTTGACACTAAAATCATATAAATTATGCACTTGTAAAATTTCCCCACACTTAGCTTTTGCTAGGCCTTGAGCAAAAAAAAAACTAAAACAATCCTAAATACAAAAACTCAATTTCGTTGAAGTCACGGTTGCACTTAACATGTGCAAGGGGCCTTTAAACCCTTAAGTATCCCTAGCAGGCGAGTTATAGTCTCGTGAGGGTTTACAAGAGGTATACCCACAAAACTTATTCCAACTTTCAAATACTCCAAAGTCTCTAGCTTCTAACGAGCTAAGAGAGCATAAAGTTTTTGCATGAATAAATAATAAGAAGTTCGATTTACAAAAGAAAATATTCTCATGCTTAATTATTGAGCTAGAAATAACCAATATCATATGAAGAATTCAGCCTCTAGAGCGCTCGAATAAGCATTTGGCCTTCACTTATGCCTCACCAATAGGGTTTTATGATATTGAAACTCAAAAGATGTACTCTATGGTTCTCATATGTGCAATCAAGAACGAAGATAAAAACTTGCACATGTTGAATGCTGGGAAGGAACCAGCAGAATAATATTTTGAAAACTCTTTTTTTTTTTTTTTTTGAAAAATCCCTTTTCGGATGATCTCTAAGAAAGGAAATCAACAACTATTCGAGGATGGGAATGCTTACTTACCTTCTCATCCTATCTACAATTAGCATCACTCTAATGACGTCCCATACAGTGTAGTCGATCTCGGCCATCTCGGCCGAGATATCACTGATATTCCAGATATCGCTCTTGGAACGAGACGATTATTAAGATATCGCGAGACGAGATTTTGCCGGAAATATCGGCCGGAATAGTATGTCTCGGTCAAAACCAAATTATCTCGGCCGAAATTCTTTTTCCAATTTCATCAACTAAATCAAAATAAAATTATAAACTATCAAAACACTCGTCGTTCCTGCAATAACATCAGCATAACATGAAAATCTATAAGTGCATATCACTATATGAGGAAACTATATGATCACATCGCTAAAGAAATTAAGTTTTTATAAGCTAATAGATCCTAAACTTTATAACAATAACTCAAAATCAAATAAGCATCTTAGATCCATATAACAAAAACGAAAGAAACTTGAAGCGAATTACAGATAAAGATGGTGGTGGACACCTTGGAGATGGAAGGTGGAAGCAGGGGCGACGGTGGTTGCGTGTGTCTAATTTGGAAATGGGGAGAAAGAGATAAAATGTGAAATAGGATTAAGCCTTCAAGGTCAAAGGCGCAGTAAATTATGCTGACACAATTGATGGATGAATAAACTTTAGATCCAATGGTTGATATTCATTAGAAAGTACAAATGCATTATCCTCTTATGCCACTCCACTAATTGGGAATCGAGAGTTCCACATAGTAGGGGCAAACCTGTGAAGTCTGCCTTATCTCTTATGTAATACACATACATACATCCATGACGAGTTAATGTGTGGAAATTGTTTGCCATAAAAATTATAAATATAAAATTTGGAACTGATATTACACCGATATTTGAAAACGGAATCTCCCCGATACAGTGTTGTACCAGTGTACCGGTCCCAGCCGAGACAAGACCGGTATCCGATATTAATTACATTGGTCCCATATCAACGTCTTCATTTTCGGTCTTCATTTGTTGATGATGAACTCTTGAACTTCATAGAACCTTGACAATTATAATTGTTTTCCTCAATTCCTTGTTGCTTGAAACTTCTTCATAAATTTGTTCCTCCCCATAAGCCTCACAAAATCACATCTTTTTGTTTTCACTCACTCTTGTACTTAAGTCTTCAACTTGTATATAGAATTTTGCTCCTTGTATTGTTGTTTCACTTGAATTTGAAATTTGATATTCCTTGTACCATTGCTTGTAAGCCTTGAACGTCTTCCTTCGAATTTGTGATACTCCGCTTGTTAATGATTATAGCAGTGTTTTAAGACCCGGACCGGACGTCGAACCAACAAAATTACTAGGTCAGGGTCAACCAGTGGTTGAACCGGGGGTCATTGGGTCAGATGCCTAATAGTTGCTTAACATTTTAACTTAACATAAAAGGCCTAAAAATAATATTAGAAGACATGGGCACGTGCAAGCTTAGAAAACAATTATGTATCCACGTCTTCTACCTCTTTATGTCCACACAATTGGCCTTCAAATGATACCTTTTTACATTTTTTGCCACTAAGCCCTAACTTTTAATGCATTTTGTCACGTCTTCTTCTTCTTCTAAAGTTCTAACCCTCTACGCCTCTATCACACAATCTCAATCTCCCTTAAAAATCACCATAACTAACTTTGAAAAAAAACTTAAGATTTATGTAACAACCATGTATTAAGAAAGAAATTAAAGATATATTCTAGCAAAGTATTTATTTGTTGGAAGAATAACTGCTCTTGATGTTTAACATCAAATTTAAGTCATGGATTTTGTAATTTTTGTTCTTGGTTGATTCTAAAAAAATAATCCCTGTGAAGATTTCTCCTAGTTCTAGGTGATATCTTGAAGATTATTGATTTTGGTTAGGATCGAATGTTTGAATGTCTTTTAGATAAATTCTTCGTTTGATCTTTTTTTGCTTAGAAATGTAATATATACTGGGTCAATTGGACAAACCAGTTCAAAACCAGGATGGGTCGTATGGGTTACTGATTGGAACGGCCGGGTCACCAATTTTCTCAAAAGAGAGCGGTTTTCTGAAAAATCATTGGATTAGTGACAACCCAACCCAGAAAATTATCTGGTTCACCGGTCCAACCGGCCAGGCCGGTCCGGTTCTTAGAACATTATATTATAGTGTTTCTATGGACCTGTTGTTGTTAAGAGAGAGAATGGATGGTGCTAACTGCAAACAAGATTAAAATAGAGAATGTAAGTTAGCAACTCTGATTGCATCCTCGTGATTGAACAAAACACTCAAGAGGTCAAAAATAGTCCTGAAATTGGTGCGAAGATGTGTAGCTCATTTTATCCGGAATTAACGTAGGATGACACACACTCTAAAGTATAATTTTTAGATAGCTAAAAAGAATTGAAGATCCGGTACCTCGCTTGATGTAACAATATGTAGTCTCCAATAATGATTGATTCAACAACTCTAATACTAAATTCAGTATGTATCTAATTTTCCACCGGTACAGTTATATATAACAATTACTCTCGAACAAATAAGAAACCCGATTGTTATTCTCTAGCACGTCTAAGTATAATTATGTGTAAAAAATTTGTATGTAACCTTAGCAACGTGTATACTATACGACTCCAAAATCTCAAAAAGTTAGAGGTTATGCAAAAAAAATTACAAATATTATACCTAATAAGTAAAAATTCTAACATAAGACTAAAAACTATATATGAAAATATAGGAAACTCCCACACACTTAAACTTTACATTGTCCTCAACGTAAAATCCAACATAAAATCAAGATGAGAAATCCTAATAAAATATGATAAGATAAGAAAAATTAAAAAGCAAAAGATAGAAATACAAACCCAATGGGTTGCCTCTCATTCAGGGTTAGTTTAACGTCCTCAGTCTGACCTTTTTCTTATCGTCTGTACACGACCCAGACAGCAATCTGAAATTCTAGTAACAACTTCACACAATGATTAGCATGAGATATGAATAATCAAATTGTTATTTTCTGGAAGTTCCCCCCACACTTAGTCTTTTCTACACTTTGACATGGATAGAAAAAATAAAATAGGGGAACTTCTTCGGGTTCCTCTTGTTGAACCTGTACAATGCTAGAATAAAACACATCAGGTGGTGAATAACTAGAACCTTAAGACTTTTAGAAGCATAGATACTCAATCTTAAGTGAGGTAGTTCCTTAAATTAATTAACAACTCTTTGGGGAACTATTTGAATTAGGAGAGGAGGATCAAAATATATAGAAGTATGTAAATGTTCATACAAATTTTCCACAATCATTTGAATTACACGATCCTCATTATTCTTAAAGAATTTTATTTACCTCATTTGGACTGTGGTCCTCTTTCAAACTCCTAAAACACCATTCTTCGTCGGTTTCTTCTTTAACCAAAGTCTCGACATCATTATAATCCTTGGCAAGCTTAATTGGGTCTTCCACGAAATCAATCAATCTAGTTTCCTTCTCGAATAAAGGTGCTCATATTTCTCATCGTCATCAGACCAAAAATTAAGTTCATATGTAAGAGCCTCCTCTGATGTGTATTCCTTCGAGATATATTCCTTACACTCCTCATCATCAAAATCAGAATCCTTTCCCATAAAGTCTATTTCATTGGTGAAAATCCTAATATCTTCGTTTGAGTACATTGCACCATTTATAACAATGTATATGTCATAGGCAATCTCATTCTTTTGAATAGGCGAATGACCATTATTATGATATGGAGTTGGAGTAATTTTATCATTGTTACATGGAATTTCATAAGGTTAATCATCTTCAGAATTATCATTAATCATATATTCATTACTAACCGTCAGAACATTAGAATTGTTTAGGCTTTGAGACCAAACTTATTCCTTCGTCATTACCTCTTTAAGTTGACCAATATGCGATTCTTCAGGATATCCATAGTCCTTTGAAATTCTTATAGTGTATCTTCAGTCTTTTTGTAGTGCGCGTCCATCTTTTGATAAGACTCTTTGCATTAGATCTGTAAGACTGGAAGAATTCTTAGAAGCATGATTGTCCCCCAATCCTTGTGACTGCTCACTTACATGCCCTCCATAAGGTTGTTTACATGTATGAGAATAATCAAAAGGTCCCGTAAGGGACTGATTATTGCCAAAAAAAAAAGTTCTGATTATACCCCTTATATCATTGGTAGTTATCATAAGAATGAGATCCAAACCCATATTTATTACCACTATTATGTAATTGATTTTATGCACCGTACATGTAATTTCCGTAACGAGAAATGAAGATTCACAAGAGAAAATCTAAACAAAAATCTGAAACAAAATAAAATTACAATCTGTTTTCATAATTCACCTCCCGCTTTTGACAAGCGTCTAACACCTTCAGCTAGTTGTTAATACCACAAAAACCTAAAAACCTGAAAATTCTAAAGAAAGGCGTAAAAATATCATAAACTGCTGAAAACAAGATAAACAAATAAAAAATCAATTAACAACTGATTTGCGTATGAGAATAATCACAATTCGCAACTGTTGCTAAGCTGTTGCGAATCTGAGTTGCTAATCCCCATATTTGGTGTAGTGGTACCACATACCCATTTAGATGAATTAAAAAGGTATATTCTAGCATAGACAAACTCGGGATGATTTGACCGGCGATAAATATTTCAAAAGTAAATTAAGAGGTCCCTTTTTCAATACAAAAGGAAATTATATTGAATTGAAGATAATTACAATTGTTTATCTTCTTGTAGACATAAAGAAATCCAAGAATGAAAGTGATCACTCCATTCTTCCTCACTAGAAAGATTTCTAGCATATTTTTCTAGAGAATGTGCAACATGATTTACATCCTGGCGTCATTAGGGGCGACCCGGAAAGAATTAGGGGCGACATATAAGACAAAATAGGGTCACCCAAAACTAAAATAAAGCCATCCCTTATCTCTGACTTTTTGAAATGGCAAATATACCCTCCACAATCGGTAGTATATTTACGTAATCGGTAGATGTTAGGATAATCGGAGATTATTGTGTACATATGTAGTTTGAAAGTTTTGTTATTTTAAAAAAAACCTACAATCGGAAGGTATTTATTTACCATGTCTCCCGATTATGAAGTTGCCCCAAAATTGATATTTGAAAAAATCTCAAGTTTTTCGAATTTGGGAACTACCATAATCGGTATAAATACTACAATCGGTAGTTGCCCCAAATTCAGAATTTTCAAAAACCAATGGAATTTTGAGTTTCTCTATTTTCACAATCGGTAGACTCGTGATGTTTATTATCTACCGATTGTACAATCGGTAGTATCGTGATGTTCTTTTATCTACCGATTGTGGTAATTGTCCCAAATTCGAAACTTTCAAAAACCAATGGAATTTTAAATTTCTCTATTTGCACAATCGGTAGTTTCGTGATATTTATTATCTACCGATTGTACAATCGGTAGTATTGTGATGTTCTTTTATCTACCGATTGTGGTAATTGCCCCAAATTCGAAATTTTCAAAAACCAATGGAATTTTGAATTTCTCTATTTGCACAATCGGTAGTTTCGTGATATTTATTATCTACCGATTGTACAGTAGTATTGTGATGTTCTTTTATCTACCGATTGTGGTAATTGCCCCAAATTCGAAAATTTCAAAAACCAATGGAATTTTGAATTTATCTATTTGCACAATCGGTAGTTTCGTTATGTTTATTATCTATCGTGTTGTTATTTATCTACCGATTGTGGTAGTAGCCCCAAGTTCAAATTTTCAAAACCAATGAAATTTTGGATTTCTCAAAGAAGAGAAGAACATAGTCACAATCGGTAGATAAAAAAAACAACCTAAACTACCGATTATGAAGGGATATATAAGTATTTTCAACCTATTTTGTCTTATTATGTCGCCCCTAATTCTTTCCTAGTCGCCCCTAATGACGCCAGGATTTACATCTTTATGCACATAAGTACAAAGCCAATTCTCCGATTCAGCTAATAATTGTAAACAATCTAAATTAATGTTTATGGTTGTCCACTTTATTGAATCAAACTAATAAGTGAAGATGTCATTTCCAAGGAAGCTAATGGGGGACCGAATTCTGGGGGTGTACCAAGTTTCAAATAAAACAAAGCAGTTTTTCATATAAAACAAAACGGCTTTTGCCTTGGGCTTGGTACACCCCCAGAATTTGGTCACCCACTAGCAATCTTGGTCATTTCCCGGGAATAGATGGATTTGTATTTTATCATCCATAATAATTCGGCCTTTTAATGCTCCTGGTCAAGGTTTGAAAAACGGGTCACGACTCAGGTCACGGCCAGTGGGTGTGACCGTTATACCGCGTTTTGTCGGGTATGAACACATTTCGGACAAAAAACATGCTATTTAGGAAGAAAAAAAACGTGTTTTTTATACGTTATTTTAAAATAACAGGCGTTATAACAGTTAAATAGAAAATAAAAAAGAATTATGATATGAAATTCCTATCTAACGGTTATAACGTGCGTGAAAACAATTATAACGGGTCTAATAACGTTGTTGTAACATTTTTTATATATTGTTATTTTATTCTTTTATTTTCAAAGTTTGTATTGTAATATTTTAATCTTTAATTTAAAAAATAAAAAATTGTAAAAAATATTTTTAAATTCTTTTTTCTATAAAAACGGTTATAACTGGCGTGAAAACGGAAAAAATGGTCTAAAAAACCCGCATTAAAATATTATTTAGAAGCAAAAAAACGTAAAATTCAATTTTAGAAAAACAATTATAACGTGTGTGAAAACGGAAAATCGGTCTTAAAAAACTGCCGTTATTTCCTATTTATCGGCTTTATATAGGCACGGGGTTCGGGGACCCTCACGACCACGGTATATGGATGTGACTGTTTTAACGGCTGTTTTTTCAGAAAAAATGGGTGTTTTTAGAACCTTGCTCTTGGTAAGCCTCCCTCCTTACCGCTTAAAATGGGAGACTTTTCTTTCTTTGCAATTAAAACGTCCTCGTTAGATTTCGCCGACAATCCTTCCCAAAAACATACTAAGAAATAAGTTAAGTAACACATCCAAGAGCTTCGGCCACAAGCTGCATCGAGCATCAGCGTTTTCAGTTGTCCGGAGCCCATTTTATTTCTTGTTTCCGGCTTCGGCACCTGAAAATCCAATTTTGTGCAAACTGTGTGCCAAGAATTTCGTCTTTAATAGCTTAAACCAAAATGAGTTTGATTAATCAGTCTTTAAGAGCATCTACAGTGGGAGACCAAAACTAAAATTTTGGTCGAAAACGCAGACACTACGGAGAGGAGTAAAGACCAAATATCAGACTAAAACCAAATACTAGAGTATATTTGGTCTTTGGTTTGGTTTTAGTCGGGCGTAGATTAAAGTTGCGCCTGATGGGGCGAAGATTGGAGTTACGACCGAATTAAAAAAAAAAAAATGGGGCGCAATTAAGAGTCACGCCTGATTGGGGCGTAACTCAAAGTTACGCCCGAATAATAATTTTTTTAAAAAAATGGAGCGGAACTTACCATTACGCCGGGGCGCAACTTTAAAGTTGCGCTTGACCAAATTTTAGTCTCTCTTCACTGCGTTACAACAAGGACTAAATCCATTTTTTTTTTTTTTTTGCTCTTTGCTCTTTGGTTATGATCGCACCACTGCAGTTGCTCTAAGACTCTATCCATTATGAATCGTGTTTAACATGGACTCACCGAGGAAGTGATCAAATATTAAAATACTTGTAAGTTGGACTCATTAACTAAAATTTAAAACATTTAATTTAGTTTCCACGCAATGGTGAGCACTACTAAAAGAAGAAGTTTTCAACAACCCAAAACATGAGTCATGAAACTTTTCTTAATAAAAAGCTCGCGGATTAATTTGTTTTTTTTATACTAATCAGGACAAATAAACAGTCAAATGATGCCACTTTTGAAAAAAAAAAAGCCTTGATTAGTTAGATAATTATGAGTTTATCATCATCACTTGGAAAAATCTTGTTAAGCAACATATCTCATTTGTTCATTTTACGGATTTACCATTATCCAAAAAACTTTTAAATTGCACCAAAAGCCGATAAATCGAATATGTATTTGGCAAATCTTCGAATGGCTCCAAGAGTCGATCTGTCGATGAATGGAATATGTGCAACTACTAGGACATCTCACCACCACCTAACAAAGGCTTGACGTCTCACCACTGATTCAACTCTCTCTTGTTAATGAAAAATGTAATGTTAACATCGCTGTGATGTATGTATTTTATTTCTTTGTCAAATGGAATGAGTTAAAATCAGAGTACAATATTAAAATGCTTACTTCACTCAATTATTCTTTGTCAAATGTGAAATGAAACTGCCTCTAAGTCTTACCTTATCTCACCCTTCGTCCTTGTCTAGGAGATAACTTATAAATTTCTTCCTAGAAGATCCAGAATACTTATGAATTGACATGTGAGATTAGATAAATGGCCGGGTTATTACTTTTTTTTTTTACAAATGATTGAGATTGTTGATGACATATGTAGCAAATAGGTCACTATTCTAGATTCGATTAAGAGGTCTTAGTGCAATGGGTCTTAGGAGGATCAATGTTTTCGCCTGCTTGATTTCCTCAGAGTAAGGAATCTTCATCAGTGCAATTAAGAGGTCGAGGTTTCGTCTAGTTAGTTACAAAACCAGCATCTTTTGGTTCAAATTTGAATTCAAAGGAATTCATTTATTGCCTCTGTAGACTTCACTCAAATTTCATTTTTAAGGTATTCCAGAAACACACGTTTCAGTTTATATTTATTTTGAAAAGAACTAATAGAGAGTGACTGACCACAAAATTAGACACTTTCTCAATTATCTTTAGACTTATCCATCTCCAATACCCAAGTAGGTGCCTGCTGGCATTCTGGTTCAGGAGAATGAAACTTTGATATTAGAAGTTACACAAAAAAAACAACGATTATTTCGTTTCTAGAAATCGTTTTGAAATTTTACGCCCACATTTTTAATTTCTAAAAGTAAAAATTATTCCAAGTGTGCAGTGCCATTGTTTCTTACCGGCCCCGGAATTTACTTTTTATTTTTTTTACTTTGTCCCCTATATTTTGAGTCCAGACTTCGGCACTGGTTAATCACACATGCAATAATTACGGGCGCTGGTAATTTTCTAGTCGGCTAGAAAAAGTAAAGTACACCCACTGAAACACGTAGTAGGTAATAATCACACGATGATGGTAGTGTCTGGATGGACCTACACTATCGCAATTCAGTCAAAAGAGCCGTCCTCTAAAGCCCCCCACAAAGGCACAACCGGTGGGACTCTCTTAACCCACACTAAACGAGGGTGCACACGCGTCAACTATTTGCAGCCAATTACCTACCTACCTACTCGACCATAAATGTCAACGTTTAATTTTGTGTGGAAATATGACATACAACGTTAGTTCCACTATAGAGCTTTTTAGATTGCCGCGTTTTTTTAATCTCTTTGCTTTGTAAAAAAGGAAAATAAAAAACTGTGTAGTGGTCTACTGATTTTCATTAGTTAATAAAGACAAAGCCAACCATGACGACATCGCTGTCTGTAAATTTATATTTGCCGAAGAAGAAGAAGAAGAAGACAATATTATTTTTTTATCATGTTCTTCTTCTACCTAATACCATTATTCTCAGAGATGATTGGGGTTAGTTTTGTTTATAGGCTTCATCAAAGCCAAGAAATTCACTAATTTTGGGTTTAAACATTTTGGGAAGGAAATTTAATTTTGAAGACGTGCTGAAATTCTAGGGTTTTATTTTACCGTTGTATCAATCAAGTAAGTAAGAAAAAATTAAAGTTTTCTGTTCAGAATATTCCTTGTGTTTTCTTAGTTGGATTTAACTGTTGAGGAGGAATTTTGGTTCATTTCTAGGGTTTATAGCCTTTTTCTTTTTCGGTGTTTTCTTTTTGAAATAGCAATTAGTCCATGGGTCTTATCAGTTAAATTTGGATTTACTTGACAATTGGAGAAATTTGCATTTGTAAAAGAAGATGAGAAATTGACATTCATTGTTTATCATTGTCATTGTTTGGAAAAGTGAAGTTCTTGAGTTGTAACTTGGAATTAATGGTAACTGATTCTTTCAAGGGTATGGCGATGTCGGGAGGGAAAGTCTGCGTTTTCGGATACCTTTTGGCAGCTTTGTTTATTTATGCAGCAGCAGGACCAGTTACTGATCCTATAGAAGGTAAGCTTACTTGAATTTATTGCAATTTGTCAATGGATATGGCCTTACCTTGTTGTAACCCTTAATAAATAGCATGTGTCTAAGTTAACACCTGGGTGGGGTTTTTAATGAAGTCGGTATTTGCTACCCTACTTAATTATAGTGATTATTAATTATTTTTATTGCAGTAAAAGCATTGCGAGCTATCAAGGGAGCTTTTAAAGATCCCATGAAACATCTTCAGAGCTGGGACAAAGGGGATCCATGTTCGTCGAATTGGCTTGGAGTGTGGTGCTTTGAGAGCATAGGGTCTGATGGATATGTGCATGTACAGCAATTGTATGTTACCGTTTATTTATTTGATCTTATTAAGTCTTGTTACATTGTCGATTATGTTAAAGTAGTCCACTTAGGTAGTGCTGAGAGAATGAGTATTGTCTGTCGTTTCAGCAGATTTTGACCATGAAGAAAGATAGTAGAGTATAAATTTATAAATACATTATTTTGTTATAGAGCTGAATTGGGTGGGTGCATATACTTGATAGAAGTGCTTTAAGAAGAAATATATGTTGGTTTTTGCTTTAACATGCATTATAGTGTCGAATAGGATGTCTAGTACTCAACCAAACTGTTATTCTGAAGAAACAATCATAAACTCAGCATGTTAACTACTCAGAAGTTAGGTGAGCCTTCTCCTCATATGAAAACTCTGACACTAAGATGGCACAAAGTAACTGTAGAAATTTTAAACTAGGCAAAACATATTATCATAATCTTGTAAGAAGTATTCAAGTTCAGAAATGTGTCACAGTTGTGTGGACAAGTAAGTTCATACACTTCTTTTTTTGACTGTGTAATTCCAGTAAGCATTTTATTGAATTCTGGCCAAAAAGAAAGAACAAAAGGTGGTACTAGACACTGGCAACTAAAAGCTTTCACATTTTAAGCAACGGGTGTCCCCTAACACAGATTATGCACATGAGTGATAATCCTAGTTCCGTTGTTTTTTCCCATTGGTGTGGGTTGTCATTGCTTGGGACTCATAAGGAATTCGGTACTTCATAATAGGGACTTTTAAGTTTTGGGCTTGCCCATTACTGCGTTCTCGAGGTTGTGCATTTAGGAGATGGTTCATGTTCCGTGGTATATGAAAAGAACGGGAAGAGTCGCCAGAGGAGATGTTCTTGCTGAAAAATGTGTTATTCTAAATTTCTTAGTGGAGGGGTATGACATTTGAGGACATCGTTACAAACCTCACACTTGTTCTTCAATCTCTTTATTATCAAAACAAAATCATGTAGATACATTTCCTAAGTGTTTGACACGCTAAAATGCAACTTTGTCTCTACAGAACTCTGTTTATTGTTACGAGTACTTCGTATCACTAAATAGGCTCTCTGAACACTTCTTCATTATTCATAGTTCTGATGCCGTTAAATCCCTCTAAATTCTTGCCAAGCAAAAGAATGCTATGTTTGCATCAGTCCAATATTATCCTGACATACTTGCTTTACATAAGTATCTACGTCATATTTGGATGCTTTATTAGTAGTTCCCTGATGTAGGTATGCATTTGATTGGTTGTTGTTGTGCCTAAATATTTATTATGATTTCATAATCTCTTCATTTGGGTGTAGGCAGATGTTAAATTTAAATCTTACTGAAAGTTTATCACCCGAGGTTGGCCGTCTATCCCAGCTGGAAGTAATGTGAGTATCTTGCAAATTATATAGATATCTGGCAACTTAATATCCGTGCATCTTTACAATGTGACAGAGCCCTGTTTCTCCTTTTCTTATAAGAATTAGCGTAGGCATTGATTTTGATTTTATATTATCCTTATGCTATTCCGTTTTCTGTGCATGCATCTACTTCTGGCAGAGATTTAATGTGGAACAATATAAGTGGCAGTATACCGAAGGAGATTGGATATATTACATCTCTGAAACTTCTGTGAGTTATATTCTTGAACTAATATTTTACTGAACTTCTAAAATTGTTCGTATATAATGCCTCTGTGCTACAAATAATTGTTCTGTTTGATGCTGAAAAATTTCAACGTAATTGTGCACACTGCCGCCGTGTGAGTTGTCTGGCTTCTGACCCATCTATGCATATTTAGTGTCAAAGCACCTCAAAAATGACAATAACGAGTCCTCCCGATTTGTTGCCTGGAAAATTATATTATGATTGTCAGCTTACCGATGTATAAGATAAAGCAGAGCGGTTAGGTGCTCTCACTAGAAGAGAATCTTAATTATGAACCACTTAGCGAAGTGTAACAGTGTAATAATAGGTCTCATAACATCAATGAATCCTAGAGTTATATAGTATATATTAATAGTACTTTGTACATGAGTCTAAGTAAACTTTTAAAGTGAATGATTTCTCAGCAAATTCTTGAAGATGTATTTTTAAGGCTTACCGAGTTGATACACCCCTTTCATGTTCTTTATATAGGCTCTTGAACGGGAACCAATTCTCAGGCTCCTTACCAGATGAGATTGGTCGTCTCACTAATTTACAAAGGCTCCAATTAGACGAGAACCAACTATCCGGAGTAATACCAAAATCATTTGCAAACTTAACAAATCTCAGACATCTGTGAGTTTCTCAAACTAAAGTTTGCTGTGTTGGTGCTTCCTATTTCCTGACCCTCTTGTATGTATTGTATGTAAAAATCTGCAGTCACTTGAACAATAACTCGCTCAGTGGACAAATTCCACCTGAACTTTCCGGATTGCCCGAAATACTTCACTTGTAAGTTCATATTTGGTTTTTTGCCATCTGTTGATAAATACTTATCTCAGTTGATATAAATGATAGGATTGTAATAGCTGTCTTGGTGTTCAGCTCAACTCATTATTTTTGTTCTTACTGTTAACAGGCTGGTGGATAATAACAACTTATCTGGGTATCTTCCACCAGAGTTCTCTGAAACTCCGAAATTGCGGATACTGTAAGTTTCATCTTTATCTGTTACTGTGGCCTGCTTTTCTCGTTTTTTTTTTTTTACTTATTCAGTTGGCATTATGTCCCAGATGAGACATTTTACTATCTAATCTTGGATATCTCAGAGTCTCATCGTGGTCAGCCTTTACACTTAAACGTGTCAAGACAGTGAAGGGTTTAAACCATCTACCTACTACTTACACTACAAATTTTGAAATTACCTAATACACACGTGTAATGGGCGGCCGCTGTAGGTCTTGTGGCCTGCATTTTTGTATTATATTTTGTCATTCAACTTGGGATTAGAGCTAAGAATTGTGGTGGCATTTAAAATATTGTGCACTTTTTATCACAGTTTTTTTTTTTTTTTTTTTGTTGTTGTTGGACTGATCCAGTGTTCTATCACTATATAGACTCTAATGATCAAGCTTTAGTTCATTTATATCTAATTATTTTACTGGCCTTTCCATTTGTGACACATTTTATGCTTGGGTAGTTACCAATTTTTGTGTGGTTGATATCTTCAATATTTCTTGTGTGTTTCGCAGTCAACTTGATAACAACCGCTTTGCTGACGCTGAAATTCCTGCTTCTTATGGCAATACAACAAAACTGCTGAAACTGTACGTGCAACTCTTTGAACTATATGCATATTGCTTGGGTTTTCCAGGACTTCTAGAAAATTAGAGGCAACACCAGTAGGAATCAGAATATGCTGTTTATTAGGTGAGGAAGGCCTTATTTAATTTTAGTTGGAACCTGGTCCCCTAATGTGCTTTTTGAGATTGGGTCATCAGCTCCGTCTTCTGTGAGAGATAAGTTGGGTTTCAGATATAGATAGATTGGCTTTAACTAGTGTCCCTGGTAAAGTTGGTTGTACCTTTTGAATTTTTGATGTCAGTATTTGCCTGCTTTTAATTGAGAAATAGGGGAAATTTTTCTCTTCTGTTAGCTTGAATGAAGAATAAATAAATATTGACGAAAAGTGTTTGAGTTTCTCTTATTTTGCTGAATAAATGAGTTAGTAAAATGCGAGGCTTGGAGGGGAGAGAAGAAGTGATAATTGCTTGTTATACGACAGAGAGATAAAGGTGGGACTTGAGAGATACGCTACTTTTGGTAACATGTGTAATATATCATTTTCTCTTTCTTAACAGGAGCCTGAGGAACTGCAGCTTAAGGGGGGTTATTCCTGATTTAAGTGGGAGCCCAGAACTTTTTGTTGTGTAAGTTTGTGTATAATAAAAGTTAGTACAGGAAGTTTTCGGATTTGGGGGATATTGCCTATCTGATTTGCTGCAACCGGTACACTACTTAATATCTTCCTTAAATTTACGTTACAGAGATCTTAGCTGGAATCGACTTACTGGATCCTTACCGTCAAACAAGCTTTCTGGCAGTATTACAACTATGTGAGAAAATTTTCAACTATCCTGAATGTGTTCTATATATACAATAATAGAATACCTTGGATTGTGACTGATCAAGAAAGATTTGATGTGACTTGATTTCTGATCAGTACTCTATTTTTTATGACCAATAATCAATATTTCTCGCGAAACATCGATGCAGCGATCTGTCAAACAATAATCTCAATGGATCTATCCCAGCAAGTTTCTCAGAACTCCCTAACCTCCAGAGACTGTAAGGATCTATCATTTTTTACTTTAGTGGATGCATCAACATATATGCTACTAAATGCATGGGAACTTAGCACCTTTTTTGTATTCTATATATAGGGAAAATAGTCAAAATACCAACAAACAAAATGTTATAAGGTGCTTTTCATAGTTTATACACATATGAAAATGCGTACTCGCTCTAGCATATATTAAGCTCGAGTTATATTTGAAAAATGCCAGTCCTTTATGCAGATTATGATTTTCTTTTTGTTACAGGTCCCTTTGGAATAATTCTTTGAGCGGTTTGGTACCTTCTACACTTTGGAGGAACATCAATTTCAGCTCTGCTGCAGAACTTATGCTGTAAGATCTAGATAACATAATTAGTTCTGTTTTAAGCCTTAGGTCCGTGTCATTTTCGAAGATGAAGTAACATGCCGTACACAGGCATGTTTGTGTGTGATTTAGTGTAAAGATTTGATGGTCGCTTTCTATCCTGTTTGTTCTATGAATATTCAGGGATTTGCGAAACAATTTATTCTCGAACACATCCGGTGATATCAATCCACCAAAAAATGTCACTTTGAGGTATGCTTCTGTGGCTCAATCCACCTAAAATCTCACATTAACTTGAAGTTGATACATAATTGTCTCGTCTTCTTTTGCTTCATGCATATCTGGTTGATTGGTAATCTCTTTTTTTCTTACATTCTTTATATTTTAACAGGCTTCAGGAAAATCCGCTCTGCAATAATGCCAACACAAACTTAGTCCAATTTTGCGGATCTGTAGCTGATGATGATGATGATATGCGTAGAAACTTAAGCATCTCGTCACCTAATTGTGCTCTCCGAAAATGTCCTGCAGATTACTATCTTGTATATTCTCCTCCAAGATCTCCAGGACAATGCTTTTGTGCAGCACCTTTCAGCATTGCATACCGGTTGAAAAGTCCTAGCTTCTCATATTTTGCTCCTTACGAAAACTCATTCATTGAGTATATGGCTGAAAGTCTCAAATTGGAAATCTCTCAGATCTCTGTATATTCGTATGGCTGGGATGAAGGTCCCAGGTTATGGATGAACTTAACTCTTTTTCTTCTATACGATAATAGCTCTATTAAATTAAATAAAACTGAGATTAGACGGATTAAAGGCAGATTCACAACATGGTCATTTCCTCAGAGCGACACTTTTGGACCATATGATCTACTCGATTATCCTGATAGACATTTCCGTGGTATGTGTTTCGATCCTGTACTTATCTTAGGACTTAAGGCTATTTACTTATTTAAAGTTTTGGTTTTTCATTTTCTTTGTTGCAGATTCTTCCAAGGTGTTTCTAAGTAAAGGTGCCTTAGCTGGCACTATATTAGGGACCATCGCCATATCTATCTTAGTTACTGCAATCATCGCAATTATTATCGTAAGAAAACACTATAGTTCATTCGATTTCAGAGCAAGAAAACATCTATGTAAGTTCCTCTAAAATTGAAATTGGCACTGCCCAAGTATCTAATATCCTAATGGACCCAACAGATAACAAAGGAAGGTGCACTGATTCCTTAATTCTTTGTTGAACTATTTTTTCAGCTGCGAGAATCTCTATCAAAGTTGATGGCCTGAAAGGCTTTACTTTGAAAGAACTGGTGCAAGCAACAGAAAATTTCAACAGCCTGGTAATTGGCGAAGGTGGATATGGAAAGGTCTATAGAGGCATTCTAAATGACCAGACTGTTGTGGCTGTGAAACGTGCGCAAGTTGGGTCTTTACAGGGTGAAAAGGAATTTTTGACAGAGATAGAATTTTTGTCAAGGTTACATCACCGTAATCTAGTTGGTTTGCTTGGATACTGTGACGAAGAAGGAGAGCAGGTGCCTTGTCTTGCTCTTCTTTAACTCTTAATATTATTATATGATCCAGTCAGTTATATAATTCCTACCTGGTCATATGAATATCCTTCCACATAAAAGCAAAAACCATCATTCAGCTCAAAAAGACTTATGTGCACATTAACTTGTCCTTGTTCTTTGCCTATTATGGTAGTTCAGGGTTGGGAACAAACCATATTTGGTTCTGCAGGTTGATACACATTTAATAACATCTATATATATATATATAGATAGATAGATAGATAGATAGATAGATAGATAGATAGCTTGGTTTTATTATTATTTTCTTAAATTTTAACTCAGGCCCTTTAATAAGCTTTCTTTCCTTTGAATTTCAACAGAGAAATTGAACATATCTCGCTGTTTTTAAATGTTTCCAGATCCTGGTTTATGAGTTCATGGCTAATGGCAGTCTGCGGGATTGGCTTTGTGGTAATCCTATTATACCGTGTATGTTTGTCCCAAAAATTCTCCTCTGTTATGCTGTGTACACTTTCTGGTTCTGTATTTGATTTTCAAAAGGAGGATTTTCTTGAGAATTGCAATTTTCATGCAGTAAAACATCCTTTTCTAGGTCTATGGAAGATAACTTGACTCTCTTATAATTGTGTTATACATTGTGTTTCTGAATTTTAAACTGAAGATGATGATTGTGTTGCAGTTGCATCAAAGGGGAGTCTGAGCTTTCCCATGAGGTTGCGTATTTCACTTGGTTCAGCCAAGGGCATTCTTTATCTCCACACCGAAGCAAATCCCCCTATATTCCACCGCGACATCAAAGCTAGCAACATACTTCTAGACTCCAGGCTTACTGCTAAAGTTGCTGATTTTGGACTCTCAAGGCTTGCCCCAGTTGCAGATGATGAGGGGGACTTACCTGGTCATATATCCACTGTTGTGAGGGGCACACCGGTAAATCCGACTTGCCTAGAGTTCTGTTCAATTCTAGTGATCACTGTCAGAAGACGGGTGCAACCTTTCTTCCGATGGTTTTGCAATAAATTGATTAGAATCTTCTCTTTCGTTGGTACATAAAACATTATTCCTCGCTCGTGAGTGCATCTCTATACTTGTGGCTGAGAACTCACTAGTGCCTTGTACTGCATGCAGGGATACCTTGACCCAGAGTATTTTTTGACTCATAAGTTAACACATAAGAGCGATGTCTATAGCCTTGGAGTTGTATTTCTGGAGCTTTTGACAGGGATGCGACCTATCTCGGGTGGTAAAAACATCGTCCGCGAGGTAATTTCTTGTTCCATGTCATGGTATTTTTTTTATTTTTGTGGATTAAAGTTTGAGATAAAAATGTTTTCATAACCATGAAACACTCATGATATAGTGTTGCTAATTTGGTCTAAGCCGGTGTCAAATAGAAATAAAGATGTTGAAATGATGCAAATTTCCATGAATGGTGTTGTTAGTTTCACATCATCTTTATTTTGCGATTTCAGGTAAATGTGGCACACAAAGCAGGTAATATCTTCTCAATCGTAGATGCAAGGATGGGATCTTATCCGTCTGAAGTCTTGGAAGAGTTCATCACGTTGGCCTTAAGGTGTTGCGAAGATAGGCCAGAAGCAAGACCTTCGATGTCAGAAGTTGTTCGAGATCTAGAAAAAATGCTTTCTATGGTACAGGAATCTAGCAACACCATCTCAGAGTTGGAATCTGATTTTTCGGACAGATCTATATTGCCTCGGTCTTCATCATCAACAGTATGTGAACCAAGGAGTCAAAACTTGTCATCTTCTGATATTTATGGAAGCGATCTTGTCAGTGGCGTAATTCCTAACATCACACCACGGTAATACCTTCTTAAAGACATTGCTTATAAATGGTGGGTGAGGACTGATAATACGATGGCGGGGATAGACCGTTAATCCGCAGTAATCACTTTTTGTGATTGTGGCTCAACGCCAGTGGGTGAACAAAACCAGACGCCATAACATCTGTTTGATGCTTCGTATTTGGCTTGTACATTGTATATTAGAAGATTGTTTTGTATATATTAAAATTAAAATCAACGTCATGTGTGGAATGTTCGTCGTTTTACTGACTTGCCGCCTTTAAGCCCCGGTTGGTATTGCATTTTTTTCACCAAAAACTTTGTAACAAACTTTTAACAAGTACATTCATTTTGAAATTCAACGGTTGGCGACCAATGGTTAACATTTAAACAGGTAGATGGCAAAGTTGTGGTTAACCAAATAGGATGTTTTAAACATAATGAAATTTTCATTTTTTATTTTTCCAGCGTGTTGGAAAATAAATTGTACTGTATCTTAAGAGCATCTACAATGTTAGGGGTGGAGGTCATCTTACATGGAGGTGTTATTAATACTTTTTAGTTATAGGTCATTCCTATGTGATTAAAATAACAATCTTGGTTATATAGGGGCGGCAAGTGTGATAGCAATGTCCCTCTTATTGGTTAGGGGTGTCCTATAGGGGGTGTAGATTGACTAGATTACCCATTTCACCTTAAATCAACCAAAATCAAATCAATTTTTTTTGAACCTAATGAATCAGTAAAAATCAAATCAGTTTTTTTTTTCATCTTCTCTTCTGCTCCATCAACCGTAACCTCCATTAAAACCGAAAATTTCATCGTCTTCGATTAATCGGCGATTTGAAAAATGTTTGGAAAAACCCAGTTAGGGTTTAGTTTATCGTGTTGGATTTAAGTTAATTTTGTATCAAAAATTAGGGTTTTGTATGAAAATTGAAATTGAAATTTCTTGTTGCATGTGAGTTACGGTTGGTAATAACTCAAATACGAACCGTAACTGTAGATTGGGTTGATGTTACGGTTGGTTCAAACTCAAATACCAACCGTAAGTTCTTAGTTTTGAGAATATGTTCAGTTACGGTTTTTATTTGCATCATATTTATCAACCGTAATTGAGTTACGGTTTGTTACTCAAACAACCATACCAACCGTAAATAATCATGTGTCTTAAGAATTTATCAAATAATGATTTACGGTTCAAAAGTTAAGTTGACACACCAACCGTAGGGTAGTTACGGTTGGTCTCGATTCATTAGTTACCAACCGTAATTTAGTTACGGTTGTTGTCCAAATTTAATTACCAATCGTAGCTGGTTTTACGATTGGATCTTCCCCAAATTTAACCAGTTACGGTTAGTATTCGATAACTTACGAACAATAACTAAGAGTTACGGTTGGTCACGAGCAAAATTGCAACCGTAAGTTCTTCTGAAAATTCAAAAGTTTTGATTTTGTTATGTATTTTAGATAATTTTGAGCGAGAAAAAGCTAATGGGAACTAATTTAGAAGTATACCGGGTCACTGGAATCACTCATTTTGGTTGAGTGAATCAAAATCTAGGGTTTCACAAATATCACATAAGTTTCTTTTTCTTCTCCTCTAAACTTTTTTTTTTTTAATAACTCTAAAAATCTGATTTTAGAGTTATAATAAGTGAAAATTAATTATCAACACTAATCTTGATTATCATTACTAATCTTGTTTATTAACAATAAGGGCTAATTAGTCATTTCCAGATTTTTCTTTGATAAGGGGCACTTGAATTACCTTGTAATGACCTTTTTTGTCTTATTAGGTTGCCGCACCTCTACCATTTCTTGCCGCCCCTATACCAAGATTGTAAAATAAATATAAATTTGACTTTCTACCTAAAATCCTATCTCCAATGCTAAGAGCCTCTCCAATGGAAAATTTTGGAAAATAAATTGTACTGTATCTTAAGAGCATCTACAATCATCTTACATGGAGGTGTTATTAATACTTTTTAATTATGGGTCATTCCTATGTGGCCAAAATAAATATAAATTTGACTTTCTACCTAAAATCCTATCTCCAATGCTAAGAGCCTCTCCAATGGAAAAATTTGGAAAATAAATTGTACTGTATCTTAAGAGCATTTACAATGTTAGGGGTGGAGGTCATCTTACATGGAGGTGTTATTAATACTTTTTAGTTATGGGTCATTCCTATGTGAATAAAATAAATATAAATTTGACTTTCTACCTAAAATCCTATCTCCAATGCTAAGAGCCTCTCCAATGGAATATGTGTGAAGGAAAAAGTCCTAATCCACGTAGGATCCATAACAATATTTATAAAAAAACATCTCCAACCCATTGATGTGAAGATGATGTGGCAAAAAAAAAAGTTAGACGTACTCTATGTGAACCTCTAGTTTTAGACATTCTCTTAGAGGATGTCTTCCCATCCTAGTCATACTTTTATTAATAAAAGTCATTGAAAAATAAAAATGGAAAGGATTTTAACCAATTATATGCCTACAAATAAGTAAACAAATAATAGAAAACTTTATTGGTTGGAGATAAAACTTTATTTTTCCTAATATTTAGGATTTTATGCTCAAAGGATGACTTAGAAGTGATGCCACGTATGAAATTTTCGCATTCACCATTGAAGAAGCTTTAAGGTCTTAGTTCCTTAGGAAAAATCAACTTTTGAATAAAAAATGATGATGTGTCATTAGACCTAGGGTCATAGAGAAAGTAAAGATATGACTTTCTCGTTTACCCTTTCTTATGAGGTGGCATCCATGTCATCATTTTTATTAACCTCCACCCTAACATTGGAGATAAAATTTTGGTCAAAAAAAGTGTTAAATCATATGTGTTATGATTTTCTAAGACCTCCACCCCTAGCATTGGAGATGCTCTAATGGAAAGAATATATATTGGTCATACTTTGATTCGATCAACTGCCGCTGATCAAATTTTGATCACCCGTGGGTAGGCTGGAAACCCAAGCCGGAGGCCCAAGTCATTAGTCACGCCCTTTTAATTTGTGCAACTTTTGGACACTGAATGTTATTTGAAATTCGAGTTCCTATGAATGACAAAGCTAAAGTTTTTGATTAAAAAGGCTGACCAATGTAAAGATAATGTCGTTTGAATTTCGAATTCCAATGAGATGACAAATGTTAGAGCACTGCTCGGTCGAACTCGCAAGCGTTGCTATCTCAAGCTTGTTTGTCAAGTTTAGTTGTCAAAACTATAAGTCTTGATTTCTAGTCTACTTATAGTTATGTCTCGGATTAGGATAGAATGTGTAGTTGAGCTTTAGACTTCAAGGCATTCATCGATTGAAGACGAAGAACTACTAAGGGGAGCTTGTGGAACTTCATCAACAAAAGGTATGTGGAGACTTGAACTCATCTATCACTCAGAAGTCTATTTCTATTTTATCTCCTATTGAGACAAAAGTCGTATAGCTATATAGACTTTAAATTATACACATTTAATATTTCTCGAAATATGTGTTGGTAAGCTTTCGCTTTAACCAAGTTCATCTTTTATTCTTGACGAAAGTCAAGAGATGATCATGTGAAAATCGCCTAGTAACATCTTATATGAATTGTGTGAGACAGTCATTTGATGTAGACTCGGAATGTTTTGTATTGATCATTTGATCACTTGAAAATTGCTTTGAAGCTAATAGTTTGTGTGAGACAGCTATTCTCGTCTTTTAAGAATGTTTCAATGATTAAAATGAGAGTTTAGAACAATTAACCATTGATTGGATATTGCACAGTATCTAACTGTTGCAAGTGTGTTCCAAGTCCGAGAATTTAGTATGCATACCCGTATGCGCACTGACAGTTGAAGTCCGGGAACTATAGTATGCATACCCGTATGCGTACTGATTTCAACCGAGTCGGTCATGAACGACATTATGCGTACACGTTTGCAAAATGGCGAACAAGACCAAGTCCGGGAACTTAGGTATGTGTGCCGGTATGCATACTTGAGTAGGTTAAGTTCTAAAATTGAGGTTAAGTATGTTTACATACTCATGAACAAATACATTTATATAATAAGGAATGCAATCTTTGCAAACCGTGGCTATAATGTTCATGAACTGATCCGAGTGAATCAAAACCGATTTTGCTTCAATTGTGTCTTGTATACTTCTATGAGAATATAAACAATTGAACAACTCTATAACTAATTTCATTTGAGTCATTTGAACAAGATGTGATTAAGATGAACAAGGTTGATATGAAAGTGTTCATATGGTTAACTTCGGTTAACTATTGTTGAGCCAACTAAGTGTACGCGTTTAGGTACGGTTACCCATATCTAAATGAAGGTACATTTCATTTGTGTGTAACAAGCTAAGAGAATATAACGGTTAAAAGATATTAGCTTGAGTCTAATTAGGTTTTCATCTAACGGTGAATATTGAATGCTTTGTTACCAAGGTAACATTGGGATTCTAAAGCCAGATCCAACTATTTTCTCTGTAGTTGCATGTTCTGACCTTACTTTGTTCTAAGATTTGCTCGAGATTCAATCTCCGATAGGTAAGATAAAAAATACTCACAAACATCTTCGTCCCATCGTTTGTGATTCCAAAATATCTTGTTCCGCTACCATACGGTTAAGATTATTGTGAGGTGATTTATATTACTAGGCTGTTCTTCGGGAATATAAGTCTGGCGTATCAATTGGTTTCTGTTCACCTTGATTTATCAATTTATCAAGGGACGGAAAAACTCGTAGGTATTTCTGTGAGAGACGGATTTATCTATCAATAGACTTTTCTGTGTGAGACAGATTTTTTTATTAAGTCTTCGACTTTGGGTCGTAGCAACTCTTAGTTGTGGGTGAGATCAGCTAAGGGAATCAAGTGCGTAGACTCCTGCTGGGATTCAAAGGTGTAAGGAACGCGACTGTACCTTGATCAGTGTCAGATTGTTTGGGGCTCAACTATATTCCAATCCGAAGTTAACTTGGAGTAGGATAGAGTCTGTAGCGGCTTAATACACTATGGTGTTCAAATCTGGACTTGGTCTCGGGGTTTTTCTGCATTCGCGTTTCCTCGTTAACAAAACTTCTGGTGTCTGTGTTATTTCTTTTCCGCATTATATTTTCTATATAATTGAAATATCACAGGTTGTGTGTAGTTCAATCAATTAGATAATCCAACCTTTGGTTGTTGATATAAATTGGTTGACACTTGAACATTGGTCTTTGGTACCGTTCAAGTTGTTTCTCATAATAACTAGGCTCGTGGATTCTATGTGTTTGATTTGTCGATTACATTGAGAAACAGAGATATAACTCTTGGATATATTTCCATTGATTGAGTCTGACTGTCTAGTTGATTCTCTTGGAATTATATTGGAGTTAGTCCACACAGATTGCCTAAACAAAATATTGGGTGTGGTTTTTAGACCCCTGCTTTTTCAACAAAGCTAAGGTTTTTGATTAAAAAGACCGGCCACTAAAGTGTACAAGTACAATAATAGTTTGTTTGTTTTTTAATAAAGAAGGATATATTAAGAAAAAAGAATATTTACAGGGTATTTACAATGGCCAAAAGACCTCCGAAAAGAAAAGGAAGCTACAACATACAACATATGCAAAATATCCTCCCTGTGGTTTCGAATTTGATTCGTAGAGAACTGCTTTAAAATAACTGAAGAAGAGCTCCAGAGATAAATATTTAGCTTCACTACGTCTTCTAACTCGTCCCTGGATTTTAGTCTTCCACCATGAACTCTCTTGTTCCATTCATTCCAAACTTCCCATCAAATTGCAAATGGCATAAGGTGCCAAACTATTTTGATTCTCTCAGAACATCTAACCAATCTCCAACCTTGCATCAGAACATTAAAATCATATGGCATCACCCACTCAACACGCATAGCATACAAAAATAAATCCCACAATCTAGACACCCAGCTGCAATGAATGAATAAATGTTCCATAGTCTCCACCTCTGTATTGCAAAATAGACACAAGTTTGATTGCACAACGACTCATCTATGCTGCAGCATAGTCCTAGTTGGTATTGAATAGTGCAGAGACGCCAAAATAAAAAGGAGCACCTTAGGGGGAACAAACTTACTGGTCAAAACATGATAGCCATTCCAGTCTGGTTAAGTTTCCGTTAACTTGTTGTAGATACTCTTAGCTGTGCAGTCACCATCCAAAACATCCACTTCACCTTGAACAAGATTCACCTCCCTAATATTGTGTTTAATCTCCAGCAAATCTATTCTTTCTGCCGGGTCCAAAACTCTAGATTATTGAAGGCATTCTTCAAATATCATTTCCACCGAAGCCATCTTTTAGTTACTTAACCTGTACAGCCTTGGATACTTCTCTTTAAAAGACTTCTTCTCCCTCCACCAGTCTTGCCAGAATCATATAGACATGCCATTTTTAACATGAATAGACACAGAATTAAAGAATATGTCATATGTTTTTAAGATATCAAACCACATACTTCTCCCAAAAGAATCACCAAATTGCAGAGGAAGCAAACAGTGCTCCTCAGCTCTAGTTTTCTCGTAGACTATAGTCTCTACAGTGTTGTTTTCTCTTTACAATATCTCCCCAACCACTTAGCCAGTGGAGATATGTTAATTAGCCTTAGACTTCTAATACCCAAGCCACATTTCTTTTTTGGCTTACAGATTCCCTTCCAAGAAACCCAACTCATCTTTTTCTTCTCATCATCCTCCCCCCAGAGAAACTTCCTTATAATTGTATTGAGCCTCTTCTCCATTGAAAAAGGCACGTAATGCAAAGACATAAAGTACACTGCCATACTTTCAAGAGAACTTCTTATCAAAACAACTCTACCAGCTTTATTCAAGTATTTTCTTTTCCAAGGTGCTAGTTTCTTTTGCATCCTTTGAATAATAATTTCCCAAATTAAGTTGCTTCCTTCCCGCTCCTATTGGCATACCTAAATAAGTCACTGGGAGAAACTCAACCCTACACCCTAATTCTAAAGCCAACACCTGAACTAAATCATCTGCACCAATACTAGTCATCGAGCTTTTCTCTAAATTTAACTTGAGACCAGTTAGAACCTCAAACATTAAGAGTATAACCAACAACCTTCTTACCTCAACAACTGAAGCAACTAACATATTTATAGTATCATCCGCAAACTGTAGGTGAGACATAAAAGTACCCCCATTCACCACTTGAAAACCACTACTTATGTTATGAGAGACAACTTCATTTAAAAGTGAAAAAGCGGGGGTACAACAACCACACCCAATATTTCGCTTAGCAATCTGTATGGACTAAATCCAATATACTTTTAAGAGAATCAACTAGACAGTCAGACTCAATCTTAATAAAAGTATATCAAAGAGTTATATCTCTCTTTCTCGATTCAATACTTACTCAAGAAATCTGCGATTCTAATTGAATACAAGAGAAAACACTTGAACGGTACCAAAGACCAATGTTCAAGGATCAATCAATTTCAATCAACAACCAAAGGTTGGATTTCCCAATTGATCGATTGAACGCACAACCTGTGATATTTCAATTATATAAAAAATATAATGCGGAAAAGAAATAACACATACACCAGAAGTTTTGTTAACGAGGAAATCGCAAATGCAGAAAAACCCCGGAACCTAGTCCAGATTGAACACACATTGTATTAAGCCGCTACAGACACTAGCCTACTACAAACTAACTTCGGTCTGGACTGTAATTGAACCCCAATCAATCTCACACTGATCCAAGGTACAGTTGCGCTCCTTACGTCCCTGATCCCAGCAGGATACTACGCACTTGATTCCCTTAGCTGATCTCACCCACAACTAAGAGTTGCTAAAACCCAAAGTCGAAGACTTTAATAAGCAAATTTGTATCACACAGAAAAATCTACATTAATAGATAAATCTGTCTCCCACAGAAATACCTATGAGTTTTTTTTCCGTCTTTGGATAAATCAAGGTGAACAGGAACCAATTGATAACCCAGACTTATATTCCCGAAGAACAGCCTAGAATTATCAATCACCTCACAATAATCTTAATCGACTAGCGAAAGAAGATATTTCGGAATCACAAACAATGAGACGAAGATGTTTGTGACTTCTTTTATATCCTGCCTATCGGAGAAATCAATCTCAAGCCAATCTTACGATTGTACTTAGTACGATAGAAACGGCAAGATCAGATCACGCAACTACAAAGAAAATAGTTGGGTCTGGCTTCACAATCCCAATGAAGTCTTCAAGTCGTTAACTAACATGGCCTCGGTAGAAACCTAAGGTTAAAGGAGAATCGACTCTAGCTTATACAACTAGTATCACACAGGAGGTGTGGGGATTAGGTTTCCCAGTTGCTAGAGTTCTCCTTTATTTTGTCTTTAAAATCAGGGTTTGCAATCTAAGTTACCTTGTTAACAAAGCATTCAATATTCACTATTAGATGAAAACCTGATTAGATTCAAGCTAATATCTTTCAACCGTTAGATCGAAACTTAGCTTGTTACACACAAATGAAATGCATCTTTATTTAGGTTTGTGTAACCGTACCCAAACATGTACACTTAGTTGGTTCAACAATAGTTAACCAAATGGTTAGCCATATGAGCACTTTCATATCGACCATATTCTTCTTTACCATAACTAGTTCAAATAACTCAAATGAACTAGTTAGAGAGTTGTTCAATTGCTTAGATCTTATAGAATTATACAAGACACAATCGAAGCAAAAACGATTTGATTTACTCGAATCGATTCATGAACTTTATAACCACGGTTTGCAAACATGCATTCCTTAGTTTATAGAAGTTTAAGTTCACAAATAATCGTTTTTAGAAAATAACCAACCTAAGTACGCGGACTTAAGTACCTGGAATAAGTTTGTTTTCAGTTCACAAACTCCAACAGATTTTCACGGGACGTGAACTTCCGATGGTGCGCGTACTGGTATGCGGACTTTAGTTCCGGTTTTCCTGAGTAGCAAAATACGCATACTTTGGTTCAAGGAATAAGGACTTACACATGTATGAGTTATCACACTATGTTTATATCCAACAATGGATATATAATCTAAACTTTCATTTCAATCATTGAAACATTCTTAGAGGACGTTATATAGTTGTTATTCACAAACCATTTTTCGTCAAAGCAATTTTCAAGTAATTGAAACTTAATATGACTTTCGTCTCTAGTAAAGATGAACTTGGCCAAAGCGAAAGCTTATCAACACATATTTCGAGAAATAGTTAAGCGAGATAAACTCGGCTCGAAATAGCAAATGTGTATAATCAAAGTCTATATAGCAATACGACTTTTGTCTCAAGATAGGAGATAGAGTAGATAGACTTTTGACTGATAGATAAGTTCAAGTCTCCACATACCTTTTAGTCGATGAAGTTCCACCAGTTCCTTGAGTAGTTCTTCGTCTTTGTATGATGATCGCCATGGAGTCTAAAGCTCAACTACACTTTCTATCATAGTCCGAGACTTAGCTATAAGTTGACTAGAAATCAAGACTTATAGTTTTGATCACTAACATTGACAAACATACTTGAGATAGCAACGCATGCGAGTTCGACCGAGCAGTGCTCTAACAATCTCCCCCTTTGTCAATTTTAGTGACAAAACTATCAATACATATGGAATACAAAAATAAATATAAACTTTTGTAGCTTCTCTTCCACATGCTTGATCTTCTTGGTTCTTCAACATTACTCGAAATCTTTGTCACTTCCAAGTACTCCAATGATTCCAAAGGTTGTAAATTTAGTATCATCGTTGTTGAAAATCCGTAGCCATAACAATGAGAAAACAAGAGTTCTCAATCATTGTTACACAGTGTCATAGTATTATTACACAACATCAAAGTTCAATTGCATCACAACTTCGACAACAATATTATGGTGATATGTATCACTCCCCCTTAGTCAATACTCCATCTTACATGGAAACCACCCCCCTTACATAATGATCCGAACACCATATGTATTTGTAGTGTGAACTACACATTAATTCTCCCCCTTTTTGTCAATAAAATTGGCAAAGGTACGAAAACTAGTGGGATCCTAATGAAATTTTCATAGAGACATTTCATGACCAAAAGCAAGCAAATATCAACTTTTTAGATGCAATCATATAGCCGAAGCTAAATGCTTTCATTAAGGAGTTTATAAAGATACAAGAAACCCCTATAATATTCCACAGCCGCACTCCCCACAAATATTTGGCAATTAAGCACAAGTTTAATTAAGAACTCTCCCCCATAAAATGTCATTCCCGAAAGAACAACAAGAGCGACCTTACTTTCACAAGAAAAGAAGGATTTCTTTGGACATTACAAATCACATACGAATATGAATTTGAATCCAAAAATACTCAACCAAATTAACCACAAGAAAACCCATGATTAATTTAATTGGAAATGCTCAACATAAGAGAACTTACGTAGCCGCACAGTATATACATAAAAATATGGATTAGGGAAGATCAATATTGTGGAATAGACAAGGATTCATTCTATTTTCCATCACTATTTGCACAATGACATACAATAGACATAATCCTCGTAAACAAAAGTTCATCCTATCTTCCATAAATATTTTCATAATGACATACAATAGGCTTAAAACTTTTGTAATTTCAAAAGTTCATTCATTCTTTTATCAATACATGCATATCGACATATGAAAGACTTTACTTTTGACAAGGTATGGGACAATCATAGTTCACGGACGCAAACACACATATCCCATAACAAATTGCAATATATAAAACCATAAAGATTAATACTGCAAAAATCATCTTTCAAACAATTTTAGAATTTAAACCAATAAACCTAAAAACATGAAGATGAAAACGTTGGACATAGCTATGTGTAATCACAATAATGGCTATTCCAAACTCTAGTATTTTTCTAAAAAAAATAAGAAAATAAAATTCTCATCAGAAGATTTACTAGATGTTGTAGAGCTTTCTCAGAGCATGTACCGAGAATTTCTTCTCATTATTAAAAAACCCATTGATTATGGGATCGTTCAATTCCTCTAAATCTTCAGAAACATTTGTCAACTCACTAAGTTCTCTTTTTAGCTCACGCAAGGTGTTCTTTGTTAGAGACAACATTTGTTCATAGTGAGTTATCTTTTCTAAAGACGAATTAATTTGAGATTTTAAATCATTTCTTTTATTGATGAAATCTTTCACCAAGCCTCTAAAGTTATTATCAAGATGATAAAGAGACAAGAGACAGTTAGAGAAAGAACCTTCTCCATTATTTGTAGCTTTCACTTTCTTCACCTTTGAGGAAGAGATCCCTTTACACAGATACACATTAACTGCTTCACCGCATCCCTACTTGTGGTGCCTCTAGTTACAGGAGCCATGAAACTGTATCTTTTAGGGAAAAAGAAGACTACAAATGATTATAAATAGACTTATAAACTCCCAAACCCTAGAAGAATGTATAACAAATCTTTCGTGATTTAATGATTCATTATCTATAACATTAGGAGAATATTTTCTTAACAAAAATAAGAACAACGTATAAATACACCACTTGAGCCACATAGACACAACCCTCATTTTCTCAAGTTAAAGATGAGGTTGAGAACATCACTGGAGTTAGACAGTGATGACGTGAGCAAGGTGCTCCCCTATTTCACCACCTAGTGGTTTACCGAGGTTTGTATAAACATATTTCTTACCTATTTTGACTCTAGAAGTAGTGCTTTTAAGAAAAAAACATTGACTATCCAGATTCATCTTTTGCATGTTCTCTTGAAGTTTGGCAATTCTTTTGTTGTTCCTTTTGAATCTCCAACACGTACTTTGAACATGATTTGCATTTCCACAAAATGAACAAATCAATAAAGATTCTTTGTCTTGTTGAGTTTCCTTTTGTTTATTACAAACATCAACCTTCATTCTTTCATGATTAACAGGAACAATGGGGTTGATTATGCCTGCAGTTTTGCTATTGAATCCTAAACCATTAGTGTTTCCAAAGGATTTCTGACCGAATAACATTGCTGAAATTTTGTCAGAATTTCTAGATAATCTCTGCAGATCATCCTTAAGAGTATTAATCTCTTTTTCCTTCAGAGCCATGGTTCTGGTGAGTTTGTCATTAAGACAATCTATCTCAAGATTTTTCACCCAGATTAATGATTCATGTTTCTTCAAAGAAGCTTTTAATTGAAGATTTTCTTGAAGAACCTCTCTATTCAAGAATTCAAAAATCTCTGTGTCAGACTCAAGTTTCGAATCAGAAATTGAGTAGGTGGATGTTTCTGCTGAAAGAGCTGAAGGTCCATTACATTCATTGGACGTATCCACGATGTTGACACCTGGGAAAGATTTTCCATCTATTGAATCATCTGAAGCAAAAACTGATGGAAGACGTTTATCACATATATTGCTCCTTTTTACAAATTCTTTGATTCTTTCTGTTATCAGTGATTTATCAAAATCAACATCGTTGGAACAACATTCATCATCCCAAGACAAGTTAGAGGATTCATTCATGTTGCAAACAGCATTGAATGCAGATGTTTTAACAAAATTTTGATCAAGAATTTTTAACTTTCCAATAAGAGTGTTTCTGGAAAGAGTATCAAGGTTATTTCCCTCAATGATGGCAAGCTTCTTAGAATCATATCTAGATGGCAGCGATCTAAGAATTTTCATCACAATGTCCTTTTCAGGAATGGTCTTACCCAATGCAAAAGATGCATTAACAATTTCAGACACTTTGTGATTAAACTCATCAAATGTTTCTTCATCTGCCATACGAAGGTTTTCCCAATAGGAATTTAAGTTTTGAAGCCTAGCTTCTTTCTCACTGGTATTTCCTTCAAATACGGTTTCTAAGATATCCCAGGCTTCTTTAGACTTTGTGCACCTAGTCACATGGTGCTGAAGATCTGGGGTAATGGCATGTATGATAGCATTCAAGTCGTCAGAATTTTGCTTTGCGGCAAGAATTTCTTCTGGACTATATTTACCAATATCCTTCGGTATAGATACATCGCCTTCTGTATTAACCGGAGGATCATAGCCTATAACAACACGTACCCATGTTTGATAATCACGATCTTGAAGAAAAACACGCATATCAATTTTCCACCATAAGTAGTTTGAGCCATCAAAGACTAGTGTTACGTTTATGGAGATAGAATTCTTGTCCATAGAGTCACATCGCTACAAACACAGACTTGTAAGGTCTTTGAACATGTTTGCCTGCTCTGATACCAATTGAAAAAGCGGGGGTACAACAACCACACCTAATATTTTTCTTAGCAATATGTATGGACTAACTCCAATATACTTTTAAGAGATTCAACTAGATAGTCAGACTCAATCTTAATAAAAGTATATCAAAGAGTTATATCTCTCTTATCGATTCAATACTTACTCAAGCAAATAGAAATCTGCGAGTCTAATTGAATACAAGAGAAAACACTTGAACGATACCAAAGACCAATGTTCAAGGATCAATCAATTTCAATCAACAACCAAAGGTTGGATTTCCCAATTGATCGATTCAACGCACAACCTGTGATATTTCAATTATATAAAAAATATAATGCGGAAAAGAAATAACACATACACCAGAAGTTTTGTTAACGAGGAAACCGCAAATGCAGAAAAACCCCGGGACCTAGTCCAGATTGAACACACACTGGATTAAGCCGCTACAGACACTAGCCTACTACAAACTAACTTCGGTTTGGACTGTAGTTGAACCCTAATCAATCTCACACTGATCCAAGGTACAATTGCGCTCCTTACGTATATGATCCCAGCAGGATACTACGCACTTAATTCCCTTAGCTGATCTCACCCACAACTAAGAGTTGCTACAACCCAAAGTCGAAGACTTTAATAAACAAATCTGTATCACACAGAAAAGTCTACGGTAATAGATAAATCTGTCTCCCACAGAAATACCTACGAGTTTTTGTTCCGTCTTTTGATAAATCAAGGTGAACAGGAACCAATTGATAACCCAGACTTATATTCCCGAAGAACGGCCTAGAATTATCAATCACCTCACAATAATCTTAATCGACTAGCGAAAGAAGATATTACGGAATCACAAACGATGAGACGAAGATGTTTGTGACTTCTTTTATATCTTTCCTATCGGAGAAATCAATCTCAAGCCAATCTTACGATTGTACTTAGTACGATAGAAACAACAAGATCAGATCACGCAACTACAAAGAAAATAGTTGGGTTTGGCTTCACAATCCCAATGAAGTCTTCAAGTCGTTAACCTACAGGGTCTCGGTAGAAACCTAAGGTTAAAGGAGAATCAACTCTAGCTTATACAACTAGTATCACACAGGAGGTGTGGGTATTAGGTTTCCAAGTTGCTAGAGTTCTCCTTTATATATTCTTTCAAATCAGGGTTTGCAATCTAAGTTACCTTGGTAACAAAGCATTCAATATTCACCGTTAGATAAAAACCCGATTAGATTCAAGCTTATATCTTTCAACCGTTAGATCGAAACTTAGCTTGTTACACACAAATGAAATGCACCTTTATTTAGGTTTGTGTAACCGTACCCAAACATGTACACTTAGTTGGTTCAACAATAGTTAACCAAATGGTTATCCATATGAGCGCTTTCATATCAACCATATTCTTCTTTACTATTGAAAAGGCGAGGGTACCCAAATATACCTCAAGCTAAAACTTTTCCTACCTATAAGTCCTTTCTCCGAATGTGATTTTCTATGGACAGAGTCGAGACAATGCAACTAATCGGTTCACACTTCATGTGATCGTCTATGGATACGATATCGAGACAATACAACAATGAAGTATGTTTACTTGATAAAAGGTTCGGACCTAACCAAACACAATAGGATTACTATCAAGTAAAATAGGAATTAACGTTTGTGTAATTTACTTTAAATTATAATAACAAACAATTATAATTGCGGAAAATAAAAGTAAATGACACAACAAGATTTTGTTAACGAGGAAACCGCAAATGCAGAAAAACACCGGGACCTTGTCCAGGATTGAATACTCTCAGGATTTAGCCGCTATACAAAATCAAACCAACTTCGTATAGTTGAGACCAAGCAACTAAACCTATAGTTCACCTAGTTCTGTCTGTATTCCCACGCCTCCAACTTATGAATAAGTCACGTACTTGGAACAATTCCTTTGGTTCATATTCCAAACAGTACAAGAACAACAAATCTGTTTGGTAGCAACTCTTTTCAACCAAGTGATCTGAGTTCGACAAAGGCTCTTCTGTTTATCTCAATAAACTCCTTCCTCGGGTTCTTAGATCTATCTTATTCTCAACTACCAAAGGTAATTGTTAAGATTTTGGAATCAATACTTTTAATCACCAAGAATTGTGTTGATGCCGATCTACACAACTAATCAATCTAATCTACCACAAGGATAAACCGATTATAGTTGGATCCTCTATATCGAAACAAGTATTGTGCACACCAAAGATTATGAACCCAAAATCATAAATCTTCAATATCTTCTTTGTCTTCAAATCTTCTTAGATCTTCAATAAACGCCCGCACACAACAACTTGAATCTCTTGTGATCAATCACACACAGAACGGATTCTGTTAACAATGGATTATCACAAGACGTTTTTAGATCTAAAAACAGTCTAAAGATCCCTGTTGAAACTTCGATCTAGTTTGAGTGAATCTTATATCAGAAGAGAAGATTCTCAAGCATAAACAAACTAGGTGAAATCAAAGTTACTGTTAGTCAATCAAATCAATCGAAAACACAAGATAAACCGCAATTATCTAGTTTCCCACCAATGGTACTAATTGAGCTTCTCAATCCCAAAGAAGACTTTAAACTGAGCGGCCGTAAGAGATTTCGCCTAATTAGGTTACTCTCCTCTCCGAATATGCGGATTCACCAGTAACAACACAACCGAGGAAGTTTGCTGTCACTAAGGATTAGTTTGCTAGAAATTCAAACTTCAAGTATTTATAGACAAGGACGTTTGGACACCAAGGAATTTCCAAAACCGAAAATATTCTCAAGATATGCAAAATATTCCAAATTCGGTTTCCATAATTCCTAGAAATGCTCTGTCCAAAATAATGACCGAAAATCTCTTTGGAAAATCTTTAACTAGTAAATGAACATTACTAATTCTCATTTTCCTAAAATAAAATTAAAAACCTTAAATAAAAGATTCTTAGCTTATTTATGTTTCGATCCTGGGATTCTCTTCCTTTAGCTATTAAGGAATAACTTTGAACAATTAAAGATAAGCGTTACTGCACATGTTCAAAGTATGTTGACATCCTTACTCTGTAAGTGATAGGTGTCTAAAACACCTTGATATTTATCTATTATTTATGCTTTCTTTGCTAAGTTTTCTTGTAAATTATGTATCTTATGTTTAATTTTGAGTTTTAGGTACTTTGGAGCAAAAGAAGAAGAAACGTCGCTTAAAAGGGATAAAGTGTCATTTCATGTGCAACTACTGTTGGAGCGAATTATTTCTCATTATTTGCTTTTATTTCTTCATCTCTATCTGAAAAGCATGGCAGCTTTAGTGATGAAAAGAAATTGAAGAAAAGAAGTGGATCTGAGAGGTAAGGGACGACTGCTGTTGGTGGAAGAATTCGAAAAGTGGTGTTTGAACCTTCCCAGAAGAGTTGATAAAGGCACCCAGGAGTTTTCACTATCTACAGCCCAAAATTTATCTTTGTACCCCACGAATTGCTAGTCGCTCCCCAGGAATTGCTAAATGTACCCCAATTTGCTAAAGGGACACCGGAATCAGTTAAGGGGTAGTCATCTACAACATTTAAATTCTGTTTTTGGCGGGAAAATTGGTTTTCAATGGCAGCAGATTAGGGTTTGTGATTTGAGCGAGCTATAATGAGACTAAAGGGCTAAAATCAAATGGGTATCTTCCTTTTGGTCTAACAGAGCTGGTAATGGTCTTGGTTTTGTCTAGAATTGGCTGAAATGTCGAGATACTCGGGTTAATTTGAGGAATTTATGGAAATTACGTGCAGCTAGGAGAGGATAAAATCTACCAGGATTATATTATATCTAATAAGGATGGTTTGGCCAGATGGAGTACGCCTAAGGAAGCTAACAGAGGAAAGAAAAGTCCTAGACTTTCGTGTGAAGAAAAGAGAGAATTGACTAGAGTTTGAGGGTTTCTTTTGGCTATAAAAAGGTTGATTCGAGTCCCAGGAAGAGATACGGGGATTTTGGGGTAGAAAGTATAGGCTTAGAATCGTAAAAATTGAGTATTTCAGAAAGTTACCTGCTGCTGCAAAACTCAAGAACACGAAGAACATTAAACTGCTACATACAGTCGCACATAGAAATCGTTCATCAACGACAGTACTTCAATATCGTATACTATTTTGTAGCGAAATACTTTTATCATCAGAAGCAGCTGAGCAGTTTCGCTGTCGAATACCTGTAGCGACTGAAAATCGTTGTAAGCAAACTTCATTATTTTTAATACAATGATTAATCAAGTTTTCTCCAGTTTTCGATTCATGAGTAGCTAAATTTCTTTTCTAGGGTTTTGGAAGAAGCTTTTTTCGATGAGTGAATTTTAGTAATTATTTTCTTTGACAATAAATACTCCATTTTTTTGCTTTAAAATTATTAAAAAATTTCTATTCTTTATATGCTTCGTGAAAATTGTTTTGGGTAGTTTAGATACCGTTCTTTTATAAGCGAAGGAAAATTAGGCCTTAGAATAGCGACGAAAGTCATAAAAAAGAGAGAGCTTGTAGCGTGATATCTTCCAAAGCATGAGATTGGGTTCGAAACTGTTTTGAGTAAAATAGGGTATTTTGTCAAACAAATTGTTATTGAATTTACAAATATTGGAAGTAGTGGAATCCAAACCCTAGAATCATCTCTCCTTGATAAACCAAAAATCAATTTTAGTTAGTTTGTCTTAGTATTTTTTTTTAGTAATAAAAACAAAAACAAATCTTCATAAAAGTCCGAGCAACGAATCTTTCTTACCACTTGTAAAAACTACATCAGTAAGTCCTCTTTCATACTTACAATCTTGAAACCGATTTTCCACACTTCCAAACAAGTTTAGAATTGGTTCATCTGACTTTCAATAACTATGTGATTGATCAAAAACACTCAATCACTAATCATGGGTTTAACGGTTCTACCAAAACAAGTTTCGGTTCTACCTCCATGTGAATACTGTGCATAGTCACACTAGCTTTCCGAAATTCGGTTGACTAGGTGATGGTATTTTTCAATGATGTTGTAGTAATAGGTTCGTTGAGACTTGTGAAGACTGTGCTTTTAGATTTAAATTTTAAGATTAAGCAAATTAAAACTGACTATAATAGAGAGATCGGGGTTCGGGATTTCACCATTCACCAAAATTCATGTGATTTAATGTTAAAGTTTATCATGCAATTCTAGACAATATAACTCCAATCAAAAGAAATTGTGATTCTAATCATTGCCTAAATTAGATTTTCAAAACATCAATTGTTAATCGCAAGCATGAAGTATCAAAAGCCCTAAACTAAGCATACTTCATCAAGAGAAAACACAACTAATTAATATAAATCATTTACTCAATTTTCATTCGGTGCAAATAATCATAAAAGAATTGCATAAATAAATTTAAATAAATTTTACCACATAACTTTTGGAAGAATGGCTTCCTCCCTCGCCCCGGAGATTAGGTTTAGCTCATCATAGTTGGAAACACGCTCAAAAGTTGATTTCATTGCTCAAAAATGGTTTACAAATGATGAATAAGGGAGAAATAATGAAAAATCGGGTTTGTAACAATTATTTTTGTTTCAAATCTAATTGTTACAGAGAATGATAACTATTAACTGTCATTGTTACGGTTTCTTTAAGTCTGTCTCAAGCTACGACCCACGAGGCGAGTCGTTGACACTGCGTTGATGAACAGCGGTTTTAGGTCGTCATTCTTCGTGTTCTTGATTCTGCGCGAAGAGAAACTTCTCTCTCGCAACTCGCGATTTCTCACCTCTTTGATGCTCTAAACTCGCTCCCGAACTCTCCATATCTTCTCTATGATACTCCAACCCTCTATATATACTACACAGGGCTTTGAATATCTCCTTATTACTCCCAAAAATCCCGTATCTTCTCCATTATCTTTTTTTTTTATTCTCCACGGGATAATTTCCCCTGTTTTAACTCCTCACGCAATTCCTTGTGCTTTACACCCTCCAAATACGTTGTATGCGCTTCGATGTAGTCGAACACGCTTCTATCTCACGCCATGCACCTAAAAACACGTACAATCCCGTGAAAATCTTCTTCTCTTAACCACGTAGCTCTGTTTTCTTCTCACCGATTATCTAGCCAATTCTAACCGAAACAATCAACCATACCACTCTGTTACGATAAATCAAGTCTTCCCATGAAATTTGAGCCATTGAATCACACTATAACCCCTCCAAATCACGAACCGAAATTTGCCGGTTACATTTAAATGTTTTTCCCGCCAAAACTGTTTTCAAATGAAGAAGAAATGGTTTCCCCTTATCCTATTCTGGGGTGCGAATAGAAGGTGCCCAACTGAGGTGCCCCTTATCAATTAAGGTGCCCCTTATCCAAAAGCGAGAGTCCGAATAACATGTGTCCTCCGGAGGTGCTCCGAGCAACTTTTCGAGCCGAATTTTTCCAACAATATTTATTTCCAAAAAAATACCTACAAACACAAAAAACACCATAATAAGGACGAAAACGAGTACTAACAATACGAAACATTGAGGACAAATTAGACACATAAATGCGTCTATCAAATACCCCCAAACTTATTATTTGCTAGTCCTCGAGCAAATCAAATCTACAAAATAAAATCCTAACTCACCTGTCGCAGCATCGTCGATTGCATTTAGCGTATGCAATAAGCCTTTAAACCCTAGGTGGCCCTAGTGGCCGAGTTATAGTCTCGGGAGGGTTTACCGAGGTGTACCCACAAAACCTTTATACTCCAGGACCCTAACTATCTACGCAGAACCTTGGAAGGCACTAAAGAATCTCCTTGGTTGGCATACTTATTGATTACGGGAGGAAGTACCCCGATGCGAAATTCCAATTGTTGTACACGAGTTTGCACTCAAGCATACTAAAATTCATATATAAGTCACAGAGCTCTACTCAGATAGTCGCACTATGGACATCAATACTCGGAGTCAAAACTAATCAAATGGATAGATCAAGAAGATGGATATAGAAAAACATAGATGGTTTTGATGTTTACTAAGTGAGCGGTGTTTCCCACCTAATCACTTAGAGAAACATAGTTTAAAAACAAAATAAAAATAAAAACAGAAGTGAAAAGGACTCAACGAGATATGGTGAAACTATCATGTTATTTCTAACACCTGAACTCTGTGCTTTTATGAATAGACTCTTTAGATGTTGCCATCTAATCAGATTGGTTCCTCAACTCCTACAACCAAAATGCTTCCATCCACTTAGATTGGTTAGTGCCATCCTTAATAAACATAAATTTCTAGGCTCTGGAGTTTATCAATGCAACTAAAAAGTTTCTCCCATACCCCCAAACTTAAATCTAACATTGTCCTCAATGTTCTAAAGATGAAATTGAAAACATGAACAAGGAGAAACCGTTACCGCTAGAAGGAAATGAGGAAAAATATTACCGTGTTGCATGAGCAAGGGGTACCTCTCAAGGAGTGCTAAGTTTAAAGTCTTCAGCCAGACATAAAATACCTCAAAAAGGATCTTCACCTTCCAAAGTCATACACCAATAGCCGAAATAGTTGTGGGTCTATAAGACCAAATAGGGCTAACACCAATATCAGACAACCGGACTGGTTCAGAAAAATGAATAGAAGGAGCACATCCTCATCTAAGGTTTCTGTCAAGATAACTAGGTTCATCTGGGTAGCATAATTGAGCTTCATATGTGTATCTTGATAAATAGATTCATCCGAAAAACGGGTCTCTAATACCTGGGTTACCTCCTGGACGATGCTCGGGAGGATCGGGTTGCTGAGTCTGAATAGACTCGAGTAATATCTCAGACGCACAAAGCTCGAGTCCCAAGTTAGGGACTTCAATTAGGGATACAAGACGATCACTAGAGTCATCATTACCCCCAAACTTAGGGTGAACAAAATCTTCAGATAGACCAAAATCTATGGGATGGATTCTAGGGTCCATAAAGTCAAGACAATAACTAGCTTCTTTGGGAGACGTGGTCATCTAAACGAACAACATCATCATATAAGGGATTATCAAAGAAAATCTCTAATATAGGCTCATCAACTAAGGTGTTCGTCATGGTTACCTCCTCCGAGGCACTTTGAAAGGTTCATCAAATAATGGATTATCAAACATAGTGCGAGGCTAAAGGATCGGGAACTAGAGTGCTAATCATGTTCACCACTTCTAAATCATCTATCTCGAAAGACTTAATGACATTAAAGACATTTAGCTCGGTAGTCATATTACCAAAAGATATGTTCATAAGTCCGGTTCTACAATTGATGATGGCATTAGATGTGGCTAAGAATGGGCGACCTAAAATCACCTGGTATTTGAGCACTTGGGTCCCGAACAGGTTGGGTATCTAGAACAACAAAATCCATTGGATATATGAACCTATCAACCTCAATCAGAACATCCTCAATGACACCACGAGGAACTTTGACAGACCTATCAGCTAATTGAAGTGTCATTTTGGTCGATTTCAACTTACCAAGTCCTAGCTGGGTGTATACATGATACAGGAGTAAGTTAACACTAGCTCCTAAGTCAAGTAAAGCTTTATCGACCATGTGATTACCAATCGCACAAGATATGGTGGGGCATCCGGGGTCCTTATACTTAGGAGGTGTTTGGTTCGAAAGAATGGAACTTACTTGACCGGCAAAAAGGCTTTCTTTTGGACATTAAGCTTACGCTTTCGTGTACAAAGATCTTTAAGGAACTTGGCATAAGCAGGCATCTGCCTAATTGCTTCTAATAACGGAATATTGATGTTCACCTGCTTAAATGTTTCCATTATCTCGTTGAATGTCGACTCCTTCTTTGTTGGGGATAACAAGCTGCGGATATGGGGCTCTAGGCACAAAGGTAGTCCTAACAGAATTTCTTGGGACTCCTTAGGGATTGTTTCGTTTCCTCGGCTACGGGTTCCTCTTGGGCCGTAGAATGTGGAACTACAAGTATGTCCACTAGGCCTGGCTACCTTATTGTCTCTTTGTTTTACCGCTCCTAAGGGTTTTTATCGAGTTCACATGGTTTGATGATTCCTCACCAACTAAAGATATTTGATGGACCCCCTAGGATTGGGTTGAGATTGACTAGGAAACTTACCTTCTTCTCTCTCACTTAAATACTTAGCTATTTGGCCGACTTGAAGTTCTAATTTAGCAAGAGTCTGGGAATTATCCTTATGGTTCTCGCCCGTTTCTTGTTGAAAGCTAAGGTGGTTGGCTGATAACATAGTAAGAGCTTCTTCTAAGGTAGAGATCTTTTTCTCAGAAGTGTTCTGAAACTGGGTTTGACCTGAAGGGTTCTGAGTATAACCAAAACCTGGGGGAGGCTGAGAATTACTAGACTGTCCTTGATTCTGGCCCTTAGACCAAGAAAAATTAGGATGGTTTCTCCAACCAGGGTTGTAGGTCTCTGAGTAGGGGTCAAACTTCTGACGGTTCTCAAACCTAGCGTTGTTATAGACAGCATGGGCTTGTTCTTCACTAACATGACCTTCCCAAAATGAGTTATCGGGCTCTATTCCACAACTAGAGACTTGAGAGGCTCTATTAGGTTCGTCAAGGGACCTATTTTTAGATCGACCCATTTCCAAAGCTTCTAACCTTCTAGACAAAGCGAAAAACTTAACATCGACTCGAAGCTTGTATCTACCACATTGGTGCTACTTCTATTGACCAAGAGTCTTTTAGGGGTTCAACACAAGGCTCCCACTTTGTGGGGATTTTTTCAGCGATAGTTCCCAAGAAGGTATAAGCATCATCGGCAGTTTTATTTGTGAATTCACCGGCACACATAGACTCGACCATGGATTTAGTCGAATAGTCTAAACCATTATAAATAATCTCCACAAGTTTCATCTTATCAAATCCATGGTGAGGACACTGGGATAGGAGATCATTGAATCTCTCTAAAAACCTATAAAGAGACTCTCCTCTTGTTGCACACAAGCACTAATTTTACGCCTAACAAATTGCAGCTTTATGCTTAGGGTAGAATTTCATATATAGAAAGTGCAGTCATTTCTGCCATGTTTCAATGGATCCGGATGGTAGGTTGTTCACCAGGTCTTGGCTTTATCTCTCAAGGAAAAGGGAAACATCTTAAGTTTCAAGACTTCATCGATAAGGTCTTTTATTCTAACCTGTCCCATAAATTTCCTCAAATTCCCTAATATGAAAATAAGGGTTCTCATCATCTTTTCCTAAGAATATAGGGATCATCCGAAGAAGACTAGGTTTTATCTCGAAATTAGCCGTATTGGTGGCAATTTAATACACGAAGCTCGGTTGGTCCTAGTTGGGAACATGTAATCTTTCAAAGTAGCCATCATTTGCACATTTGAAGTACTAGGGAACTTTCCTCACAAATAGACAGATTCTCAAAACTGAAGTTTCCAAAAACGGGGCTCTCAAAAGAAGAGTCTTCGGGTTCCCCGCCTTCACAAGAAGAACTACTAGGTTTGTCACTAATCAAACGACCTAGAGTGTTTCTTTTCCAAGCCCGTTCTCTAATGACCTCGGGCATACACTAGAAAAAAAAAAGAAAAAAAAAAGAAAAATCCTAAAAGGAAGGGAAGTTCTAAGCAAACACAAACAAGGCTGACTCCACCACAGCAAACCTAGCAAACAAAAAGCATGATGGCTCCACTTAGATTGTTTTCTAGACCAGCTTCTAATCCTTCGAAATGGAATTCGTTACAATCTAAGCAAACCCCTCTGGATCAATCCGAGTCAAAGTAAGTTGAATCAAGGCGAGGGAAGCTCAGTGGAGCTTTGATACCCAAGGCCTCACCGCTATTGCAAGGCGGCGCAGTCACGCATTCAACTTCACAGAAACCATCATGAACTTCGAAGTATGCTAAAAGAGTAACCAATATTTTTCGAGCGACTTTCCTACTAAGCTCGTTACCCTATCGGTCTCGTTCTATTCCAAATTTTAAAGCTTAGGTTTGCGTTAAGTATCGTTTTCCTAAGGCGGGCAAGAAGGGAACAGTGATGAAATCCGAACCCTTATCTTATATGGCCAGTCCTTGCCCTTTACTAGGAATTTAAAACAGCCGTTTTCAAGTCCTCAGCATATATTCACACGAAGGAAGACAGTAACTCGCTAGCAGGGGATTCGCGAGTGTTTCGAAAAACTTACCTCCCGTACCAGACGGGGGATGAACCGTTGTAGTCGACTCGGGCCACGACTCTTATGTCATGTACGAACCCGAGGGGCCGAGGTGATATCGTAATCACCGTCCTTCTCTCGCAAAACAGTTTGATATTTAATACTACCCTTCCGTAGGGTTTAAAAAAAATAAGGAATGTCCGAATGTCCAAATGTCCAAGTCCAAGAAGTAAAAGAAAAGGAAAGTCTAAAAAATTTCTCTCTTTTATAAAATATAAAAAATAATCTTCTTCTTTCGCTCCTTTCGCTTTGTCTTTAACTCCAAATCTTTAAGTATCCACCAAAAGCTTTGGCAAATTTTTCTTTCGCTCCAAATCCCAAAATCTGAAGGAAAAGACAAAAACCCAAAAACGTAAAGAAGAACAAATAAATAAAAACCTAAAAGAAAATCTAAAAACTCTAGCCTAAAGACAAGTCCGCGTCGGCGGCGCCAAAAATTGATGGTATTTTTCAATGATGTTGTAGTAATAGGTTCGTTGAGACTTGTGAAGAATGTGCTTTTAGATTTAAATTTTAAGATTAAGCAAATTAAAATTGACTATAATAGAGAGATCGGGGTTCGGGATTTCACCATTCACCAAAATTCATGTGATTTAATGTTAAAGTTTATCATGCAATTCTAGACAATATAACTCAAATCAAAAGAAATTGTGATTCTAATCATTGCCTAAATTAGATTTTCAAAACATCAATTGTTAATCGCAAGCATGAAGTATCAAAAGCCCTAAACTAAGCATACTTCATCAAGAGAAAACACAACTAATTAATATAAATCATTTACTCAATTTTCATTCGGTGCAAATAATCATAAAAGAATTGCATAAATAAATTTAAATAAATTTTACCACATAACTTTTGGAAGAATGGCTTCCTCCCTCGCCCCGGAGATTAGGTTTAGCTCATCATGTTGGAAACACGCTCAAAAGTTGATTTCATTGCTCAAAAATGGTTTACAAATGATGAGTAAGGGAGAAATAATGAAAAATCGGGTTTGTAACAATTATTTTTGTTACAAATCTAACTGTTACAGAGAATGATAACTATTAACTGTCGCTGTTACGGTTTCTTTAAGTCTGTCTCCAAGCTACGACCTACAGACGCGAGTCGTTGACACTGTTGATGAACGACGGTTTTAGGCCGTCTGTTCTTCATGTTCTTCAGTTCTGCAGCAGCAGAAACTTCTCTCTGCAACTCGCGATTTCTCACCTCTGTGATGCTCTAAACTGCTCCCGAACTCTCCATATCTTCTCTCTGATACTCCAACCCTCTATATATACTACACAGGGCTTTGAATATCTCCTTATTACTCCCAAAAAAATCCCGTATCTTCTCCATTATCTTTTTTTTATTCTCCACGGGATAATTTCCCTGTTTTAACTCCTCACGCAATTCCTTGTGCTTTACACCCTCCAAATACGTTGTATGCGCTTCAGATGTAGTCGAACACGCTTCTATCTCACGCCATGCACCTAAAAACACGTACAATCCCGTGAAAATCTTCTTCTCTTAACCACGTAGCTCTGTTTTCTTCTCACCGATTATCTAGCCAATTCTAACCGAAACAATCAACCATACCACTCCTGTTACGATAAATCAAGTCTTCCCATGAAATTTGAGCCATTGAATCACACTATAACCCCTCCAAATCACGAACTGAAATTTGCCAGTTCTGTTAAATGTTTTTCCCGCCAAAACTGTTTTCAAACGAAGAAGAAAGGGTTTCCCCTTATCCTATTCTGGGGTGCGAATAGAAGGTGCCCAACTGAGGTGCCCCTTATCCAAAAGCGAGAGTCCGAATAACATGTGTCCTCCGGAGGTGCTCCGAGCAACTTTTCGAGCCGAATTTTTCCAACAATATTTATTTCCAAAAAAATACCTACAAACACAAAAAACACCATAATAAGGACGAAAACGAGTACTAACAATACGAAACATTGAGGACAAATTAGACACATAAATGCGTCTATCACTATGTACTAGGATCGGTTCCCCGCATATATATGGTATCTAACTTGAATGTGTTGCACGTGTCCATAGGATTGGTTCCCCTTTGCCTAAAAACGTGTTGCACATGTCCATAGGAAAGGTTCCCCTTTCGGCTAAAACATGCTGCACGTCATACAAGGATCGATTCCCCTTTGTGATGTATTGTACCTCTTACTAGGATCGGTTCCCCTTTACCCAGAGTCGGTCTTACAAAATCACAAACTCGATCATACCATCTCAGGTGATTACTTAAGATCGGTTTCACTAATAAAATTCATACCAATACAAAAGTCAGGCCTTTGTGAATAGTTTTACCAAAAACACAAACAAGTCATGAGCGGTTATACTAATCACACATATTGGTTGTTCACAAGATATGCAATGAATAACAATACCAATAACGCCTGGCGATTTCCTTTTCGATTCACAAAACAAGTTCATGAATTTACTTCCTGAAAACACATGTAAAACATTGTTTCCTAGGATGAAATCCTCACCTCATACCCATACATAATCACAATAGCATTTAAACGATTATGTTGATGTCTTATCTACAATTTTTAATGGTTAAGCAATAAACCTCGTATTTTATTCCTTAATACTATGTCTAACTAGAGTGTTCATGCTTCGCAGTTTTGTTTTCAATATGCACGACTTGAAAGATACGTTAGGGAATGAAACAATTCAAGTCAAATATCACTAACCTCAAGTGGAAGGATGATGTTGTCGTTGTTCTTCACTTCTTCAAGTCTTCGCAATACTTGTAATGTCTCATATCCTAATACTTTCAAGCTAACCTATACGAAGTTGACTCTAGTACATAATCAAGCGACTCTTTAAATGAGTTTTGATTCACTAAAATATGACAACCAAACTTGACATACCAACGCTTGGTGGGTTCAACCGAGCTATGCTCTAACAACCATAACTAGTTCAAATGACTCAAATGAACTAGTTAGAGAGTTGTTCAATTGCTTAGATCTTATAGAAGTATACAAGACACAATCGAAGCAAAAACGATTTGATTCACTCGAATCGATTCATGAACTTTATAGCTACGGTTTGCAAACATGCATTCCTTAGTTTATATAAGTTTAAGTTCACGAATAATCGTTTTTGGAAAATAACCAACCTAAGTACGCGTACTGGTACGCGGACTTAAGTACCCGAAATAAGTTTGTTTTCAGTTCACAAACTCCAGCAGATTTTCACGGGACGTGAACTTAGATGGTGCGCGTCTTGGGTACGCGGACTTTAGTTCCGATTTTCCTGAGCAGCAAAGTACGCATACTTTGGTTCAAGGAATAAGGACTTACACACGTATGAGTTATCACACAATGTTTATATCCAACAATGGTTATATAATCTTGTGGATGGGGAAAAACGGTTTGCTGGCTTTTTAGGAAAATGGAGAATCGAGCGTGCTGTCGAGACTCCTCGACCGAGCAAACTGCTGAACCTCACACAGATGCACTGCAAAGGGAGTGCTTAGATTCGAGAGATCAATCTGTAGGACTCCGGCCTAAACCAAGTCAATGGTCGTTCCAGAGTAATTCGGTCACAAAGAGGGAGATGGGTTGATCTGTAGGAGGGAAGCTGAGAATTGTGAGGGATCAATGATGATCAAGGATTGTGGATATGTTGAAGGTTTCTGAAAATTGATGAACTGCTGAAGTTGAAATCTGTGAATAAGTTTTAATCGAGTTGTTGACGAATGATGATCATGCCCCCTTGTCCTCGATTTTTAGACTTATTTTTCTTGCAAGAATGATGAACACCTTGATCCCTGCAAGTGTGACGGTTTCTTGAGTGAAAGAGTGGGAAAGTAGAAGATCGTGGTGAAACCAGTTCCAGGTCGTGCAGAGACTTGGTTAACCGTGCACGACTTACTCACATTCTCATCGTGGATGAATCCACGTGCCGTAGGCCGCCAGACCAAAACCCTAATTGATATCCCCCATGTGACGTGTGTAGGATCAGAATATCGCGACACCAACACCTCTGCGAAATTCATAAACGTTACGTAGCGAAGGCGTCGCAGACGAATAAAATAAGTGACGCAATGGATGACGACAGCCAGAACACGAGAAAGGTGTGAAGACCTAGCGAGATCTAGGAGTGTCGCGATATTATGCATTTGTACACTTGCGATACTTCGCAAATCGTTCCCAAAAATAAAGGACAACTTAGATGTAATCCATTATGTAATACCCTATATAAAGAGCCGAACAGGCCTATTGGAATGGGATCTTTTTCGAGTGTTGAGCAAGTCATTAAGAGAGAGAAAGTTTATAGTGATTGTAATTTCTTTAGTTATTTTCCATATTATCTTGTAAACATTCAAGAAATTAATCAACAAATTAAAATTATAATTGTTCATCTTCAATGGTTTGATTGTGTGGATTCTTGTGAGGCGTATAGTGTAGGATTTCCTGCAACTACATATTGGCGCTAGAAACAGGGAAACTGAAGATTAGAGATTGAATATTGTCATTAAAGTTGTTCAAATCAGGAGTATAATGGATAAATTGGTTAAAATGGAGAAAGCCAGAATCAAGGAGAGTAATGGAGAATTGGAATGTAATATGATTACAAAGACGATGGTTAATAAATTTCATGAAAATATCAGTGGGAGAATACACAAACGAGATTTTGAAGGAAAGAAAATTGTAACAACAGAGAAGGCGTCACCCTTGAAAGAATGGGAAAAACAGAAGATTACGTTTACAGCAACAGAGATATCAAGAGAGAATTTAAATCACACATCTCCACTAGTGATTACGATAAGCGCAAGCAAGGAAGAAGGAGAACCAACAAAAACAGTGGAAGAATGGGCAATAAATAGAACTTTGGTGGACACAGGGAGTTTAGTGAATATAATGTTTTATCATGCTTATAAAGAATTGGGGTACAAAAATGAAGAAATGACTTCCTCAACATATCATATCCATGGTTTCGGCAAATCTATAACAAAACCTAAAGGGGAAATAAAAATGCGAATTCTGTTGGGAGAAATTGAAACACAAGTGACGTTATGTGTAGTGGATATGGAATCGCCATACAACATGTTGTTGGGAAGACCATGGGTACATGCAATAAAAGCTGTAGCCTCGACATTTCATCAATGTGTCAAATTTCCTATGCCGAGTGGGATTGGCGAAATCAGAGGAGATACCGATAAAGGAAGGATATATCATCAAATCGAGGTAAAACATTATGAAGAACAGGTGAAGAGGCGAAAAGATCGCAAAAAGATGGCAAAAGCAGCGAAAAAGGAAGAAGAATTTAGAACTTACATGATAAGAGCGAGAAGAAGGAAAAGGAATACTCAGCGAAATCTTGGAAGAAGAGAATGAGCTTGCGAAGGAAATAAAAGGACCAACGCCTATGGGAGAATCGAAGGCTAGCTACACCACGGCGAGCCCGACAAAGGAAGTGAACGTCGGAATCAAGAAGAAGAACCCAAGATGTTAAAAATTGGGACTAAAATGGAGGCAGATGAGGAAAGAAGGACTGTTGATTTGTTGCGAGATTACAAAGATATTTTCGCATGAGATATGGATGAGATGCCTAGAATAGATCCATATGTAGCGTGCCATAAATTGGAGATTGACAAAAATGCAAGACCATTCAAACAGAGAATTAGAAAAATTGCAACAGCATATCACCCTCAAATAGAAGAAGAATTGCAGAAGATGCTTGACGTAGGAATCATTAGACAAGCAAAATATCCCGAATGGATAGCAAATATGGTCGTAGTCCCAAAGAAGAAAAAAGGGATAAGAATTTGCATAGATTTTACCGATCTAAACAAAGCTTGTCCGAAAGATAGCTTTCCTTTGCCAGATATTCCGCAAATGGTTGAGTCATCGGCAGGAAATGAAAGGATATCCTCTCTTGATGGATACAAAAGCTACAATCAAATTCCCCTCGCTGAAGAAGACCAAGAGCATACTGCCTTTTTCGCTCCAAAGGATTATATTGTTATACAAAAATGCCATTTGGTCTCTGCGAAATCTTTGGAGCAACATACCAAAGGATGGTAGAAAAGGTGTTCGCGAAATGGATACATAAAACACTAGAGGTATATGTGGATGACATGTTAATAAAAAGTAAAGAAGCAAAAGACCATGTACGGGACTTGAGGGAAATTTTTGAACAAATGAGGCATTTCAACATCAAAGTAAATCCAGAAAAATGTACCTTTGGGGTTGCATCAGGAAAATTTTTAGGTTACATTGTGTCAAAAGAAGGAATACAAGTCGACCCGGAGAAAGTACAAGCAATTCGCGATATGCCAACGCCAAAGAACGGTAAAAGATGTGCAAAAGTTAAATGGACTATTAGCTTCGCTAGGAAGATTCATCTCGCGATCATCTGATAAGTGTAAACATTTTTTCAACATACTTAAAAAAGGAGCGAAATTTAGATGGACAGATGAATGTGAAAAGGCTTTACAAGGAATAAAAGAACATCTAATGGATATATCAATTTTACAAAAAGCGAGCCGGGAGGAATTATTAATCTACCTTGCGACAACCTCGCATGCACTAAGCGCAGATTATTGCGAATAGACGCAGGAGTGGAAAAGCCAATCTATTACATCAAGAAAACATTCAATGCCATGGAGAGGAATTATTCAAAAATTGAAAAACTAATTTTGGCATTAGTTTATGCAACATTTAAACTTCGCATATACTTCCAAGCACACACAGTTAAGGTAATGACAAAAGTACCTACTGAGTCGGTAATGGAAAATTCAAAAAGGTCAGGAAGGGTTGAGAGATGGAATGCTCAAGTAAGTCATTGCAAAATCAAATATGAAATACTATCTTCACCAAAATCACAAGTTGTCGCTGATTTTTTAGCAGAATTTCCTTTGGAAGAGGATGAAGCAGTGGAAGAAATGATGGATATAGAAGAAGAACATGGAAATCCAAGGGATTTATTAACCGAGCCAAACAAGGTTGGAAAAATTGGTAGATGGATCATCAAATGGGGAAGGCAACGGAGTTGGGATCGTTCGATTTCGCCGGAAGGCAATAAAATGGCTTTTTCTTTCGATTGGAATTTGTATATACCAACAATGAAACAGAATATGAAGCTATAATACATGCTCGCAATTCGCAATAGAAATGAAGTTGGAGAATGTGAGAATCACCAAGATTCCCAATTAGCTATTCGCCGATAAAAGAAGAATATACTACAAATGAACCATCTTTGAAAAAATACAAGAAACTTGTTGAAGAATTGTCGGCGAAGATACCAAAAATAAAATGGAGACATATATCAAGAAGAGACAATAGACTCATGAGATGCTTTCGCTTTTATATCAAGTATGATGACGAGATCCAAAAGAGATGCATAAAAATACGTATGCACTTCTATCAACATCAATTAATAAAGAGGAAGAACAAGAGATAGAAGTGATGCTCATAGAAGATGGAGCACAAAGGCCCTATAGTGAAGATTGGAGAGCAGAACTTCATGCATATCTGATGAAAGGAGAAACACCAAGAAATAGATTAGAGGCGCACAAATTAAAAAGCCGTGCAACAAATTATGAATTAAGAGACGGGTACTTGTGCATCAAGATCCTTTAATGGACCCTCGCTTAGATGTTTGACACGAAAGGAAGGAGAAGCAGTGTTAAAGATGTTACACAGTGGGGATGCTGGCAATCACAGTGGTGGAAGATCTTTGGCACATAAGGCGAAAAAGCAAGGCTATTATTGGCCATATATGCATGAAGATGCGAAACAAATATCAAGGCGTTGCGAAGATTGTCAAAGGCACGGAAAGAAAATACATGCACCAGGAGCACCATTAACCTCTTCAACAAGTGTATGGCCTTTTGGAAAGTGGGGTTTAGACATTGTGGGACCATTTTTACAAGGTACAGGGCAAAGAAGGTATCTGATTGTCGTTACAGATTATTTCACAAAATGGGCAGAAGTAAAAGCGGTACAACACATTCGCGATAATGATATTTTTACCTTCATATTCGAAAACATCATATGCAGATTTGGAATCCCCGCACAGTTGGTATATGACAATGGGAAGCAGTTTGAGGGACAAAATATAGAATTGTTGCTTAATGCATTTCAGATAAATTGTGGGAAATCAACTCCTTTATACCCGCAGGCCAATGGACAGGCAGAAGCAACAAATAAAACAATCGCGAGATATCTTGAAGAAGAAGTTAGAAGGACATAATAGGGCATGGTGTGAACAAGTGCATAATGCAGTATGGGCTTACAATACAACCAGGCGAGAAGCTAAGGGAATGTCACCCTTTTGTTTAACATATGGAGTTGAAGTTGTACTTCCGACAGAAGTTATTATTCCAACAACAAAGAAAGAAGCTTGGTAGAAAAATCTTAGTGCGGGTAACATTTTGATCAAGTTAGATGAATTAGAAGAAAAAGAGAAAGAGCACTACAAAGATATGGAGAATTACCAAATAAGATTAGCCGAGAGAATATAACAAACGTGTCAAGACACGCGAATTTCAACCACGCGATTTGGTATTGAGAGAAACACCAGTATATCAGCGAGAAAGTGATGGCAAGCTGGCGAAAAAATGGGATGGACCTTATATCATCAAGGAGATAGTCGGAACAGGGGCATAAAGATTAATGGATCCTGAGGGCAAAGACGTGGGCCACAGATTGGATAGACAGTGGAATAGATTATACTTGAAGAAATATTACCCGTAGAAGATTGTGGGAAAAGAATAGACTGCGAAATAATGTATGGTTGAAGAGAAATGAACTTATATGAAAATGTTTGCGAAAGAATCATTGCGAAATTGCACGAAACAAAGAAAGAACATGCGAAGATCTCGCAAAGAAAATAACAAGAGATAACCAAAAAACAATGACATATCAGAATGGGACGAACCTGCTATGGCGTACACCCTAGTTCGCGAATCAAAATTTCGTAAGAGGCAAATGTAAGACCTAAAGTACGTCATAAAAGGGGGTATCTATTAACATGGCTCAGGGAAAAGGTTACACCGCCCCTATAACTTGGGTCATGGAGATTTGGGGTCAATAAAGCCCATCCAGTAGAGATACCTTGGATTTCCAACTATATATATAAGGTTATACCCTGGTTGGACGACCGAGGGTCTCTTCTAAGGAGTTAGCGTATGATCAAGGCGCCGAGGTACACGGTTGAGCCAAGAGTGTCTGGGGAATTTGAAGTGTCTCGGCCATTCTTGGCAAGTCTTGGCATATGTTGCACTCGGCCCGAAGAAAACTCCACTTAGGGTGCAGTCTCGTAACCATAAGCCCTATAGGTATAAGGGATAAGAGGCTGCGAAAACAACCGGTTATTGTTAAGACCGGATGGGAGGAGCTAGTCTTGTATGGCCGATGTACGCCTCCTTGAAGGGGCAATCAGGGAGATGATAAGTGCGGCACCCTCCATTAGGGAGATGATAAGTGTCTTAAGACGCAAATGTCATGAGGCTTATTTTCGCAAGAAAATTTAGGCTTGTCATATTTGTGCGATGTTCCTGAAGAGGCAATAATACAAAAAACAAAGATAAGACGAGATCAATGGGTCAGTACATGAAAGTGTAAGGACGTCCTGCGATTTCGTCGCAAGACGGCAATGTCATGGGGCTTTATTCTCGCAAGAAAATTTAGGCCTGTCATATTGTCGCAATAAAATTATCCTGCAGAGGCAATAATACTAAGAAATGATAAGACAAAATCAATGGGTCTTTACATGAAAGTGTAAAGACGTCCTGCGATTTTGTCGCAATAACAAGAGAGGCACAGTAAGACCTTTAACTAGGAAGGCAAAATAAGACCATATGACAAAAGATTTATAAAAATTAACTATTATTTATGCAGGTCATTCATCGCAAAGAATAAAGTAAGAGACAATAAAGAAAACATAATATTTCTTACAAAAAAGTGCACTTCAGAAGGAAATAAAAAACATCATATGCAAGAAGTTATGAAGATCAAGAAACTAAAGGAAATGAAATTACAAAATAAGTTCATTTCTCAACATTAATTCTTTCATCTTCAACAATTTTATCAGCTTCACCAGCTTCCACACTTTCGCCAGTTGTTGCATTCCCGCCTTAACCCCTTCACCGGATTATTATTGACACTTCATTGTTTGATGGGATCACCTTTTCATTAGCGAGATCTTCGCCGCTTTCGTATTTATAGTCACTATCAGGAGAATTAGGGATTTCATCATCCTCAACTTCAAGAGGTTCGACAGATACAGGGTCAAGATATTTGGACAATAAGACATCATTCAAAAGAACTTCAGCTTTGAGATGAAATTGGCGAAGAAGTGCCTTCTGATGATTTCTACTCTGGATATCTTTGGAGTAACTGAGGTAATCAAATCTCCTTTCGGCCCGATCGCGAGAACGAGCGAGAGTAGCGGCAAGAATCGAATTTTATTTGCGAATCTTGGCATAGCTAGCCTCCAAAGTAGAAAGGAAGGAACGAAGATCTTTCTCAGATTCTGCAAAAATGAAGAACAACAGAGTTATACAAATAAAGAATTCGTAAAAAAAGGATATCATAAGAAAACTAGACAAAGAAAAAAAAACGATGAGGCGGTCAAATTTTATGACTACCTTCCTTTTGCGAGATAAGATGTTGGGTCAAAGCCAAGCAACTACTATCCAAATGATCCATGGCACTATCAAAATTATCTCCAACCAGACCTTTTAATCGAGAATGCAAACTCTTTTCGTTAGAAACAAGTAAGGTATTCTCCTTAGCAAGGGAGGAGTAGGATTCTTTTAACTTGGAATATTGATCCTTGAGTTGGCTTGTTTTCACACTTAAATTTATTCTACCCTGAATAAGCTTATCCCTCTCAGATGACTTCTTTGAGTTTACTTCTCAGCGAACAGAGAGATTGTTCTTGTTCATTACATATTTTTTGACAGACATCATGGTCGAATCCACGGCTGATCCTATGGATTGATAATAAAAAACTATTCACTTTTATTACTCAGATTCATGAATCATTCTCCACTGAATTTCATAAATTAGTAATAAATACTCAATAATCGGGCATCTGGACTACCACTGAGTAAGCCCCATAAAATGATGCAAGTGTACTCGACAATGATGCACGAATGAGCATGCGAAAATATGGAAAAATGAGGAATCTTGCATAAAATAGGAGAGAGAAAATAATAACATTAAAATAATGGAGAAGCGACCATGGGCCGGGACCACCGGCCGACCGTCCGTGCCTTAGCCGTGGCCGGTCCCATGCTTCCTCCATTATTTTTCCTTATTTTTGTTGCTTTCATGAACTCATGAAGACTCCTCCATTCTTACAACTTTCCTTGTTTGAGCAAAACTCATGGTTTCTCCATATTTTCGTGGTTTCATGAAAAATAATAATATAAAATAGGGAAAGGTGTTGCGGGACCGCGCAACTTAGCCGGCCGGACATACCCTAGACATGGCCGGTCCCACACCTTGCAATCCCTAATCTTTCATAAATTGTTATTTTTCTCATCTTGTGAAACTTCCCTGTTTCAGCAAAAATCATGGTTTCTCCATATTTTCTCAAATATTGCGCAAACCATGAAAAAGCCAAAAGTCAACATGGTCATATGACCGAGGTTACTCACGAAAATATATTAAAATATTATTATTTTAATATTCGCAAAATATTGATCAAACGAGCATACTTGCTCATTCGAGCAAAATCGAGGATTTCAGTCAAAGATCGAACTCTTCTGAAAATACAAAATATTGCTCGAACGCACATCAGAAAATACTGAAACTCTCATTACGGAAACACGGACACCATGGTAACATGTGCATGCCTTCTTGACCGACCAAGGTCATCCCTAGGGCTTGCACAAAGCCGGTCCCACACGTTTTCACACTTTTGACCTAATTTGCGCAATCGCTCATATTGGGTCCAAACTCTTCACAACCAACTCAGAGTTTGTGCAAATGCCCATCAGCGGTCCCACGACCACCAAGGGCCGGTCTCATGCCACCTTGGTCGGTCCCTCACTTTTCTATAATTAGGTTTTATCACCTAATGCTTAATCCAAAGACTATTTCAATAAATGATGAAACCGGCATTTAATCGTCATTCCTTCACCAACTGGCCAAATCAGGACCCTGGTGTGCGCTCGCTCGAGCAATTGGGCATCACATGGACGTCCATAGTCCCATGTGGTCGGTCCCTCCTTCGCTCATGACCTATTTTCAACAATTCGTCGACTAATGAACAATTGATCAAAAATTAGGGTTTTCGAACAAACGCTCAACAAATCATTATTCTGAGCAAGTTCAAACACTAAATAAATTTATGTTGATCCATCAAGCAACACGCGAATTAATTATATAATATTCGGTAATCTACCAATATTTTATTGGGTCACGTCACCAATAAATAAGTAATTCGTCGAATTGAGCAATACTTGCTCAGTTGCTCGAATATTGAGCCACTATCAATATTCAGTAACTTATCAGTAATTCGTCGAATTGAGAAATACTTGCTCAATTGCTCGAATATTGATCCAATCATCAATATTCAGTAATTTGTCGAATTTCACAATACTTGCTCAATTGCCCGACTATCAATATTCATTAATTCACAATACTTGCTCAATTGCTCGAATATTAATCAAACCATCGATATCCAGTAATTCGTCGAGCAATACTTGCTCAGTTACTCGAATGTTCCACCGAGCAATTCGTCATTCATGCTCAATTCAACAAAACCTAGACTCATTGTCTAATCAGTCAACATGACTAATCAAATACACGTCTGTCATGCAGACTCCACGATTCGTGAGACTTCAATCACGTTGTAGTTGCAGGAAATCCTACACTACACCCCTCACAAGAATCCACACAATCAAACCATTGAAGATGAACAATTATAATTTTTGTTGATTAATTTCTTGAATGTTTACAAGATAATATGGAAAAGAACTAAAGAAATTACAATCAATATAAACTTTCTCTCTCTTAATGACTTGCTCAACACTAGAAAAATATCCCATTCCAATAGGCCTTTTCGGCTCTTTATATAGGGTATTACATAATGGATGACAGCTAAGTTGTCCTTTATTTTCGGGAACGATTTGCGAAGTGTCGCAAGTGTACAAATGCATAATCTCGCGACACTCCTAGATCTCGCTAGGTCTTCACACCTTTCTCGTGTTAAATTTTGTCGTCATCCATTGCGTCACTTATTTTATTCGTCTGCGACGCCTTCGCTACGTAACGTTTATGAATTTCGCAGAGGTGTTGGTGTCGCGATATTCTGATCCTACATCTTGCCTCTTCTCATGTCTTCTCTGCGTAGAAGAGAATTTCATGAGAATTATTATTTTCAAGCTGCCGCAACTCGTTCATTTCTTTCCATCAATCTACCGCCGGATTCCGTGAATTAGGCGTAACCGCCTACATGTGTCAAAATCTCCCCTTTTTACCGGTACATTTAATGTTAACCGGTCACTTTTTTATTGTCTATTTAAGGAGAAATTCTCCATGAGGATGTTTCCTTTCTTTTTATTTCATCTTCTTCATCGTCTGCAACTTTTTACTGCTATTTTTCTTTCTTCAATTCTTCATCGTCTTCCTGCTATTGTCTTTCTGCTACTATTCTCATCATCTTTCTCGCTCTTTTGTTTCTATGGAGCCATCAAGGTTTGTTAATTTTGCCAAAATTGATCTTTTTGTGATTGATCTCTTCTATCGAAATTGTTTTATCCTAATATTATTCTTTCTCTAATGATTCCCGTGCTGTTTTTGTTTCAGTAAGAATAAATCTAACACCAAGTTCACAGTTCTAAACCCTAATGTTCCCGTGGGCTCGCAACCGAAAATCGCTGTTACTAAAAGGAAGCCTGTGAATAGCAAGGTATTAAGAAACAATTATTCTTCTAATAACAATATTGTTGCCTCTGTTTCTTATTTGACTTGTGATTCGCAGGATGACAAAAATATTGATAGATCCCCCAAGAAACCTCGCCGTTCTAAAAATGTTGAATCTTCTGTTTCCTTTCCTGTATTCAAGCTCAAAAATCCTCCTGCGATATCATCGCAAGATAAACCAACACCTCCTGTGATATCTTCGCAAGATAAACCAACACCTCCTGCGATATCTTCGCAAGATAATTCTACTTTGGTTATCTCTGAAAATGTCGCTGCCGATTTTCCTCCTATACCTGAGTTTTCTATAAATGAAGTCCCTCAAGATGAACCCTTCTCTTCTTCTATTATCAATGCTTCTGCCTCACCCCCAATCATTGACCTTCAGCGGGTTTCCTCTTCTCATGACATTCCTATGACCAAAGATGATTCAACTCTCCCCTCTTTTTGTCATCATTACCTCTTCTTCTCGAGTCTATTCCTCTTACTAAAGAAAACCGGAGGGAATGGATGTAGCTTTCAAAGTTTTATCAGATATCATGAATGACGCCAAGAAGACCTCCATTGATCCCATCAAGTCTAGTGTTTGCGAGTCTTTGAGTAAATACTTTAGTTCTGACAGGATGTCGCAAATGTCTTTAGAACAAGAAATTAAAGTGCTGAAGAATAATCTTCAAGATATGACTGCGAAGTGTGACACTCTCCATCTTGAGAATCAGAAACTTCAAAACGTTTCATTGGATCGCGATAATCTTCGCAAGAAGAACGAAGAATTAAAAGGTATTACACTCTCCATTTTTTTTTATTTTTTTTTTTCGAAAACCTTGTTCGCCTTTTAAGCTTTAAACCAGAAGCGAAAAATGGAGATATATCAGTTGGAATCTGTCGTTGAAGAAACTCGAATGGATAGAGATGCTTGGATGGAGCAATATAACCAACTAGATAATCTTCATTCGTACTCTGTTGATCAAATAGATAACCTTACCAAGAATGCTCACTTAGTTCAGAAGCAAGACTCGTTAAGTAATGAATTATCTCATCTCTCTTATTCTTTGGCTAAATCTAATTTGGAGTTGGAAACCTTATCAGATGAGAATGGAACTCTATCTCAAAAGAAGCGAGTTTTGTTAAATAAGGTGGCGATTTCTTCGCAACAGCTTGGAATTCGGAATAATAAAATTGCCTATTACCATTCCATGAGATCAGCCGTGGATTCGATCATGAAATCGGAGTAACGAGATAATATAATATAGTTGTTTATTGCCATCCCATGAGATCAAGCCGTGGATTCGATCATGAAATCGGAGCAAAAGATAATTGTTCATTGCCATTCCATGGGATCAGGCCGTGGATTCGACCGTGGAATAGGAGCAAAAATAGATCATTCTGGGAATTCAGTGGTGAATGTCACGACAGAATTAATCTATTGCAGAAAGGATATTAGCGTCACATCCATTCTGAATGGTGCATAGTCAGGGAGTCACGGGTGTTTGCTTACGACCTGAAGGCGTTATTGATCTCAATCTTACGGAGAACCGCCTGGATCTATACACGGTCTCTCTACATAGTCAGGGAACAATGAGTGTCACCGACGTCCTGAAGGCGTTATTGCTCTCAATCTTACGAAGAACCGCCCAATCGTTCTTCTATGTAGAGGGGGGTCTCTCTCATGTAGTCAAGGAACAGTGAGTATCACCGACGTCCTGAAGGCGTTATTGCTCTCAATCTTACGCAGAACCGCCCAATTACGTTATTCTACATATAAGGCACAATGAAATGCCAGGGATCGAACGCTCAGCTAGTATAGGCTTTTCGAAAGACATATTCATCATGGCTTCATAAAATATGAATCATCACATGCCTGAAAGCCGTGTCAAAAGCATGCAATATCATGATTTTACGGTTTTGTCCTTTGTTGAAAATCCACCATCTACAAATCTAAACTTTCATTTCAATCATTGAAACATTCTTAGAGGACGTTAAATAGTTGTTATTCACAAACTATTTTTCTTCAAAGCAATTTTCAAGTAATTAAAACTTAATATGACTTTCGTCACTAGTAAAGATGAACTTGGCCAAAGCGAAAGCTTACCAACACATATTTCGAGAAATAGATAAGCGAGATAAACTCGGCTCGAAATAGCAAATGTGTGTTAGAGCACTGCTCGGTCGAATTCGCATGCGTTGCAATATCAAGCATGTTTGTCAATATTAGTGATCAAAACTATATGTCTTGATTTCTAGTTTACTTATGACTAAGTCTCGGTCTAGGATAGTTAAGTGCAGTTGAGCTCCAGATTCCATGGCGATCATCTTACGAAGGCGAAGAACTACTCGAGGAATAAGTGGAACTTCATCCGACAAAAATTTATGTGGAGACTTGAACTTATCTGTCACTCAAAAGTCTATTCTATCTCCTACTCTTGAGACAAAGTCATAAAATTATGATAGTTTTCATACATACACATTTGCTATTTCGAGCCGAGTTTACTCGAGTATCTTTTTCTCGAAATATGTGTTGGTGAGCTTTTGCTTTAACCATTTTCATCTTTACCCGTGACGAAAGTCATGATGACGTTTCAATCTTGAAAATAGCTTTGATGACGATAGTCGTGAATAACGCTTGTTATAACATTATAGAAGAATGTTTCAATGATTGAAATGTAGAGTTGAGATTACCAACTATGGATATAAGCATATATAGTGTGTTCGCACATTAGTGTATAAATCCATGTGCCGGAAACCAAGTGCGTGCATATGTGTGCATGCGGTATTGGTGAAGGAGACAGTTTGAGTACGCGTACCCACGGAAGTTTTCATACCGAAAATTTCTGCTGGAGTTTGTAAGTTTGCAAACTAGTAAACCAGTCACCTTAGGTACGCATACCCGTACGCGTACCCACAGAAGTTTTCGAATCTAAAATTTCTGCTGAGTTTGTAAACTCAAATCCAGTAGCTAAGGTGCGCATACCCGTACGCGTACCCAAGCTGGTTAATTCTCAAATCGGTAGTTCATGAGCTTAAAACAATAAATTATAAGGAATGCAATCTTTGAAAACCGTGGCTATATTGTTCATGAATTAATTCAAGTGAATCAAACCGATTTTGTTTCAATTGTGTCTATGAATAAAGACCTAAGCAATTGAACAACTCTTGAACTAGTTCTTATGAGTCATTTGAGCTAGTTATGAGAAAGATGAATACGGTTAATACGAAAGTGCTCATATGGCTAACCATTGGTTAACTATTTGTGAACCAACTAAGTTTACACGTTTAGGTATGGTTACTCAAACCTAAATGAATACATTTCATTTGTGTGTGACAAGCTAAGTTTCGATCTAACGGTTGAAAGATATTAGCTTGGTTGACTCAGGTTTTTCATCTAACGGTGATTATTAAATGCTTTGTTACCAAGGTAACTTAGATTGCAAACCCTGATTTGAAAAATATATAAAGGAGACATCTAGCAATTGGAAAAACTAATCCCCACACCTTCGTGTGATACTAGTTGGTTTTGCTAGAGTCGATTCTCCTTTAACTTTAGGTTTCTTCTCGAGACCCTGTAGGTTAACGACTGAAAGACTTCATTGGGATTGTGAAGCCAGACGAAACTACTTTCTTGTAGTTGAGCGATCTGATCTTTCCATTTTCTATTGTACGAGTTCAATTGAATAATTAACTTGAGATTATATCTCTGATAGGGCAAGATAAAAAGAAATCACAAACATCTTCGTCTCATCGTTTGTGATTCCACAATATCTAGTTTCGCTACCATACCATTTAGATTATTGTGAGGTGATTTATAATACTAGGTTGTTCTTCGGGAATATAAGTCCGGGTTATCAATTAGTTCATGTTCACCTTGATTTATCAAAAGACGGAACAAAACTCATAGGTTTATCTGTGGGAGACAGATTTATCTATCATCATAGACTTTTCTGTGTGATACATATTTGTTTATTAAAGTCTTCGACTTTGGGTCGTAGCAACTCTTAGTTGTGGGTGAGATCAGCTAAGGGAATCAAGTGCGTAGTATCCTGCTGGGATCAGAGACATAAGGAGAGCAACTTTACCTTGAATCAGATCTGATGAGATTGATTAGGGTTCAACTATAGTCCAAACCGAAGTTAGTTTGTATTAGGCTAGTGTCTGTAGCAGCTTAATACAGTGTGGTGTTCAATCTGGACTAGGTTCCGGGGTTTTTCTGCATTTGCGGTTTTCTCGTTAACAAAACTTCTGGTGTCTGTGTTATTTCTATTCTGCATTATATTTTGTTATATAATTGAAATATCACAAAGTTGTGCGTTAAGATCAATCAATTAGAATATCCAACCTTTGGTTGTTGATTTACATTGATTGACACTTGGATATTGGTCTTTGGTACCATCCAAGTTTATCTCTCTAGTATTTGATAAAGACTCGCAGATTTCCATTTGCTTGAGTAAAGATCAAATCGAGAGATAGAGATATTAACTCCTTGATATACTTTTTATTAAGATTGAGTCTGACTGTCTACTTGATTCTCTTAAAAGTATATTAGAGTTAGTCCATACAGATTGCTAATCGAAATATTGGGTGAGATTGTTGTACCCCCGCTTTTTCAATGTGTATAATCAAAGTCTATATAGCAATACGACTTTTGTCTCAAGATAGGAGATAGAGTAGATAGAATTTTGAGTGATAGATAAGTTCAAGTCTCCACATACCTTTTAGTCGGTGAAGTTCCACCAGTTCCTTGAGTAATTCTTCGTCTTTGTATGATGATCGCCATGGAGTCTAGAGCTCAACTACACTTTCTATCCTAGTCCGATACTTAGCTATAAGTAGACTAGAAATCAAGACTTATAGTTTTGATCACTAACATTGACAAACATGCTTGATATAGCAACGCATGCGAGTTCGACCGAGGAGTGCTCTAACAAAAAGGATTGAGAGAACTTCCACCACTATAAGAAGAAAAAAAGGTGACAAAGGATCACCTTGACGAATACCTTTTGATGGCTTGATCATATTTGTAGCTCCACCGTTTACTAAGATTGAAAATTGAGCTCCACACACACACCACTTCATCCACTTCTCCCCAAAACCATTCTTGGTTAAAATCGCAAACAAAGATGGCCAGCTGACGTTGTCAAAGGCTTTCTGCATATCTATCTTGCACATAATTCCTAGTTTCCTTTGCCTCAACCTACTATCAATACACTCGTTAGCGATTAAAATTCCATCGGCAATCTGTTTGTCTTTAAAAAACGCACCCTGAGCGTTAGAAATTAATCCATGCATTACCACCTTGAGTCTTTCAGCAAGAAGCTTAGATAAAATTTTGTAAAAGCTGTTTATTAGACTTAAAGGTCTAAAGTCCTTAACAGTAGCTGATCTTCCTTCTTTAGGATTAGTTTTCAGAAAGACGTATTCAACCTCCAATCCAATTTGCCTTTGTTGTAAAACTCATTAATAGCATCCATAACATCATGCTTCAAAATACTCCAACAAGCTTTATAAAACTCCAAATTATATCCATCAGGACCCGGAGCTTTGTTAGCACCACACATCATGATTGCTTTAAAAACCTCTCCTCCTCAAAAACTCTTTCTAACCACTCATGCTTAGTAGAATCAATCTGCCTGAACTCCATATTAGAAAATGAAAGGAGACACAGTTGATAAACCTCAACAATAATCACAATTAGCAAGGTTGTAAAATCATAAATCGCGACACGAATTGTTTTTATAATTTAAGGGCCGAATTGCATAATGAATCACGAATCGAAGATTTATAATCTTTTTTTTTTATATCCCAAAGAACTAATATTTCATACCTAAATATACATGCAAATAAATATACATTATTAGAATTAGGATAATAGATAAAAGAGGTCGTAAATACCCAGTTTTTGATGTAGCTCAGTGGTTCCTAGTCTAACGAGATTGTAAGACCATAAGTAATTTGTGCCATCCAACGCTGGTTATACGTTAATCGAGATTATACTTTTGCCATAATTCAGATCGTCATAAACATAGACTTGTTAGGTCTAAAGGTGTTTGCCTACTCTGATACCAATTCAAAAGGAGAGGGTACGAAGTACACCACCAACTTTTTGTTTGGCAACCTGTATGGACAAAACCTAATACAATTGCAAGTAGACCATCTTAATGATCCTTGACAATATGTATATAGAGTTTATATCTCTATCTCTTTTCAATTCGAAAGTCTAGACAATAGAGTCCGTGAACCTGATTGTTAAGAAGAGTATTTGGATGATCTCAAAAATCAATATCGAAGATCAATCTAGTCGTATCCAAATAACTAATTGGAATTCTGCCAAGTATAACAATTGTTATCTATAATTCAAGATACGAATTCTATAATAACGAGTCTCGCAATCGATCAAAATTAATATGGACATCTCTACTAGAATTGATTACGTACTACTTGAGTAAATCCTATTATAAAGATATAAACAATATAATACGAAAAAGGAAAAACACAAGACACCAAAAATTTTGTTAACGAGGAAACCACAATTGCAGAAGAACCTCGAGACCTCGTCAAGATTTGAACACTAAACTATATTAAGCCGCTACATACACTAGCCTACTATCAGATTTCGGACCGGAATATAGTTGAGACTAAATTCACCCTCCAAGAAACTCGGTTACACTTGCGCTCATTACTTCTCTTGAACCTCGCAAGGCTTTATGCAATTGATTCTGTTAGCTAACGTCCTTTACAAACTAAGAATTGCTTCAACCTAAGTGAAGACTTTTGATACAGATCTGCCTCTAATAGATAAGCCTATTTGATTGATTTTTGTTATAGGGAAAGCTAAAATTTAATGGGGAAAGATGACTTTTGGTCTTAAACTATTGACTTTTGGTCAGAAAGGATGGAAGTATGAAAACTTAATCGAACAGATCGTCTTCCACTTGGTTCGTTTTTTCTTGTGCTTTCCATTCAAATTACACATTGAACCTGAACCTAATTTGTTCTCTCCGGATATTAAAATAGGTCCCTAAAAAAATATGATGACAACTTCTATAAAGTCTAAAGATAACTTTTCAGTTTAAATTTATTGACAAAAAAATTTATTTGGTGATAGGCCAAGCACTATGGTCGTCAATTTCCCTTCCCTATCCCTTAAATGTAGGGACAAATCTTTAAATCCATCTATTATGGTCTCCCATATCCCTTCTAAGTAGGGATATCGCTTCCCCACTTTTAAAACTGGATCAGATCTGATACAGGTAGTAGGGAAGGGAAATGGCATGAAAACTCAGTTTCCGTGTAAAAGTCTACTTTACGGATACTCAGTTTCTGTTTTTCAGTTGAAATGGATACTCAGTATCCGCGACTTTTTTACACGAAAACTAAATATCCGTTTCTGGTTTTCCAATCTTTACCCAAAAACTTTTCTTTTTCACTTTTTTTTTTTTTTTTTACTAAAACTCTTTTATTTACCCAAAATTATCTTTTATACCTATACAAATATTTCACCGAAAAAAAGATTTAGGGAAGAAAAAATCGGATACTCAGTTTTCGTTTGACACTATTTACACGGAAAAACCGAGTTTTTCGAAGCCAGCAATGTGGAGAAGGGAAAAAGCAGCCCATAGTGAGGTTGCCTTCGACCCACATCCCTTCCCCACATTTAAGGGATAAGGAAGGAGTAACCCCTACCATAGTGCCTGGCCTAACAAATACATTCAATGTATAACTCAGTTTAAGAAAACTTTTCAGTATAATAAATTGAAAGAGGTGCTTTTGAATTATCTTGGGGCGTAAACACAAAACCAAAATGAATTAATGGATTAGGAGAAGGAATTGAAGGAATTTGATTTGTTTCCTGGTGTTCATCATCCCATTGAACAAGAAGACGTTTATTTTTATTTGATGATGTTATTTAAATGTTCGGTTATTGATTAACTAATCAAGTTAAAAAAAATGTTTGTTTTGAATCATAAGTTAAGTGATTCGTTAGGATGTTAAATCAAAGCGCATACTTTTTTTTTGGGTCGGAAGACCTGAGATTTTCTTTTGTGTTTCAATCTAATTCTAAGGGGTACGAGGGATTTTTGAAGACTGAATTTTGTTTTGCAGAAAGATCTTTCAACTAATGAAGGTTAATCTTGTTTAAAGTGGCGTGGAAGAGAACAAAAATGATGAATACGGAAGACGAGTTATTTTTCTATTTTCGTCCTTATTAACTGCAAGTCAATTTACATGTACCAAAGTCAGATTTTCCCATAGAACTTTCGGCTTTCCCTATAACAATATTCATTTGATTTCCCTTTAGATCAAAGATCAAGACTTGGAAATATGTTTGAAATTGACTAAGCTAGCAAACCTCACAAACCTGGAACACTTGCACTCAGTTAGCTAAGAATCCTGGATTCTTAACCACCTCTCAAGAACAATCGTGATCAATTAAGAGTAATTTTCAGATATCTATCTTGGGGAATCACAAAATCTGAGACGAAGAGAACTTTGTGATTTCTATAGATCTTTCCTGAAAGAGGTTACAAAAACCTCGATAACAGAAAAGCAAGATCAGGATACACTAACTATCAAGGTAAAGATAGCCGGAACTGGCTTCACGAATCCCCAAGTGAAGTCTTTAAGTCGTAAACTTAATTATGTTTCTCAGAGGAAACCTAGGTCAACATATGACGACTCTAGCAACCAACTAGGACACAAAGTATCAGGGATTGAATTTCCTAGTTGAATGAGTGTCTTTATATATAAATGTCTAAGACTGAGCGTTGCATAGAATTCAAGCTAAGATAACTTAAGATTCAAGCAAATACTTCTCTATATAGATGAAACTCTAATTAGGGTTTCAAGTAAGCATGTGATAAGTTTGTCTTGAAACCACATAGAAAAACATACACAGTGGTCCGGGTAAGTGAACCGTGTATAATGATAGTTTTCGGAAAATATGCCTTTCGAACTAATAAGTAATATCGTGTTCATTTAAGCACTTAAGAGTTTAATCAAGATGTACATACACAAAGTTTTTTAGTGATCTATGATGTCTTAGAGTTGTTTATGAGAGTCATAGCAATACTAAAAATATTCAAAAATAAATCTTTGAGCATCTCGCTAAATATTCACTAGGACCATTGGAGAAACGGTTCGTGAACCGTTGGGCAGTTCAAGAATTCAGGGCGCCACGGTTCGTGAGCCGTTCTGTGACTCGCGAACTCAAATGTCAGCGAATTCGTGAACTGGGTTCGCAAATTGTTGTTTTTTCACCAATTTCAGATCACCACAGTTCGTGAACCAGGTTGGTGAACTATCTCATTCTGAACTTTATGGTTTGCGAACTGGTTCGCCAACCTTCCTATATTCCAGAAACTCATATATTCATGGTTTGCGAGATGGTTCGCCAACCTACCCTGAGTCCAAATTACAGTAGTTCCGATTTTCTCTTTTTTGATGTTTGAAACTTCCTATTTCCATAGACATAAATATCATTGCTTGGACAATTTTCAAATGATCCATATGCCATAAAAATAGTTTTTGAACAATAAATTGTTTCGAACTAAGATTTCTTAGGACCAATGAACATCAATTGCTTGAATCATATTTCGAGATATTTAACAAGACAAGATTGACTCAAAAATTTTTCTTTGCAATAAATCTACTAGAAGTCACACGACATAATCTCATATAGATAGAATGGTAAAGCCTGTGAGTAAATAGAATGGTTCAGTCTTCACATACCTTGTTGTCGAAGTTTTCCAAATGTCTTCGCTTATCTTCAGTCTTTCGAGGGTTATTCAGTAATGTCTGATACTTAACTACCAACTTCTATACCTAGTCCAAGACTTGACTTAAATCAAGATATTGTTTTGTTCAACTAACATTGACAATTAGCTTGAGATAGAAAAACTTGTGAGTCCGACCGAGCAGAACTTTAACACAATGCATGATCCCACAATATCGATTGAAATTATATGCTTTTCGTTCCTAGATGTTTTCGTATCTCTAGTGGCCATATTAGTCAAGTACATGGATGCATGCTAGCTAACATTAGTTGTCATACTATGAGAGAAATCGATTATGAGTTGGAAAATATTAGATCTTTGCTAACTTCGAAAATGTACATTTATTACATATCTTAAGAATTTTCGAAATTGGTAGATTTTGTTTCCAAACACTGCCTTGGTCATAACACTATGAATAAGAGTCATGTATCCTTACAATATCATCCCACAACACGTGTTTGTCGTGTGATAAAGCTAACTTGAAATAGATATAAGTAATCTAATTGGCATTTTGTTTAAATACTTCTTCAGGATCGAAAAGCTCCAGTAGTGTTGTTGGATGGAAACTGAGAATCCCACTACTTTAGTTATTCTTTTTGTTTTTATTTTTGTTTAATAACTAACAGTATTGTTATCTTCTATAGATCAAACTTGTTTATTCCATGGTCTTTTTCGTCAGATATAAGGTCACTCAAGTTTGTTTGAAGATTTGACTATCACATATCTGAGGGATTCTAGAGTTGTGGGATAGAATTGTTGATTAATCAATTATAACAGACTTCGTTCTATGTGTTTTTATCTATAGTGGAATAAAGTTGTTTGCAGCGGTTACTTTGAAAATTGAAGAAATATTTTTGAACCCGCAAATGGGGGATACCTCTACAAATTGAGGGATACTCAAGGTTACATTGGGATGGATTTTGGCTAGGGGGTATTTTTTAATGATGAAATTTCATAATACCATTTACCCTAATAAAAATAAAAAGAAAACCTAAGAAAACATAACAAAGTATCCCCATTCATTATAATTGTCGACTGCGATCCTCTTCTTCAAAACTTCTTCCACTCCGTCAAATGGCTCCGGTGAGAAAGTAAGTGATTCCTAACCATTATCTTTGTGTTTTGATCATTTTATTAGGGTTGAAATCCAAAAATTAGACTTCTAAATTCATTAATAGTGTCTCCGTTGGTATAGTCATTAGGATGAATTCAATGCCGATTGGTCTGTTGACTTTTATAATTAGGACGAATTCAATATTGATTCACCAGTTGGTATAGTTTTTAGGTTGTTTAATGCCGACTCAACTGTCAGTATAGGGTTTTAGGTTAATTTCTATGACAAACAACCTTTGGCTCTGGTTTTAAATTATACTCTATCGGCATTGTCAAACTCAAATTTCTATACCACTTGTTGCACGTCCCCTCCTTTAAGGTTTGTAAGTTATTCTTTTTTTGTGTGTATAACTTTACTTACTTAAATTACTTAAACTTGCTTATCTTGTCAGTTATTAACTTGCTCTTTATTTTATTACTTTATGGGAGCATAATAGTGGGGAGGTGGATTCTCACTAAAAATTACGACCCAAGAGGAGGATGAACTTGGAAACATGGAGTTTATAACACTATATTCAGTTTAGGCATAATACTGCTGCTTATTAATTTCAATTTTAGTTTTTTTTTCTTTAACAAATAAAAGTTTATATTGTGTTTTATAGCAATCAAAATATATTGTTTGGAGGTATCCCTAAACAAATTTAGGGGATACTCAAGGGTAATTTAGACATTACTAAAATTATTTGGATAAGGGATTATTCAAATTACTTCATAACTTTTTTTCTTTCTTTCTTTTGAGTATCCCCTAATTGTGGGTTCTGATATCTTGGTGACTTTTTGCGGTCTTGATTATCTGGGCTTAACAACCTACTTATTTCGATAAATATAAGACTTGTAGAGATCTAACAAACTGTCTAGCGATATTCATTTTCTTGGATATATTTTGTTCATCAAGATTGGTTATTTCGATAATCATTTCTTTGGTTTGATCTTTTGTCCAAAGGAGTTTATTGATATAAACGAAAGATCGTTTACTCTGTTTTATCACTGATCAAGTGGCTGATTTGGTGAATAATAAGTGAGTTAGTTATTGAAACATATCTAGTCGTTTCTTGTTTAGGGGTTACGATCCAAAGGAAAACTCAAAATAATGGACTCTGAAGGATTCACGTGCGTATGCCAGATTAGTTGTAGGCGTAGGAATACTGAGGAAACTGGGTAACTAGGGGTAGTTTACTTGTTCTCAGCTATACGAATTTGCGGTAGTCAATTTGTATAGCGTCTTAATTATGAGAGTATTCAGAACTGGACTAGGTCCCATTTTTTTTTGTCAGGCAGTTTTCCTCGTCAACAAAATCTACATGTCCGTGTTATTTACTTTATTTCCACATTCTATTGTTTAGATTTATAATTAAAGTAAATACACTTGTACGTTAATCACATCTTGGTAAAGATCCCATAGTTAGTTCGAACTGAACTTTGATTACTACCACGAGCGCCTGTTGAGATAATCTTGATGTTGTTATTGTTACAATAAGATTATACAAGACGAGTCTGCATAAGTTGATATCGAAAAGATTGTGGTGTACTTAGTACCCTCGTCATTTCAAGAAGGATAGTCATTTTTTTACTTAATCTTTGCACAAAGAGATAATGATCAACAACAAAAGAACTAAATCCTAAAGACAAAAGATTAGTGTGAAACTTATCACACCAAGCCATTGGGACCTGTTATAGACCATATAATTAATTTTGATGCTTACACACAAAATATAGTTAACATGTATCAATAAAGCCTTGTGATGAGTCATAAAACACCCTCCTTCAAATCACTATGAAAAAAGGCACTGCTGACATTAAGTTGCTGAATTTTAAAGTTGAAATGCACCACAAGTTATAAGATTAATTTGATTGTTGGATTAGCTACATGATTGAATTTTTTATTATAATCAAGTCTAACAAGTTGATGATAACGTATGGCTACCACTCTATCCTTGTATCTATCAAGAGAGTCATTTATCTTCATTTTGATTTTATAAACTCACTAAAAGCCAATAATATCCCGATTAGGAACATAAGGAATCAAATACCAAGTTCTAGTGGAAATTAACATTATCTCTTCTGACATAGTATTTCTCTAGTTTTCATTTTTTTGAGGCTGAGCGAAGCATGTAAAAGCGACAACAATGAAAGAACTCATAAATACAACAGGTAGCAGGTTAGTAGCAAAATATATCACGGTTATAAAATAAAAGATTTCCCTGGTTTGCATTATATAATCATTAAACGCAATAACAGGCGGTGCATGAAGCCGAGTATGCATATGACGTAGATGAATCTGGACTAGGTGAAAGCTCAAACACTACACCAAATTCTGGATTTAGCAACCTAGATTAGCAACATTGCTAGAGCAGTTGCTAATTCGCAACTAAGAAAAGCAGTTGCTAAAATTTAGCAACAACTAATTTCTTGCGAAACTCGCAATCGCTCATCTTCTCATGCTACTAGCAATCATGTAAATTCACGCATGCCACTCGTCTGCATGCCAAGTAACACCTATTGTTATTTTTCTACCCAGTCAACTTAAACCATTTTGAATCAGATAGATGATTCCACCCTAACACCCATAATTTCTCTATCCCTAGACTTCAGAAAACTTATCCCTTCTTCTATTTTCTATTTTCATTCATTCTCTCTATTCGGCCGTAAGAAGAATAAAAGAAGAGGACGAAGAGCTACGAGCAGTAGATAGTGGTGAAGCAAAAGATATTGGTGCACAGATCGCACCTATCGTTAAACTTGAAGAAGTTTACAACTGGTGAAGAAGCTCTTCTCTAAATTTCAGTGATTTAGTTTTCTAATTAGAATTACATTTGATTTTGTTGTTTATTGGTTTGATTTTTTGTTGTTGATTGTGTGTTGAAAAGAGAAACTGTAACGATTTGATAAAGACAAAAATCAATAGAAAGAGGAGTTGAAACTTTGAAGCTTCTTAAACATGAACAGACTGAGAAAGTTGGGTTAGTTATAAGACAATCTAAGCCATTCAAGATCTGTGTTAATCATCTAGGTTTGTTGTTTTCTGTTTCCAAATTGATTTTGGTTCTATTTGAGGTGTTGATTTGATTTGATTTAGGGTTTTTTTTTTATGTTGAGATTTTTTATAATAGGGTTATCATTCAAGTTCAGAATCAGAAAAAGAAGGAAAGGATTGTGTGAAATCTGAACCCTAAATTCTCAATTTTAGGGTTCGTTTTTTATATGAAGCTCCAAATGATTAGATATTGATATCTTCATCTGAAGGTGTTAATTTGAGTTTCAATTTTGATTCATTCATGAGTATTGGAATGGGTTTTTAAGGCCATATTTCATTATTGAAGAAGTTGAAACCTAAGTTTATATTAGGGTTTGTTTTATTTGTGGATCAAATGGAGGTTTTGAGATAGATTTGAAATTCACTGATTTTGTGCACCGAGGAAGATTTTGGAAAGATTTTTTTGAGATTTTTTTTTTTTTTTAAATTTTAGAGTGAAGTTAGTATCAGATTTGTGATTGATTGGTTGGTATTTTGAGATTTTGGAGTTTTCAAAATGCTTCTGCTTATTAGAAGTGGCTGTGTATAATTGATCTTTGATGTGTTTCCCTATCGTATTCTCGTGTTCAATGAACTTCAAGCATAAATTGGACAAGCAAGTGCCGAGGAGTATTTCTCTCGTTCTGTTTGCTCTTATGTAAGTTTTTCCTAACTCTATGTGAATTTTTTTACTCATTCAAAGATAATTACACAAATACAATGTCTTATTTGTTGAAGATTTTTACTTATGGAACAAATCATTTCTGGTTTGGTAGTGTTGTTGGATGTGTTGTTGAATGACTAATGTAGTTGGTGCCATTATGTTAACTGCATTCCTTCCAGAAGGTGTAGTTATAATGCGGAAGCTTTGTTGTCGTCCGAGGTAAGCATTTAGGACTTTTAACTTTCAACTGTTGACAATGCAATGCAGTATTCCCATATTGTGCAACAAGACAATAACATAGCATGTGCACCTCAATTATTATGTATTGTTCTTTGTCTTTGTTTTAACAGATTGGAGAAAGATAGGAACCTTAAATACTTTTGGCTGAGGTGTGCAAAGCTTGTCTGTATGAGTGTATTACCGAAATATCAAATACTTCGATGGAAAAAATGGAGTTCCTACTGTTAATAGCTATCTTACTCGGGTTGGTAACTTTTCTAGGTGACTATATTTGCAGTTCACAGTGCTGTGTGTTTCTATTATACTATAGATGCACGTCATCGCCACCCCGAGCGAACGTGGCTTGGTGCATCTTTTGGTAACTTTCATGAGCAAAGTCTGGGAATCCAGTACGTTACATCGATTTATTGGTACATTACAACTGTTGGGTATGGTGATTTGCATCCTGTGACTACGGTGGAGATGGTCTTTGACATATTTTACATGCTCTACAACCTCGGATTGACATCATATCTGATCGGAGATATGCCCAATTTGGTCGTCCATGGGACTAGTCGTACAAGAAAATTTGTAAGTAAAATTTTCTACTTCATCTGTTACATATATCCAATATTTGTTCTGAAATCTGAAACCATTATCGCATTTGAATAATCTGTCAACTCATGGTTTTGAATGCTCGTAGCTTACACTTTATTTGTATTAGAAGATAACTATTATCTATTTGAATTTCTAAAATCGATATATTTTGTATGACAATCTAGATTAGAGCAGTTTGCGTATTTTTATTTTGTGCATTTAGAACTATGATCCACGAGTATTATTTTTGGAGCTAAATGGTTTCTTATTCTGCTGTATGACATTTTTTTTTCATGTTGGAATTCATAGAAGGATGCAATTCAAGCTGCCTCAAGTTTTGCAAATAGGAACCATCTCCCAGAACGTTCACAAGATCGTATGCTTTCCCATCTGTGTTTGAAGTTCAGAACTGACTCCAAAGGGTTGCAGCATCAAGAGACTCTTGAAGCCCTCCCTAAAGCCATCCGTTCTAGCATTTCACATTTTCTCTTCTATAATCTCGTTGATAAGGCGTACTTTTTCAGCGGGGTAGCAAATGACCTTCTTTTCCAGTTAGTAAGTGACCAAGAACTTTGTGAACTTTTTATTCTACTTCTTGAATAATTCTGTTTACCCCATCATCTAAGACATCATTTTGAAGGTCTCGGAAATGAAAGCGTAGTATTTCCCTCCGAAAGAAGATGTTATATTGCAGAATGAAGCACCCACAGACTTCTATATACTAGTTACAGGCATTATGGTAACCACTGAACTCATCTTGTGAAATCCGCTTTGTATTTACTTACAAAATAGAAAATTTTCCAATTGCTCTTCAACGTCGGATCCGTTTTTTATCGAGTACCATCAGTTCAGTCATCATTCTAGATCCAGGGATTGTGTTAATTTTGTTGTAAGTCCTCCAGCTATTATACTCAAAATAAAAAGTGATCTTGGAATATTAATGGTGGAGATAAAGGTGAGCACAAGATCACTTTTTCTTTTGAATAGTTTGCTTGCTAATAAATAAGCCACAAAAAGTCTCCCTATAAGAAAGTAGCAATTGCGTTGTTAGGCACAAGATTTTACAGCGAGCAAGCCGAAGTTATGGTGGTGAGGAATCAAATCACCGTTATCCACAAGTTTGACAATTGTAGTGAATCATAGACATAGTTAGCAAACCATACCGGAGTGCTATGTAAGCAAGCACTGATTTGGTGGGATCTAGTGAATATTTAATGTTAGATCTCTTCATGATTCTCCGGTGATATGGGTTAAATGACTAATTCAAGGGTTTCAATGTGTTATCATTTTGCAGGCTCTAACTGAAGGTGAGCAAAAAACCTGACCAAATGTACATCATCAATCTAAAGGTTGATTCTCGTTTAGTTCTTATTTGTCTCTAAATTCTCGTATTACCATTGTCTTAGGCTAATGTCATCACAAACAAAACTACCTCAGGAACACAATCCAGAAATCGTCGCGAAGGAAGAGATGGGATGGAAGAACTTAAATTTGATTGGAGTAGCATGGGCAGGTACTTCATGTATTTGTATTTTAGTTAAATTTTTTTGCCTTAGAGACATCCAACAATGTAGAGTTCATTTTCCTTTACAACATTTTGTAAGATTTTTTTTTTCTTTTTCGGAAAGCATTGTAAGATTCTTATGATGTGATGTTAAGTTAATATATATATATATATATATATATATATATTCAAATGATAATTCTTATTGTGTCATGAATTTTGTGTTGTGTTTCATAGTTCAATTATGATTTCATGTTGAATGCGAGGGTTATTTGATTGAATTATCAGTGTTGTGTTTCATAGTTCAATTATGATCTCATGTTGAGTGTGAGGGTTATTTGATTGAATTATCAGAATAGATACAATCAGGGTAATGAGAACTGGGTGTTGAAGGATAAATTGGTGGGGTGGGGGTATCGTTTCTGACTAGGTCAAAGCAGACTTTTTTTTTCACGTTGCGAAATTTTAGCAACGGCCAAATGATGTTGCTAAATCTGAACCGGAACAACTATATCCTGTTCTAATAAAAATATCCCGGAATAACTCTAAAATTAGCAACAGAATAACAACAAATGGTTTTTGTTTCTATATTTTAATTTCGCAACAGACTCATTTCGTTGCTATTGCCGTTCTTGACCAAATTAGCAACGAGCTAGAGCTGAGTGCGAAAAAATCTGCGACAGGTGTTTAGCAATCGCATAAATCATTTGCGCTTGATCAAAGAATGATTTAAGTTGTTGCTAAACGTTGAATTTGATGTAGTGAAATATCGCAAGAAACAGTACAATAGTAGACTTTGGCAAATTAATAGAATTTTCAAAAAATGCATTGAAGTATGTGTAACAAAAGATGATGAAAGGATAGTTGCATATGGGAAACATTCTTCACTAACACTATATGTCTTGAATATAAACTTTTTCTGAGATAGGATCCAAATACAATTTGTCCTTACTTCTAGAATCTCTAACTTGTCATAAGAATATCGTCTAAGCCATGGATAGCAGGAGCATCCAATTCCCCTTAGTTGAATAATCCAGTGACTTGCCAAAAAGTTTCTCAAATAGAGATATGTAGTTAATACTTCTGACAGGAAGTCAACCACGAATGAATCTAGTTAAAAGGAATCACGTAAATAAACCTTAATAAGAAATATTCTACCAATATTTAGCTTTCTCAACACCATTTTGTTCACAAGTGTAAGGACATGTAAATTCATGTGTAATACCATGAGAGGCAGTAAAAGTAGCCAATTCCTTATCAGTAAACTCCACACCACCATCAGTCCTAAGCTCTAAATGGTAATAATTTTGTGACATAACTTTCAATTTGAGTCTTGAAACAGAAGAAGACTGTCTTAAAATCAGACTTAGCATGAAGTGGAAGAAAGACAAAATCATCCATTATAATAACAATAATATAGAAAATCTCTGTTAGACATTAAAGGATAAGGTCCCGACAAATCAGTGTGCAAACACTCAATATGATTAGCAATAGAATAAAAAGAAATAAAAAATAGTAATTCTTGAAACCTTAATTCTCAATTGACATCACTCATTGAGAAATATTGTTTTTACTATAGATGTTATAAAAGAGTGACAAACTCTTTAAGGTTTGAAATGAGGGATGAGCCCATAAACATGAGTCTGTGCAACAATATCTTCCCAATTTGTATATCCTACATGGTGTAACCAATAAATGAAAATCTTATATTATAATGGTTATGTGAAGTGAACTTATGGACTGATAAAAGATTATTGGAGGCATGAGGAACGTGCAAAACACTTTGTAAGGTGAAATATCTATCATAAGTAGAATAAAAATTAAAGCAGTAGAAAATATAGACACACCTTCAACTCAAATCCATCATAAGAAGTATAATCATCAAGCTGAGAAGCATCAGAAATAATATGACTAGCACCATTGTCTGCATACCAAGGATTTTTTTCCAAAAATATTTATTGCCGCTAACATGACATGGAGATTTTGTGGAGGTGTACGACCCTGGTAAGAAATTTTCAACATATTAGACTATTCAGATGCAGGATGCACAATCTTGTTGTGTATGTAGCGCTACACTTTTGTTATTGAAAATAATAGTAGATGAAGGAGAAACAGAAGTAAAATTTTGGGAAGCATATAGATACAAATTGATTGAAACCTCCTTGAAAATTAGGACTAGAAATCCTTTTATTGCCTTTGTAATTTGAATTATTCCCACCTTTCATCATAGGATGAGGACCACGAAATTGTTGTTGAAATTTTGGTTGAAACTAACCATGAAATGGAGCCAGAAGCGCTTTCTTTTAAGTATCCACAACTATAGACTTATATCTGGTAGTAATGACAATCTTTTCACTTAGAAGAAGATTGTGAAGTCCAACACTTGTTAAACATGGATTGCAAAGCCTGGTAGATGTTGAAAAACAATCAAATGCAAAAATCAATCATGAAAGTGGATTGATAACTATTTCACTATCATTACTGATGGATGTTGCAGTATCTAATGCTTCAACAACCTTCTTGATCCCATTCAGATAAGTTGCACGTAATAAAATCATTCCCCAATCTAGTGGATTGAAGTTTTGTACGAAGCTGAACCATGTAAGTAGCAGAAAATTAAGATTTTAGCTTCAATACGTTTCTGTGGTCCATGAGAAGAAGTGGCACCAACGAAGTAAGGAATAATCCAATCTAACATAGTATAAGTAAACCACAACATAATGGTTGAATCTTCATCTTGCCATTGGATGGAAACTGAATAACAACATTGTTGTTCAAATTATGACGAGTCGTTTGGACAAGTTTTAACACCAATGATGTAATCAGCCACTCGAAACCTATTCAGAAGAGCATGAATCAACTATTTTCATGTCAAATAATTATCTCCTTTGAGCTTAAGTGTACTGATATTAGTTAACACACTAAAATGAACTTTTTTGTAGGTTAACTAGGTCCATTAGTAAGGTTTTTAGATGAATTGCATAATGGGATTTCTCGACACATTATTGGCAATCCTAGTTTCGATACTTATGCAAGGTGGTGAATTGTGGTAGGGCGCATTGTTTAAGGATCCAAGAACCTAGGAAAAAGAAAGTAGAATCTAAGAGAAATGAGAAATCTAATGATGTTGGAAGGAATAACTTGAAGAAGCCGTTGTTAGATGAGCAGATCACTAACCATGGAGATATAGCTCAAGCACCCAAACCACTAAGAACCGGCAGAGAGGAAAAACCTTACGTGTTTAGAGCGTTGTTACGTTTGTGGCGAACAAGGACATAAATCTCCTGATTGTTCAAATAAAAATAAAAGCGATGTTGAGAATAATGGGAAACATTGTGAAGTACCAATAGGGTGAGAACAACCCCGAATAAATGCTATATTACCTCTTAGTGATGGTGAACACATTGTCGAGATGGAAGGTATTTTTTCTTTTCTCAACACCCATATTTTTATGAGTTGCTTATTTTTCTTGGATTTTACTTAAAATGGGCTCACTTTATCCAACACACATCCAAATGCTAGAAGACTGCCTCCTGCCTGTTAGATCTTCACTCGGGAGTTCCCTCCATGAGTCCAGCGGAACCGGAAGTTTATTCACCAAAAAAGTTAACATCCTTACCTTTTATTTGGGTGGTATAAAAAGAAAATAGCAACAACATAACTATGAGGTGCATAAGAAATTCCGAAAAAATAAGCAGAGAGCGATCGACAAGTTAAAGGATATACAGTTGACTTCATGCGCAAATTAGCAGTACTAACACTAGTGTTTGGGCGCCAGAAATCGACAGTTTGATTTAAATTAGAGTGACGCACAAAACTCTGTCCGCACTTAACAACTGCATTTTGTATTTTCAGTCCGAAATCTGCGACTATTCACCATGACGACGAAACCTCCATTAAATTTTCAACCTAAATCTAACAACAACTCAACATTTAACCTCTTCCTCCTCATCATCATTATCAACAAATTTTCCAATCTTTATCAACACTCACAAACTTCTCACCTTCATTTTCCTTCTACTGTGTGCTGTTGTTTTCTAGGGTTTCGATATGTGGAGAGTGAAATTTTGTTTATCAGCAAGTGCTTTGGTTGTCTACTTATGCTGCTTTTCTCTACTTTCCGTAGCTCAACTTACCGATCCATCCGAAGGTGAATTTACTGAACATTTGTACCCCTTTCATTTATGCATGTGTAATTGGACGACGACCAAAGGGAGGAGTCCCTTAGTGATGAAAAAATGGTGAGTTTGTACGAAACAATGTTTGTGCAGAGAAACTGAAATTGGTTTTCTGGAAATCACAATTTCATGAAATTAAGCTCAAACTTGGGATCATCAATCAAATTGATTACAGATTTCAGTCAAACACCATTAAACAAACGGATTCACAGTTCAAATTTCTTTAAAATAGCCATCAGATCGATTGAAATCGATCAATTTCAGTATCATTTTATTAAAAAGCAGTTCCCTTTCATCGTCGGCCTTCACTGCTGCAGCAGTAATCTAGTTTAATCTACTTTTTATGCAGTAGATTGTAATTTTTATGGTTTTTGGAAAGAATTCTAAATGATGCAATTACCTTATTATGTGTAGTGAATGCATTACAAGCTATCAAGAATCGTCTAATTGATCCTTTGAACCATCTAAAAAGTTGGAACAAAGGTGACCCATGTAATTCGAATTGGACTGGGATTTTATGTTTTAACACGCCAGGAACTGATGGGTACCTTCATGTACAAGAACTGTAAGAATTTGTATTTCCTTGTATACTCATTTCATAACAAGATGAAAAACTGAGATAGAGCTGATAACACTCATTGGCATTCTTCTTGTGCAGGCAACTGCTAAATATGAATCTTTCTGGAACTTTGGCGCCCGAGCTTGGCGAGCTGTTGCAGATAAAAATCATGTGAGTCTTGAAGTTTTTTCAAAATCTCAAGCTAATGAAACAGCTACTTTGGATGAAAATGTTTAGTAATTGCTTTTTATTGACGAAGGATCACATATAACTTGCTACTGTGATGTTAATTGTTGTGATCTTGTTCTTCACTCACAGAGACTTCCTGTGGAACAACATATCTGGTGGTATACCAAAGGAGATAGGATATATTAAATCCCTGGAACTGTTGTAAGTACACATATATTATGCTGAATTTTGAAGTTCTGCGATGTTGTGCTGAAATTTAGTTACACATCACATGTGTAATGGTGTGAATAAGTACATTGCTTAACAATTTATCTATCTTGAATGCGGAAGCGTGAGCAGTGATGTTTTGGTAAGTAGAGTTATCATCTAGATATGAGACGAATTGACAACAAGGACCCGGAGTTGTGCCAAACATCTACTGGATGCTTGTGAATGATATATTTTCATTTTGTAATTTATTAATTGAGTTCCTTTCTGAAAAATCCATGACAAGGAACAATTTATGTAGTGCAGGATTCTATATGTTTATATACTAGTGGTAAAAGGTCAATGCTTATAGGAAAAGTTAATGCCGTATGAAACAAAGACATTTGAAATTTAGACACTCTTATATTATTATATGAATCATATGTTCAATACAGATCGATTGATACTGAGATTTTCTGAACTGTGAGCAATGTTTGAAGTTATTCCACGAAGAAGTTATTTGTGTAAAGGTGATTAGTTTGCAAGGCCCAATATCAATATCCCTTAACGTTTACCTACAGTAGGAAACATATATTCTAACCTCAGTTGACATAACGGTGATCTTCCTTTTGGGACATGAGACCCTGTCCATTAATTTGTGTATAGCCATGGTCTATTCAACCCTATTGTCTGAAACAACCCTTGCATTGATCAACATCCCAAGTGATAAAATTTGTTGTTGCTTTCAAGGTCATAGCCTCATACGGTTACTTGACCTTTAGCTTCAGATTTAAGAATGGCATCATATTAATGACAATCCTTAGTTCTTTGAACTCGTCTTTTCTTAAATGTACTTTCTTCATTTTTTTTTTTTCCCTTTTTCTTGTATCACTCATTTTCCAACATAATCTAACATTGAACTTGTTTTTCAATTTCTATATACAGGCTTTTGAGTGGGAATAAGCTATCAGGTTCATTACCAGCTGAACTTGGTTACCTTCCCAATCTGGATAGAATCCAACTCGATCAAAACAACTTATCAGGACCAATACCAGTATCATGGGCAAATTTGAACAAAACTAAGCATTTGTAGGTGTTTTTTTTTTTGAGAAAATTTAGCTTATCTGCTCAAGTACTATAGCTAGCTTATTGTCCGCAAATGTTATCTTCCACAGCCACATGAACAATAATTCATTTAGTGGGCAAATCCCTCCGGAGCTTTCCAGATTACCAAATGTCGCTCATTTGTAAGTTCTTTTCTTGTTCCACAAATATAAACTGGTGAAATTTTTATTATTTTTCACTATTCTTTGCTTATGCTTTCTTGGTGTTTCAGTCTTTTCGATAATAACAACCTGTCAGGGTATCTTCCGCCAGAGTTTTCAAACATTCCAACTCTGCTTATACTGTATGTTCTCTTCCTTGGATTTAGTTTCTTCCATGAATCTGCTTTCGGTATAGTTTTTTAATACTTCAAGTCTTCAAAATATGTCATCGGGTGGCTCTATAATAGGTTAACTTCATCACTATGATTACAGCTTAGCAAAAATTCAAGGGCAGAATGCATCCCATATTTCATTCAGCATATTAGACCTAACTAACACTTGGGTATTTAGTGTAAGGTTCGGGATTATATTTCTGAATTATACTCGATCCACCTTGAAACTACAAAAAATGACATTTGCAAATTGATAGTTCTCTGCATCTGCTGTTTCTCACTGTCTATTTTTCCATTTTACTTTGTTCCATACTCCTCGTTCGAAGATGTGAAATTTTAGAAAGCATCTTTGTTCTCTAAGTTCTTCCCTCGTTTTGCAGCCAGCTTGATAACAACCAATTTAAGGGAAGTCGGATTCCAGCTACTTATGGGAACTTACCGAAACTGGTGAAAATGTAAGAGTATTTAATTGCAAGTCTTTGACGTTATTTACCTTAGAAGTTAGGATAACACGCAGAAAGAAGGGAATGTACATGTAGAGATGCCCTTCCCAACTACTGTTCATCTTCGAGCTATGGTGGTTTTTCACCTTCTTGCTTGTATGTGTAAACTTTCAAGGAATCATTATAGTGATCATATGGATGTTGCAGTTCTCAGGTTTTTTGATAAAGCACAGTTGTCATTTTGTTCAGTTGACTTTACAGGAGTCTTCGGAACTGTAGCTTGGAAGGACCTGTTCCTGATTTAAGCACAATTCCTGATCTCCACTACATGTAAGTACCTTGAACTAATTAAGGAAGTAATTTAACTGTTGTGAAAAACAATATCTGCAATTTAAGAGAAGGTTTCTTCACTTCTGCGTATTGCTAGTGCCTAGAAATATATTGGTGAATTTGTTTGTTTTGGTCAATAGTCACACAGTCTAACTTTTAAATCGTGTATATGCTGCAGAGATCTTAGCTTCAATAAGCTAACTGGACCTATACCCTCAAACAAGTTGTCTGCTAATATAACTACTATGTAAGAGAGATCTGCAAGCTTTTTAATGCTCTTCATCCACTTCTATGTGTGCAACCACCAATCCATTTTGCTCTCTACCGAGCTTTGAATAAGCTATTTTATGCCTTCGGAAATCTATTTCAAACTTACGTACTCTAATCTATGCCGTCTGCAGTATTCTTTCAGACAACCATCTCAATGGGTCGATACCCTCAAATTTCTCGGGTCTTCCTCGCCTCCAGAGACTGTGAGTAAACCTCTCTCTTTGGTTTTGCCATTCTGTTATCAACATGTTTAGATGACTTTTGGGAAGGAACAGGTCTGGTGCTGTGATGATACGTACCTGGTTCTTGTACTCTTTACCTTAGAGATTTTTCATCACTCATAATAAAGTAATTCACCTGGAAGTTAATGCATGAACATACTTTGCAAGGATTATATAACAGACTTCCTCTTACAGGTCACTCGAGAATAATATGTTAACCAACTCTGTTCCATCCAACATTTGGCAGAGCGTTCCTTTCAGCCCATCTGCAAGACTTTACATGTAAGAATTCATGAATAATACTTTTTGAGGTGTACGCTTATTTTGTTCTTATAAACCATACAGTAAACTGTATTTCAAAGTAGATCCTTCTTGGCTCATGAATCTGGAATATTATCAGTTTTGTGAATTTAACTTATTTGAAACTGTTTTGTTCTTACCAACTTGACTTTAAGAATTCTGTGTGTGCAGTGATTTCCGGAATAATTTACTTTCAAGCATTTCAGGTGCTCTTAATCCTCCAAATAACGTGACTTTGAGGTATATCCCTACATCACTATACTAGTTATACGAACGGTCTATCTTCACATGTTTTTATTTATCCTAAATTGGCGAGCCTAATGGCTTTAAAAACTATTCTTAAGCTTAAAACTTCGATGATAGCCTTAATAGAGTTACCGTGCAAGGTGGGTCATCTTCTGATCTGGCTATATCAAGGTCTGAAGGTTGAGTTAGGATCGTTTGAGAAGCCTATAGGATATTCAAATATATTATTTTTTAGCTTGAAGAACTAATTTGTATATGGAGGGTGATACTGGCCTAAAACTTTGAAATATTGATTGCTGCCTAATAGTCTAGCCGCCTTAACCTTGAAATTGAAGGCTTTCATTATCCTTGGGTTATGTCTTTGTGATGTTTGGTCAATCCACATTGTATTTTCGCTTCGTATAGAGTCTATGCATCTTTGTTAAACAGTTTATCTTAAGGTGTAGCATGATATTAATGTTGTGCCGAGAGGTTCATATTGTTCCTCAAGGCATTCCAGGATCCTACATCAGAAACGAAAACTAAACATTCAACGGAAGCTAATGCACATAGAACACACAAGACACAGAGATTTACGTGGTTCGGCAATGGCCTACGTGCACGGGCAGCGGAAATTCACTTTATTCATATATCAGAGAATACACAATGCACGTGACACTCATCACCCGTTCTTCTTCTTCACATTCTCAACTCACCTTCAAATCTGCCCCAACTCTCCCAACCCCAAAGCCATTAGAGGATCTACATCTTGCTAATGGAGAGATTACTTCTCTTCTTTGTGAGGAGATGTCTACAACCTAAGGGTTTTGACAAGATTTATGTAGATGATGTAGATACCAAGCTTTACTCTAATATAGGCTTACAATACTTCGATTAGGAAACCAAGCTTTACTCTAATTTAGGTAACATAAACTAGCTAAGATAGGAAACCCTTGTTTAGATAGAAGTCTAAACATAATTCTAAAAATCAGTCAAAACTGATTTAGGAAATCACACTGATGTTTCCTAAAATCGAGCCAATATCCAACAATTCTCCACCTTGGCAAGATTTCTAGGACAACCTCAACTTCACTATTCTCTGAATTCTCCACCTTGGCATGAAATCTCGACATTCACCTTCCACGCCTTCGTACTCTACTGCCTTCAATCACCAGAAGGTGCCTATCATCCGTAGATGCTTCAATTCCACTAAAGGACTTCAATACTTCACTCACCCGTAGGAGCCAATCATCCAAAGATGTTTCAATCCCTCAAAGGGCTTCAATCCTCCAATCATCTAATGATGCTTTAGTACTTAGTCATCTCAAGATGTTGCAATGGTACAACTTCCAAAATCCTTATGTAAGGTTCAAATGTGTCAACTGACACCAACGCACCGTATGGTGTTTCAAATCCCTTTTAAGGATGCAATGTGCTTCAACATGTGCTTCACAAATTCAATCCCATAACAGGGCTGCAACTGTGTCTTAGAAAAAACACCAACATACTAATGCACCTAAAGATGCTGCAAACGTAAGTCATTGATTTAGTTCAAGATGACCAATCCTAAACATTACCAATTCTTTCGTAACTTTGTTGATTTCTCATCAATTCCAGTTATCTATGAATTCTTGACGCGTCTTCAACTTCATAGATTTTCACATGCACATATTCTTCAAACTTGCAAGATTCAATTCTTTGCACATTTGCTTCAACTCGTAGGATATAGTCTTTGACTTTAACTCACCACTTCACTTGTCAAATTTGAGCTCTTCCTCCATCCTACTTCTTCAAATTCCAACACTTCGTCTTTCAATGCGGAGTTCAATATTTCATCACATGCAAATGTATGGTGTACCCCCATACCTACGAAGTTTTCTTCAAAAGATGAAATAATTCATACCTTACAAAGATGCAGTCTTTGTAAGTTCCCAAACATCTGTGTGAACACATTCTAGTATTCCATATGTGGTGATATTCATGATATTTTCTTATCTTCAACAAACTAGAACTTTTTACTCCAACTCCAAGCTTGATTCTTTCTCCACCTTCACACAATGTTCGCAAAATCCTAAACTGCATGATTCTGCATTCTACAACTTCATGCCTTGCCTGCATGATCTTCAAATGTATTAGCGCACTATCTAATACTTCTACTTCCATATTCAGCAATACAAATTTCTATTCTTCAATCCTTTCATCACTGCAACTGCATTGGAAAACTTCTTCAATACTCCACCGTTTAAACAACTTTAAACCTCCACGGAGTTAAATGGATCTAATGATTTTAGATTCTTATTCAAACTTCGGTACACACCGAACAACTGCAAACTTCTCGAGTTGCACCTAAGTACTTCAAACGAATGCTTAATATCTTCAACTTCAAACTGCAACTCCTAAAAGTCAGAAACCATTCCCTAGAGGATGCACATGATACACAAACATTCAAACACTCGAGAACTTCCACATATTCTTCATCAACATTAGATCTTCATGTTCCAACATTCACGTCTGAACTTGAAACTTCTTTCCTGTTTTCCAATGCTTTTTCTTATGACAAAAAGCAATTCAATTCAATTCAATTCACATACCGCATTCTTCAAATAGTTTGCGATTTCTTCGCTTAACTATATTCTTCACATGTAGTATTGTACCTTACAATTGTGAAGTGCTACAATGGTACCTTGTTCCTTGCAACCGAGTTTTCACCTCAAAAACGGAACATATCCATATGACCAATCTGTTTTTTTCACCACGGTCTTGCACTTTTTCAACTTGATGACTACAAAAGGTAAACACCTTAATTCTCCGCCAAATATCATCCAAAAATAAAGGTAACAAACCACCTAGCTCCTCTTTAAAAAAAACAGTTAATCAAAGAGGTGCCTTCAAACATCCGAGTGGATGATTCAAAACGTACCATATTTGCGGTGTTCAACGGTACGAAAAACTCGATTCCTACATTGTTGTGTAAACAACAAAAGCTTGCAGAAATTCAATGCTCATAAGCTTGCTCTTCAAGTAAGTTGCACACTCAACACATTCAAATAAACCTTTCTTCGATCATATGCCCAAGGTGCATATGCCAAAGATTGTGTCAACTTCATCTTCAATCACTTCTCTTCAAAACAGAACAAGAAACTACAGCTCCACCACACACAATATCTCCATATAGGAAATCCAATTACCGCGTCTTCGATAGATCATTAACAATGCAATATGCTTATAGCCACCAGCTTCAAGCACTTCTTCATGAAATCAAACTCTTCAACCAGAATTTAACAACCCTCCGCTAGTGCTCTCACAACACTAAGATATTCAAATGGTCGATAATTCTCACATGAAACCTACTAATAGATTTCTGCGATTCTCACTACACCATGGAACTGAGGCAAACTTGAGTTTTGACTTCTTCTTCAATTCCTTAAACTACGTCAAGGACAACATGATCAAACTAATGACAACCAGTAACATTCACAATTGCTCCCCTTGGTATATCGAACAAGTCTTTGCAATTTCTGAAATTCACATGGCGAATGTCGAAAAACAACTTTACACCATCTTTCCAGACATAACTGCTGCACCCTTTTGACCACAGTTTCGAAACTGCCACCAATCTTCCACCACAGTTTTCTAACTGTCACGATTCTTCACCACAGTTTACAAAACTGTCAAGAATCTTCCACCACAAATTCTGTCAAGAAGACGTCGTCTTGTCTTTTTGTTCTTCTTCAAATTTGACATCTTCTTTGATATCTTCACATACCGTTTCTGACCCAATTCAAACGAGCAAACCCTAGATTTCAAGAACCTAGACCTAAGCTCTGATACCAGTTTGTTGTGCCGAGAGGTTCATATTGTTCCTCAAGGCATTCCAGGATCCGACATCAGAAACGAAAACTAAACATTCAACGGAAGCTAATGCACATAGAACACACAAGACACGGAGATTTACGTGGTTCGGCAATGGCCTACGTCCACGGGCAGCGGAAATTCACTTTATTCATATATCAGAGAATACACAATGCACGTGACACTCATCACCCGTTCTTCTTCTTCACATTCTCAACTCACCTTCAAATCTGCCCCAACTCTCCCAACCCCAAAGCCATGAGAGGATCTACATCTTGCTAATGGAGAGATTACTTCTCTTCTTTGTGAGGAGATGTCTACAACCTAAGGGTTTTGACAAGATTTATGTAGATGATGTAGATACCTATAACCTAAAGGTTATGCCTTTATTTATAGGCTTACAATACTTCGATTAGGAAACCAAGCTTTACTCTAATTTAGGAAACATAAACTAGCTAAGATAGGAAACCCTTGTTTAGATAGAAGTCTAAACATAATTCTAAAAATCAGTCAAAACTGATTTAGGAAATCACACTGATGTTTCCTAAAATCGAGCCAATATCCAACAATTAATTTGTTTTATTTCCACGGGGCTAACTTCTGCATTTAACATGTGTGTTTGTTTTCAACAGATTGTCTTCTAACAGATTCTAGTTTAACTGACTGTCTTCAATATATATCTACTCCTTGAATAATCAGGCTCCAAGGGAATCCTGTTTGCGGCAATAAAAACAAGCTCAAAATTGTCCAGTTCTGTGGAACTGAAATAATAAACAACGAGTCACCTGGTAGCTCAGACAACTCCACAGCTGTTTGTTCTATGCAATCATGCCCTGCTGAGGATTTCTTTGAGTATGTTCCAGAATCTCCCATCCCATGCTTTTGTGCTTCACCTCTTGGAGTTGGCTACAGGTTGAAAAGTCCCAGTATTTCAGATTTCCCTCCATATCGTGACTTATTTGAGGTTTATGTGACCACTGCTCTCAACCTGGATCTATATCAGCTAAACATTGATTCATTTATGTGGGAAGAAGGTCCTAGGCTAAGGATGTACCTGAAGCTATATCCTAAGTTTAACAATCATTCTAGTATATTCAACTCAAGTGAGATTCAACGAATTAGAGGCATATTAACAATGTGGACATTAGCAAGAAGCAATCTTTTTGGACCGTACGAACTACTCAACTTCACTCTCCGGGGACCTTATTCAAATGGTATGTTTTCTTGATTGTAGCTTTTATAGTTAAAGTTGTGTTGTCTTTATTGCCAGATGACTACATTGTCTTGGACCTGTACTAGCTATTAATTGAAGGTGCATATTTTCTTTCGTGTTGTTTTTCTATCCTGTAACCAGAAGTCTAGAATAAGGTGTACTAGATTGTGCTGAAGGGAAACTTTTTTTAAGTTTTCTCAGAAAATTTGGTGCATATTTTCTTTCCTACTTTTATTCTTTCTTGTAATCAGAAGTCCTCTAGAATAATGGAATGGGTAAAGCTTCTTATAGTTCCTGTTTCTGTTGTTGCAGTTGCTCTTGATTCCTCCAAGCCAAGCATCAGCAAAGGTGGCTTAGTTGGCATTGTGTTAGGGGCTGCTGCTTGTGCGCTTATAATTTCTCTTGTTGTTGCAATTCTTATTACAAAAAGACAAGCCAGGTACCGCAGACCAGCAAAAAAGAATCAAGGCAAGTCCTTGTAGCCTTCTTTACCGTTTATTTTATTTCCATATATCGAGTTCTCTTAAATTTGTCGGTATTGAAGGGTACTGGTAATATCTGTTTTTTATTATCTATTACAATTGACTTCACCAACAGAGGATGCATTTAACATGGTACTTGTGACATCTCATTTTGTTCTTATTCCTCCTTAGAATTGAGCATGCCAATTCATATCACTGGCCTCAAAAGCTTCAGCTTTAATGAAATGGTATTGGCAACTAGCAATTTCAGCGACTCCGCTCAAATTGGCCGAGGAGGCTATGGAAGAGTCTATAAAGGTATCCTAGCTGACAAAACCGTCGTAGCTATAAAGCGTGCTCAAGAAGACTCCTTACAGGGTCAAAAAGAGTTCTTCACGGAGATAGAACTGCTATCACGGCTACATCATCGGAACCTAGTCTCCTTGCTTGGTTATTGTCATGAAGATGGGGAGCAAGTATGTTCTCTTGTATTTGTATTTTTATAAACTATGTTCATGCCAGAAGGGTAATGAACTTCTCCTTGCTTGGTCATCATCAGCTACATATTCTCAATGCATGCACTCCATTTGATCAGGGGAAATGACATTCATAGTTTAATCTCTGACATGCCTGCAGATGTTAATCTATGAATTTATGCCTAACGGCACTCTTCGGGATTGTCTTTCCGGTAATTCATTCGTTATATTCTAGCAGTTGATTCTCTCTCTACTTTTTTTATTTTTTCCCTGAAGTGGCTACAGTTTCTTGTATAGAATGCTGATTTATTGTTATTGTTTAATTGTCTTTGTAATTTGATAGCCCAAGCAAAAGAGCCTCTCAGTTTTGCTATGAGGTTGCGTATTGCATTAGGTTCAGCCAAGGGCATTCTCTACCTCCATACAGAAGCAGACCCACCCATATTCCACCGAGATGTCAAAGCTAGCAACATATTGTTAGACTCAAAATATAATGCCAAGGTTGCAGACTTTGGACTTTCTCGGCTTGCACCAGTTCCAGATTGTGATGGAGTCGTGCCTGGTCATGTATCCACCATTGTGAAAGGAACACCAGTAAGTTCAGCTTATCACTTCAAGTAAGGTCCTTAAGTTCAGAAGTAAATATACACAGATAGCTAAACTTGTTATTTTCCACGCAGGGTTACCTTGATCCAGAATACTTCTTGACGCGCAAATTAACAGACAAGAGTGATGTTTACAGCCTCGGGGTAGTATTTCTCGAGCTTTTAACAGGGATGCATCCGATCCAACATGGGAAGAACATCATTCGAGAGGTATTCAAATACTCCCCATTATGATGCTAGAAGAATTATTACTAGATTCCATGTTTAGTTACTTCTTTCAAAAATAAAAATGCCGTCACTGTTATTAGTTTCATCTTATAACCTTAAAAGGAGAAACCTAAGGTGGTCAGTTAGACCTACTGCTTCTCAAGTCGGATTACGGAAATGATCAAATTTTGGGTGGAAAATAGACGTTAAACTGATGCATTTAGGGGGAAAAACAATTTTACCAGTTACAAAGAGGTCAAATGGTCTGTTACCCCTTCAGGCATGCTGCACTAGGTGGATCATGATGGATCACTGTTTAAATCCCAGCCTGGAAGATTTTTTGTTGGTGCTGAACTGTTTGTATCTCATTTCAATTTCTGTACAGGTACATGCAGCATATCAATCTGGTATATACTTTGCAGTCATAGACAACCGTTTGGGTTGTTATCACCCTCAATGCGTTGAGAAGTTCATGAAATTGGCTTTTAGATGTTGCCAAGACGAAACAGATTCAAGACCTGCAATGTTGGAGGTGGTTAGGGAGCTAGAACATATATGGCAATTGATGTTGGAGTTAGAATCTTTACCATTGGACTTGACTGACATCGAATCTGACGAAGTGCTGGACATGATGCCACCACCACGGTCTATCGAAAATCTGTTCTCTGGTGAAGTAATGACATCATCATCGTCAGTCTCTACTATACCGCACCCAAACGCATCAACTGATGTATCTGGTAGTGAACTTCTCAGTGATATCGAGCCCGTGATAAAACCCCGCTGATGCAACATTCTGTACATCTCTCGGTTCCTTTTCCTCTGGAAACCGAGTAAAATGTAAAATGACTGTAAATTATGGTGTAAAATAAAACTGGTGTGTCAGTTGGTATCTTTCTCTAATCTCTAGTACAACCAGCAACAAGTCTGCCTCTTCAGAATCCTTGAAAGAAAGCTGAGTCCTGTAATTATGCTTCTTATTTCTTAATGGTCAAAACATCGTGAAGATGAAATCGGTTTGTTTCACGTTCTTTTTCCTGTTTGAATGTTCATGGCAAAAGATAACATAAAAGAGATTATTGTTTGCACTCCAAGTTTATGGCTGGCTTTGTTATTTTTCTTTTGATTTGACTCGAGAATTTGTTACCTACCCTGTCAACATATCTGGCCATAAAAAGTAAAACAAAATGTTTGATTTGGCTTTGGAGTTGGGATGCAAAACAGATTCCAAATTTCTTCTACACATGCACACACATTCTGCAGAAGTCAAAATGGGTGGCCCTTATCTGTGGTGCTGGTTTTAGTAGGTAGGATGACGTGAGGGCATACGTTGAAACAAACGCGTTTTAGCATTCACACTATCACACGGTCCACCGCACAATTTTTTTCCCGAGTTAAAATTACTCGTCAACTTGTTAGGGTTGAAAATGGCATTTCCATAATTTCCAAACCTATATAAATAGAAAAATACACCAATTCATTTTCTAGGGTTTTATAATTTTCAATCTAACCAGCCGGGAAAGCCATGGGGAGAAGTAAGTCTCTGCAAATCCTTCATTTATTTGTCATGAATCTTCTAGTGCATCATAGGGTTTAGTTTACTCAGAACAATGGTAATTGTTGGTAACTTATAATATTCTGAAAGTCAGATTTACCCCATTAGTTCAAGAAATGGGTATATGTTAAAAGATTATCTGATTTAGTTTCTTAGCTTATAAATTTGTATGATGAAGAAATTTATAAGAGTTCAAAGAAAAATATTCACTGGCTAGAGAAAAACATGTATTTGATTGCAAACGATATAGAAAAAGATCTACAACTACTTTATTTGGGATTAATGGATGCATATGAAGAGTTTTTGTTATGTTTGGAATGCAGTACTTGAATAAGTCTCTTTTGATGCCTGGTTCTTGGTAGAGGATCGCCATGCTTATTGTTAGAATTGTGTTCTTTACAAGGTTGTTATTAGATTTAGAAGTTATGTGGTTCTTATGCTGTATGCTAGTGCAGATTCTGTTTTACATTTTTGGTAGTGATCTTATGACTTCTAATTTTAGGCCATGTAGTTACCATTTTCCGATTTTTAGTTGGTTTTCAACTTGCTAGTAAGAGAAGATTATATACAGTGACTTATTGTATTCGTTGATTTTTAATATTGTAGGACCTGCAAGGTGTTACAGGCAGATTAAGAACAAGCCATACCCAAAGTCCAGGTACTGTCGTGGTGTACCTGACCCAAAGATTAGAATTTATGATGTTGGGATGAAAAGGAAAGGAGTTGATGAATTCCCCTTCTGTGTCCACTTGGTGAGTTGGGAGAAGGAAAATGTCTCAAGTGAGGCTTTGGAAGCTGCTCGTATTGCCTGCAACAAGTACATGACCAAGTTTGCTGGGAAGGATGCCTTCCATTTGAGAGTCAGGGTACATCCTTTCCATGTCTTGCGTATCAACAAGATGCTTTCATGTGCTGGAGCTGATAGACTCCAGACTGGTATGAGAGGAGCATTCGGTAAACCCCTGGGTACTTGTGCCAGAGTTAGCATTGGTCAGGTCCTCTTGTCAGTTCGTTGCAAGGATACCAACGGCAACAATGCCCAGGAAGCCCTTCGTCGTGCCAAGTTCAAGTTCCCTGGACGTCAAAAGATCATTGTCAGCAGGAAGTGGTATGTTTTCCTTTTTATAAGACATCTTCTTTTCAATTAATTTGCACAGGCAAAAGCACTTCCAAGTCTTTAACTCTGTTATTTGTATAACTCTATCTATATTTTTGTGCTTGGACTAGTTTGTGTCTTCTTAGTTTACTGTGTTTGAGATATCATCTGACTTAAATACACTGGTGTATATGTGATACCTAGTGGTGGTGCTCTCTATATTTGTCAGAGGGCTTGGTGGGTTATGAATTGAAGGTCTCATTCACTAACCCATGTTTTTGTATCTGTCTTTAGGGGATTCACAAAGTTCAGCCGTACCGACTATGTCAAATGGAAGTCAGAGAACAGAATCGTTCCAGATGGTGTCAATGCTAAGGTTTGTTTTATCATATCCTGTCAATTTTGTTTTCTGAGCTGTCCGAGTATCCAGTTTACTAATGTTAAAGCATGCTTTCCCAATAGAATGATGTAGTGCCCTAGTCCCTCAAGCTCTATTATGAGTATTTAGTGCCCTACATCCTTCAATTGTGTTTTCTGAACTTAATAGAATGATTTAGTGCCTTGTGCCTCCAACTTTTATAGCATCCTCGACACGAGTCATTGTCTCACTGTACTTCTGTGTTTATAAATAACGATGAATTGATACTTGAAATTTATGAGGACATGTGTTGTCAAATGTGCAGTTACTTGGATGTCATGGACGTTTGGCTAGACGTCAGCCCGGTCAAGCTTTCTTGGATGCTGTTGCTGCTTAGAACAACAAGAAGTCTGTTTTAAATAGACAACCAAGAAATCTGCTTTGATCAGAAAAACCAGGATTGTTTTTGCTTAGTGAATTTGAAGTAGTAATTTGTGGAACTTTTGAGTTAGTGTATTTTGAATTCAGTTTGGGTAACTTAGTTTGTATCATTGTATGGCATACATTAAAAGAGTTGGCAGCAGTTTGACTGCCCTTTATGTTATTTTCATCTGCAGTCAGTCTTTTATTTTAATCTTCTATGGTGGGCATGAAGGTTCTTTTTGTGAAGCATTCAAAAAGATGCAGAAAGAGGTGCAAAATTTCTTCCAAAATTTCTTCCTTGAAGAAACGCTACCACACTTCGCTTAAGGGTGTGAGTTATTTGCTATGAGTTATTTCGTGAGTTATTAGCTATGAGTTATTTCTTCCTTGAAGAAACGCTACCACACTTAGCTTAAGGGTACTTGTGAGTTATTCTCGGATAGAGCAACTCCTGAAGTAAGAATTTGTGTCCTAGTGTTTTCCAATAATTCACAGACTTCCTACATATGATCGTACACAGAAAACTAGATTACACTGAGATAAAAAAGAAACTGTTTCAGAGAAACACCTTGAATCAAAAGAAATGGCTTTAACTGCAGAACCTGTACCTCGATTATAGAACCAAAAACAATGCCGGCTTCTGAACCTGCACGCCCCAGGCTGATCACGTGAATATTTTCAAGAAAAATCCAGATGGTTGTGGTCATGGACATCTTATAAATTTGCGATGTTTTTTGTTTTTTCCTCGGAACACGGGAAATCATCAAATACCCAGTTATTCTGCTTTTGTCTTGGAGATCCACGTGAAATACTTCTTGCGCTCTTGTTTATACCGTCTCCATTCTTTAGCCGATGCAAGGAGGACGTGTAGGGCAACAGGTAGAAAGAAAGGCTGTCCAAGAGAGAAATGCATGTGAGACCATTTATAATTACTGCCAAAACAATCAAGTAAAAAAAGAATAAAGACGAAAATGGTAACTTCTGATGGCGGTAAGAAGACTGCAATTGCCATTTACCAAAAGTTACCTAGATTTTGTTTCAGACTACCAGTACATATAATGGACTCATGTAATGGAGAATTTGATAGTCTTCATTACCGACAACGCCCACAATGTGATGTCACATCAAAAATAAATAAATAGATAGACTGATGTTCGCCCCAAATCAAGTGTTCAATTTTGCAATCAGAGTTTGCGTAAAAAAAATAAGATTAACTATAGTTGAGGCTAATCCAGTTTTACTAACCGTGTAAACAGCAAAGCAATGCTCAAACGAGTAGTAACTGATTGACATGATCGATGGATGAAAGAATGCATCCTCTGCCAAAGCCCTTGCTTGTCTTGAAGAGACTGAAACGTAATGAAAATTATATTCTTAGATACTTATTGATGCCAAGTACACCGCAGGGGAAAAGTTGGAACATAACAAATAGAGGATTGACCTAGCAGATAAATGAGTTGGAAAGAGAAAATACCAGCTGAAGCTTCATATACTCCACAAGAGGCATTTGTTTGAGCCAGATTTGCAGCTTCAAGTGAAAACTTAACCTGCCAAATCAGACAAATAGAACCAACTTAGGAGCTGATAAGATGATAGGTATTTATCACTTTATCCACTATTAAATTCTGTATTCAACTCTAAAATCTAAGAAGGGTAACCTGTTTCCCTATTTCATCCTTAATTATCATCCTTGGAAGTGACTGAACCTGCATGTTGAGTGATGCCATGATAGAGAATTAGACCAAGATATTTGGCACAAGAATGAAGATTAAAACAAGTATGCTGCCTAGATAATGCGTCCAACTCCCTACAAAATAGAAATAATCCCCTCAACCGTTTCCCAAAGAAATCAACATGCCTCAACGAATTACAAATTCATTAAGAAGGTCTCCTGACATCGGCTTTATATCAGATTATCAGAAGCATGATTTGGTTACATCTCTTACCATTAGACCGAGATATTTGGCACAAGAATGAAGATTAAAACAAGTATGCTGCCTAGATAATGCGTCCAACTCCCTACAAAATAGAAATAATAACCTCAACCGTTTCCCAAAGAAATCAACATGCCTCAACGAATTACAAATTCATTAAGAAGGTCTCCTGACATCGGCTTTATATCAGATTATCAGAAGCATGATTTGGTTACATCTCTTACCATTCCGTAAAGCCTCTTTCACTAGATAAAACACTTGACATGCCCGATTCACCAACATAAAGGTTGTTGGATTTCAGACCAAAAAGTTGCCGAAGCTGCCCCAAGGACACCTCGAGGAGTCCCTCAAGATCCTGTTTCAGAAAATGCACAAGTGAGCCCACAAGGCCGTACTTTTAAAAACATCAAGCCTAATTGCAACTAATATGACATCACCTATATGAATGGCTTTTAATTTCATATACGGTCTGAAAGTAGGTACTGAAATGACTTAACACCATAGGGAGATCTAACCTCAGAGGTCAACATATGCTTCTGAAGCTGCATACTTTTGGAGCTCCTGAAGCATCTTGGGGGATTCCAAACAATAACACCACCCCACATCTGTAAAAAAAGCCATAAAGAATTCAAAAACAGATTCACAGATGCAACATGTTGGGAACTTGGGAGGACCAGGTAAAAAGAAGCTGAGATCATAACAACTCACAGGGGATATAAATCCATTTGTCGAGGAAATTGCCTGATGGAAGTTGTAACTGGAGCGGACATTCTTCAGCAGATGGTACATATCTGGTAAAATAACAATAAAAAAAAATGCTGAGTTTTTCTACTGGATATTCATTGGTAACAAATTTGAAGGTTCAATCAAAAGCGTGATAACTATAACTGTACCAAGAAATTGACAGGGTAAAACATGACTGTGAAGATTAAATGAGAGAACAAAATGAGTAAAAGAGTGCCAGACAATGAGTGAAAGGATATACAACACAAATTGCAAAACATTTGACCGTCCACCAGCCGCAATAGAAGTATCTAGGTGCCATTCATTTGAATTAACCTGTTAAGTTCAACCCATAGTGCAGGCGAAGGTTTTAATACTTCAGTAGAACAATAATAACACTAAATTAGGAAAATGATCGAACTTTTCATACAAGCATATTTTGCAACTTGAAGATTCAAAAATGATAAACAAAAGCAGGTAATAATATAGCATTATCTTTTAGTACTTTTACTGATCAGAAATGCTTAAACACGAGATTCAGGTCAACTACGTCAACTATCACCTTCTAGTTGTAATTATATACTATCGAGTTCATGAAGCTCCGGGTTGGTAATCTCATATGCTTATACTGTTATACATAATTTAGTTCAATACTGTTATGCTGAATGAGAATTCACCAATTTGAGGGAAACAAAACCTTCCCTAGCAGCAACTGAAGTAGGACAGAAAATTTAGGAGGGCCAAAAGAGTAGGATGGGCAACATATTAAACTTCTAGAGGAGCTTTAAAAAGAAAATTCCAGAAAGTGTCATCGAAAAGAAAAGGTCAATGGGTATGTTTTAAAAAATTTGGGGGTGGCAGCCACCCCCAATTCAGCCACTGTACCCTGGGAACTCCAGGAATAAAGTCTAGATGTAGTCGCCAAGTTCTACACTCCTGCTTCAAAAAAAAAGTTCTACACTCCTAATCTCACTTAATGCCGTACTTAACAAAATTATAAGAGTAGGTTGAGGAACATACAAAGAAAGGAAGGTCTTTAGTTCTAAAGACATAGCTGGACAACTTTGTGTCCCAATAAGAAAATGATGACTTTGGCGTGTGGTACAGAACCTGACCATTAATGAGAAACAGAAAACGTAACATTAGCTTCCAGCCCACATGTAAAATACAATGAAACTAGAAGTTAAATGGAAATGTAATTTTTTACCTGACTTTCTACAGTTACATTTGCAATAGGTGCCAAAGCCTCCACCACAGGGGCCAACAGATCCTCATCTATTTTTCGAAAATCCCTACATAAAAAGAGTAATTAAGGAAAAATCTAACACATCTCATTAGACAGTTACAATGAACCCTACTTTCATATTTCATACCAGTCATAAATCCAATCTTGTGGATTAGCATTCAAAAGACTAAATGATAGAACAACCCTTCCATCAGCACCCACAGGCATAAACTCATTTATCAAGATCCCCTCTTCCTTCCCACCATTCATAAAAAACTTCACAAAAACATTGGCAATACTAGAAACTGCACCCATTTCTTCAACTTTCCCAACCAACCAAGCATGTCGATATTTCCCAACCACAACTCTGACCCCATCAACATCATCATCTGCGTTGTTCACTACCACAACACTATAAACCTTTCCACCAGAACTCTCACAATTCTCATTTCTACTCAATATTGAATGAAACATTTCATCAACTCCCTCATCATTACCATTTAAATTAACTGACAGATCTATCATTCCACAACGCCAGAAACATGAATCCCCACCATTCAAATGCTGATTACACACATTACTCGAATCGACTGTAACTGAAACAGTATAGTCTTTCCCACAACCACCACAAACTGGATCGCCCCCAGTAAGTTTCGCCATTTGTTCACTAATCATAAACCCTAATTTGTGCGCATCTAAAAAATTTTCCGCATCGAAACCTAAATAAATAACTTGAAATCTACATGGAATGTGTAATGGATTTGATTGCAGAGTGCTTGATAATGAATCGATGTCATGAAATGGTAATGGAGAACGATAAATCTCGATTGTTTTGAGTAGAAATGGAAATCCTAGGATGAATGAAGAAAGAACTGTTAGGATCATAATCAAACGCTTGGTACCTGGTTTAGTTTTCCGCATAGTTTTTGGATCAAATTCGTCATCGCTCTTTGGTAAATGCTCAGTAGAATTTTGGGTTTCTGAATTTTCCTCCATTGATTCCTGTAGAATTTCAAATTCTTCACTTTTTTTCAGCTTTACCTTGCGTTGCGCATCGGCAAATAACTAATCGAGTGGTACCTGCATCCACTAAAAGCTATCATCATCATATGATCAACACATATGTATAACAAATTTTATTTGATTCTCCTGCTAATAAAATTCTGACATGTGAATAGATTTTCATACTAAACAATGTCTAAGAAAATTCAATTATCCCTGTTATCAAATCCGAGCTCATCGAAACCCTTCAACCTAGACACTTGCAATCTTTACCATGAATCATTCATTACTTTTAACTTAAGTACATTGCCCAACTCTTATACAATTCCTGTTTGAACTCTTCATATTGCTCTACTTACAATGTTTCATACGGAGTACAAACAAAAACAAATCCAAATGCTGTTGTTATGAAAAGAAAGCCTAACAGTGATGGAGCTAAGTGAAACCAAACAACTTAAGGTTTTTTCAATCAACCAAAATATGATATTGAAGGAAATAAAACCCTAGTCAAAAATATAAGAATTGACAGCGAAAGATATTACGAAGAGTGGAGAAATTACAGAACACCAAAAGAAAGGATTACACTTACATTAGGGGTGTAATTCATAAGAGAAGCAAGAAAGTGTGAGAGTGCAGCATCATCGTCGTGTCTTCAGGTGATTAATTTTGAATGTTCATCACTTCATCTTGTCTTGGTAAGTAAAAATTGGAGATTTAGGGTTCGCAATTCCTCACCTCTTCATTTCAATTCACTCTTTCTTTCTATTTTTTTCTTTGGATTGTAGTCTTTAAATTTAGATCTCTCAGTTAAGAGAGAAGAGAGGAAGAAAAACAATCGAGGAGAACGATTCTGCTGCTTTAAATGGACAAGGATACAATCAACGACACTTGTCAAAAGTACGGGCGTAAGGAAACATACGTTCACCAACGAAAAAACGGCGACAAAAAAAAAAGAAACCACCAAAACAAGATCTAAAGAAAAAAAAGAGGAATATTAGAAGATTCAAAAAATTAAAGATTGCTTCAAAAAAGCACCACCACCGGCTCCTCCGTATCACATGCAGTAGATGTGACCAAAATACATTTATAATTATTTCGTCCACTTAAATCAGTGATAGCTATTTCACATCACCTGTTGTACGATGTGACAAAAACTATTTAAGAGTTCTGATAAGATCCATAACTTTTTCATTAAGATATTTACATGTGTACCGTGGAACAACACACTAATATCTACTTGCCTGCCTACATTACTCATCATCATCATCATCTATCCAACCGCAACATGAATGCTTGTCATGAGAGTAAGGGATATACGGGCCAGGTGCAAAATGTAAGAACCCAGTATTTGGCATTTTTGATTTGCTAGATTTAACATTTCCATTACCAATCTTCGATTGGTTTTCACCAGGAGTTGCATGAATGGAAGGAAGCATTGCACACAACCTATTAGGGGAGTCATCGTGATCTTCATTTGCTGGATCACTAATAACGACTTCCTTGTTATGATGTTCTTGCTCTTGATTCTCTTCTTCTTCTTCTGATTCTACGTTTGAATCATTGTGATTCATAGGCATGCGCTCAACTATCTTCTTGTGCTTAGCAAACCAATCAGAGCGACTCCAAAACTGAAGCAGGGGTGATTTTGAGTTCCATATCTTCATTTCATCGTCACTTATGCCAATAGATGAATGCAATGACTGAAAGAGAACACACTGCAGATGTTGGCCGCCAATAAAAAGTCTCACGGAATAAAATCTTAAGATTTAACATTCAAGTCTTGGGGTCATACCTTACTTAACAGTCTCTCGGTGTCTTCCCAAACCAGTTTATATTCAGGTTTCTCCAATCTGGCAAACAACACGAAGAACGTCAGAGATAGAATTAATTATGGTGCTGTTTTCTCATTGAGCCTTTGGCGGATGTGGGTGGTGAAACAAAGAGTGTAAAGTACCTTTTTATGTCCTCTGGCACAAACAATACGAGGAGCTTTGGTCTGAAACCAAGAGCCTTATCAATGCATTTGTCAGCAAGGGCGGAATTAATCCCAAAAGGAATATTAAGGACAATGATCTGATACATAAAAACAGAAAAAGAAATAACAGGGAAACAAAATGAAGAAAATTAGCAGAACTCCAAAGACTTCCGATACCCAGCACTTTACTACCTCACACACAAGTTAGCTCAAGATATTAGTGGAAAGTTAGAAAATCTCATGACCATACCAATTTGGTCGGTGTAGGCAATTGATGTACGCTCAACCAATCACACTTCTCAGCAGTAGGGCCAGTCTGCAGACAAGTATAGATAAGCAAACAAAATACTACTAGCAAGAAAGTCCAAGGCTAAACGACAACTATTAGACACGTTCGTTCCACTTTTTCTTTTGTAAAAGCTCATAGATCTAATTCTCCATGGAAACCAGCTTGCCAGGAAAGGGGCGTCCATACACTGAACAAAAGAGGACAAGACGACGAAAAGTTACAGATCCACTTCAGTAGCTGCCATAAAGACTTTCTCCAGCGTCAATTGAAACCCACTCAGTACTCTCCCTCACCGCAAGAAATAGCTTAAGACAAAAAAACAATCCTGTTTCGAGCAATACAAACAAAGAAGTCCCCCAACCCAAGCTAAAAAAACCCAACTGCAACTGTTAATGCTTCTCTGATACCATGTAAAATCCCACAAACCTGACTTTTCTTGAAAAAACTGGCTTGGAGGTAAAAGTTCGTCTTAGAACCGAGAACAAATCCAGAGCACCAAACAAGCAATTGCTCAAACATTTAAGGAGTTGTGAATAGTTCCACGTCATTTGGGTTTCTGGATTTGTGCATCATGTATCAACCCTTGTCTCAAAAGCCGTTTATCAATGAGAGTCAACTACACGGGCTTATACATGCTTTCAGAGAAGGTTTTCCAGTGACTAGTAAAATGAATATGTGTTCGGCCCTATTAACATGGGAAGATGAGGGTGCGGAGTCACTTCTTCCTGGAGTATGGACGGTTTGAATTGGTCGGTATCACCTCAGAACTCTTGACATATGCAGTGCATGAGCTTAGACAACCCTTTCCTTGACAACCAGTGTCCACCAAGAGTTAGGTCCATGTAACAAAATAATTATCACTGAATACCATAACCAAGGTACCATTTTCATCATCCACCACCTCAAAATCACAAGCAAAAATAACTGCAAATATTTCATAGGAAACATTGCCAAGTAGAGTATTTAAATCGCATGTACAAACATAACGAAACAAGAGAAGCAAGAGGAGAAGACAGTCTGAAATACTACCATGTTGTGTTTGTTGAAGATCTGAGATACTAAACTTGCCAAACTGAGTAGTGAGTACAAAACCCTGGTTACCCACAAATATATCTTTATTTGTAATACCGGGAAGAGTTCAGGTGCGTGTTGATGATCCACAAGGTAATATGCCCTTTATTATCTAACGACAAAATAATAACACAGACTGACATGGATAAATGAAAAACGTACCTTGGATTGACACACACCATAGTCTTCATATGAGCAATTGATCCCGGCTTCTTCAAGCCTTTGCTTCATTAAGCAAGTGAAGTCATTGGCAGTGTACGAGGCATTGACAATCTACCGAAGGGAAAAAACAGTGCACACGAGATCAACAAAAGAGTACTTAAAGATGAGTATAACAAAATGATACAGCCTTGATTAGAAAATTTCTTAGCAATTCCTTCGATGAAATTATGATCAGCTAGTATACAGGTTTCATTCTTGAGGATATACAAGAGTAACCATGAAGGTGCAGTGCATAAACCACTACCAACTACGTACATATACAGTCTGTGTCACAATATAAATGCTCAGACACATAACTCAGTCAATCTAACACGCTTCAACTGGCACATTATCAAACTGTATCAGTATCCCCTGATAAAGTTATGGCTAAAGCTGCATGACTTGGTCTACCTACAACCTGTGATGGTTTAAAAATACAGGTGCAACCCTGTCACTCCATATACACCTACGGTATTGCATACACTGTCGAAAATTAAGCTTTCAACGGAAGCTGGAGGACTCCACATTTCTACTTTCGAACATTAGGAGTCTATTTAACTAGTTAGCAAGGACATTCAAGTGTGTCTTCTCATTTGATCCATAAGAACTGAAAAACAGCATAAACACAGGATTTAAATTGGGCTTCGAGGAAATAAAAACTAACAATACATCATATATGAATTTCTTTGAGGAAAATGCTCAGTTTTTGGAGGTTTACTGTTCTCGCGGATGTTTTAGGTCAACAATATGTGAACATGATAATACCTTCATACAATGTAAATATACGTGCATCTACTTCATATCCTGCTCTCTGCATTTTTATCTCAATGCCAAAATTGGATTACAATAAGAGCTACGCAGACAAAAAGCCTAAATGGTTACAGCAAGGAAGTTCATTTTTTAAGACTCGAACTTCACCAATTTCATAATCAATGGTTCTATATTTTTAGAAAGGACGTCCGAGGGGTGACATTAACTCAGTATATCAGGATAGAATTCTGGCGAATTCTTGGAGAACTTTCCACGCAGCTAAACTAAGGGAAATTTATATAAGCCTCCTATTCAACCTGTATACTACACCTAATCTCACCAGGACATAGAGTGACGTAGTTGATTGAAATGAAAACCTTAAGTCCTTCAGTTCTAACTAAGTTGATATTTTATTCAGTTACGTAAATCAATAAGATTGATAGATACAGGGAAAGGGACATATCACTTAAAACTAATAAAGGAGAAGAGGTTGTGACAGCCCTTACCATGTTGCCTTCGAGTACATATGAGCGGAGCTTATCAATAACCTGCACATTAGGTCTCCCGGTCATAAGTACCTCAAGGTTGGTAGAAGTCACAGATAGATTCGACGATTATGGGTAGAAGCAAATGTACAAAAACGTCAAAGTTAAAACAAAAAAAATGTACAGGAATAGACGGACAGACCTGAGGGAAAAAATGTAACTCATTAAAGTGCGCATCTCCCATAACAATGACCAAAATTGACATAAATATGCATCTGGGAGAATAGCACAAGCCAAACTTCACATCCTTCAGTTTTTGTCCCATTATATCATAAGCTAGTTAGTCGATGGTAAAGGTCCACACTTGAGCCAATATACCAACCTAGGTCTCCAATTCTAACTAATACCCACTTGATTAACTCTAGCGACCTCTATCATCTGCTTTTTTAAGTCACCCTGGAAGTTATTTATGAAGACTTGACAACTAGATAAGTTAGTTGGTGATTAATATCAAAAAGTCCTCCTAGGTGATATCATGATGTAGGGAATCGCAAGAAGGTGCTTTTTTAGAAGTTCCGTACTTCACAGATTGCTGTCCACAATATTATGCACCTCTCAATGCCAAAGGATTATGACAACCTCAAAGACAGTGCATAAAGGAACAAAGACATTTTTCCACTTAAATTGACAAACAGAAAAACAAGCAACTGTTGGTGACTAAGTAAAGGACATGCAAAGGATTATGACAACCTCAAAGACAGTGCATAAAGGAACAAAGACATTTTTCCACTTAAATTGACAAACAGAAAAACAAGCAACTGTTGGTGACTAAGTAAAGGACATGCAACTCTGACCGGATCAAATCCACTTGAAACTAAGTTTTTTTTTTTTTTGTGACAAGGGAACTAACTAATTTAGTATCCTGCATATTACCAGTTAAGCATCTTCTCATGCTGATCTTATACCAAGCTATCAGCTTCATGAACCCATATTTTTCAAACCAAATTTCTAACACACCAGCATTCACATATTTTAAGCAGCCAATAAGAGGTAAGTAAAGAACACGAAACTATACAAAGATACGTCATGCACTGCAATGATAGGGACAACTGTTAGCATGAAACAAGAACGGTATATGTTACATAGTGGCTTAAATGAGCACACTCCAGTAGCAGTCAAGGTTAAACACAATAAATTCAACTTCAGAGTTGAAATGTTATGAGAGATGGATTACCTTCCACTGAGTTATCTGGTTGAGAATCTTCGGTTCAATAACATCTTTTGAATACTCAAAACTAGGGCCTTCTTCTAACTTCTTTAGCGGTGTTCGTACAGCCTGCAAAGATATAATCAGAGAACAAGTTCGTAAACAACAAGCTAAACACACTTTCAGCAACAGTTTTTTCAACTAATATAAGCAAGCCATACCCTATCAGATCCCTCAGCCTTTTCCAGTGAATTGGCCGTGTGTACAACTTTCGACAGTGCCTGTTTAGCTCGAAATTTGTAATCCTTTTTAATGTCACTCGAGGATATTGAACGTGCTGTTTCTTCTATTAACTTCTTCATTCTGCACATTTTCGTTCAGAATATACCCAGGAAGCACAACCAGAACACAGTTACGACTTCCATAAAAGAAAGTAAGCCAACAACAGACTGAATGTCCTCTAACGGCACTACGGTAATGGTTAAAATACATAAAAATAAACTCTTCACCTCTTTTCTATTTCAGTGTCAACTGGAGGTTCTGAACGGATTGAGCTCGAAGGTACTTTTTGCTGCTTGTATGAATGACCTATCATAGACTTAGTATTATCCTTCCGTATCATTTGGGAGGCACTACCGCTGCTAAACCTTTTTGAAGAATCCAGTCGTTGGACGGAAAAAATTTTGGCCATCATTTCATCTGGTTTTCTTTGCTTCACAGAGATACTCTTTTGGAACTCTTCAGGAATCATTCTCTTCCTCTTCAGAACTTTTTGTTGGCTTGACTGAGACTGCACATTTGCCTTTACTGCAACATTAGGAAATACGATGTGGTTTCTTATTGGTGTTGTTTGATTCTTTCCAATGTCGTGCTTCCTATCAACAAAATTAGAAATAATTACAAATGTTCCGAAAAAAGAAGATGATTTTAGCTCTCTAGCTGCAAATAGAAATGATCCAAGGGATGATTAGCAAGGATGATATTCCCTTCACTCAATAAGACCAACCTCCAAAAAAATCATATTGTTTCACCCAGCATGAAATTCCCCACACAACCTTTCGGGGTTTAAAATTTAAAGGTATAGGCACAAATAGGACTTGAAGTGTCTCCATGTTACTCTCTACAAAATGGATCACTTTATTACCATCAATTCTAATCAACTGTTAGTGGGGATAGGAAATTAGGATGGAAGGTTTTATGGTAAAGACGAACTACATAGCAAGGAGACCATCTACAACAACAATCAACCCTTCTACTGTCTACATCTGATTCCCACCAACAACTAACGTAAATTTTTCTATAGAAGCAGTTTTATAATTCATTTTCAAAATTAAGCTGTGTTGCAACGATACGGATACGGTATCGGATACAAGATACCAATACGCTACTATGATACACCAACTTGAAAAACTAAAATACGGCGATACGGCATATCTGTAGTTTAACATAAATATATTATGTATAAGATAGAAACTTAACAAAATATATACATGTATGATTAACCTCACTGAAGAGAAAAAGTCTGGATAAGAAGGAAGAAAGTCTAGAGCAAGATCAGTGGACAGATTTGGAACTAATATTTTATCACTATAGTTAAAACTTCTCATAGAATCTAGTAAAATATCTAAATTTTCTAATATTAAGGTATTGACATCTAATATTTAGTCAAAGTTTTCTAACTGAGTTGTATTTGAAGTATCCGAAGTATTAGTACGCGTATCCGTGTAAATACGTATCGATACGGCTGAATTTATTTTTTAGGCGTATCATTGTAACACAGAAATTAAGAGATGCATCAGAAGGAATGTAGAAGAATTACTTACAGGCAATATACTAGAATTCGGTTTCTTGGCAATAGATTATCCCAGGCCCTCTGAATGAGTCCTAGTTTCTCTGCGTAACCAAAAGCAATCTCCCTGAAAAAGTAACATAATGCATTAGCAGCGGAACTGTAGAACTTCAATAAATTTAATCCAATATTAGAGACTACCTCGGTAAGCATTTACGGTGATATGCCTTAGGGCATCGTCTGCATACTGCAAACTGCAGATCATGTACTAAACTATCTTCTTCTTGCTTACATTTGAAGCATTTATGAGCAGGACAGGTAAATGACCCCCCTGCAGCAATAATCTTTTGAAGTTTTTCACTTTCAATTTCATTCATCGGATAAAGCAGCTCTGCAACACATTCAGCATGATAAAAATGGCCACAAGAAGAGCAGCGGAACACCTGTTAAGCAATATTTGGTCACAATCAAGTTGGGTACAACTAGGTGTGTAGCAAAACTAGGGAGTTAGAGTGACAGGAATACGTAATGCAAGTATTAAAATATGAATTGACAACATCGTGGCAAAATAGGTGTGGCCTAAAATAACATCGTGTGTAAACCAGTCAAGATGATAGGCAAAAGAAGGAAAAGAAAAGGACATGGTGGGAGAAAACCAGGTAAAGGATTCCTCTGTTTACCAGTTACATTAGGCTTGTAGAAGTACAAGTGACATGCATCATTGATGAAAAAAAAAATGTAGTAGTTGATAACCCTAAACGGGTGAGTGAAATATAAGAACAAATGGGTGACACTCCCAAATAATCTCACTGAATAATGAACAAAGTGAAACATGATTCAGGTCACCCTTTAAGAGATTTACTACGTTTGAGTCCGGTTTTAAACCTACAACAACCAAATGTTGGTTTCTCTTTGTTTCTTTTCCTTTTTCTTTTTGAATACTTAACAGTTCACAAGATATCCTTAGAATAAGAGAAAGGGAACCTACTGAACTATTTTTAAAGGGAACCATGGACGCCTCAGCATTCCAAAACACTCATCAACGAGAGAGCAATCACTGATGAGACTAACAACAAGAGAGCAATCACTGACGAGAGAGTCAGAGACTAACAAACTAACTGTAGTAACACAACCAGCAGGATTTTATACAACTTAAATTTAACTTAACTGATAGACTGTTTATTGGGTGTAGTAGATGTTCGTTGGAAAAGACACCGTGTGAAGAAGTATTCAGTACTTCTCAAAAGTAAGTTCCAAACTACTTTTCAAGTTATGACTATAATAAAGAATGTAATCAGATGATTATAATATACAAGGCTTCATTCTACCAGCATTAGCTAATTTTGTTACCGTTGAGTAACTACTCGTATTTAAACAAACACTGTTAATCTAAATACCTCCTGAGCAGAAGAACAATCAGAGGAGCCCAACTTTCCGCACGCAAAACATTGGTGCTGCTTATATCGACAGTTCAGGCAAACAAATTTCGGTGCCTGCACAAGACCGAAGTAAAACTTTAAAGCTGAAACCACAAAACATTAATAACAGAATGAGCAATATGAAAGAAAGATACAAGAAGGGGGCATACAGCAATTTCAGCCTTAGAAAGGCCCAGAGATTCACATTTTGCATCAACCCCAGCATCTGCTACAGTTGCGTGAAAGCATCTTCTGCACTCCCCATCACAACTGTCAACACGGGAAAATAAATGAGACATAGGAGTAATGTTGCCTTCAACAGCAGAAATGCTAAGACACGACTATGTGTATCAGTGGGTCAATCTGTCTCGTTCCAACTCAGCTTAGAGAAAAGAAAAATGCAAATAAACTCAGGAGTGCATAAAATAGATTACAGGTAACAAACAACAGCTTACTATCCTCAGAAGTGCATAAAAAAAAAATCACATTACATACTTATTTGCTTAGCCATGAAACTAAAAACGAATGACGAAACAAAACAAAAAAAAAAAAAAATGCAGCAGTGCAATCCCGTGTAAGCATAAAAGTATACCATAAAACATGACCACCATTATCACAAATGGCACAAACAGAATCATCTACTTCTGTATTTGTCTCCTCTTCAACTGACTCTTCCCAATCATCAATAACATTGTGTTTTGTTTTTATCTTAACTGAACCAGCACCCATATCCTGTAAACATAACCTTTTTAAGAGACGGGACGACTTTCAAAAGAAAAAGTGTCTTGACTGAAAATAGATAAGGAAAGAGCAAATTAAAGTAATAGTATAAGTGAAGCACTGACCTCGGTAAATGCTTTCCCAAGAAATGCAAGTAGAAACTGCTTTTTGAACCAAAAATAAATAAATAATGTAGTTATTAACAGCCCTCTTAGAATGCAATTACACAGTCACAATTTTCGTTCAACTATTATCGAACTAACACTGAGAAGTACTAAAAACACAGACCTTAGAACTTGCTAGAGTCCCATCATGTTCAACTGCAGATTTAATGACGTCCCGATGACCCATTAAATCATTCTCAAGAAATTGAGCGCCCCTGTTGAAACTGCAGAAACAACAACCAGCTTTAGGATGTGCATGCAAATTATATATATTTATTTGCGAGCCTACACTACAATTATAAGAAAAATAAAACGAACTGGTGGAAACAGAACAAGATCAAAGGGCGAACCTGGGGAAAATGTTTGATAACAAGGAACTTCCTGGGGCATTAGGATTACGTTTTAAGTAGTGCAGGCAGCATAAAGTCAACCACATTGTCCTAATGGTTTCTTCATAACTTTTTTGAGGTTTATCCAGAACTATCCACTTATTCTCTTTGGAGAGCAGTTCCACCTTAACTTGATCGAATGATGCAAGGTCAAATTTCCATGCTATTACCTGCTTATATACCATCTGAGATCCACTAGAAGTATAACCGTGTAAGATTATTTCCCTATCCAGAGCGACTGGCTTTTGATCCTCTCGCCATTGAATAGGCAGTACAGAATAACATACTGGTTTCTCGTCGTCATCAACCAAATAGTACTTTGTGACAGATGATATGGCATCCTCACATTCGTCATCCCAATGCCTCATCATTATTAGCAAAAACTAGGACACCAGAAGATATACGTATATGGTCTGTAATTGCTTGTCTACCTTCTTTCTTCTCAGCTACGTGCTTATTTACAGCCTGGACAACGAAAACACAACAAAACACAAGCATAAGAAACAAACAAATGGAAAAATCACTAAAAGCAAAGTCAGAAAGATCACATCAAACAAATTGCACGCATGATAACAAAAGAACTGAACCAGCGCTTTCAATAGTCATAACCAATACCGGTAACTATTCATGTAAAGTAGTTCTTGATACAAAACCCAATGATCTAAAATTTCCCTAAATTCTAATTTTCCTCCAAGACAAAAACCTCATATACAATAATTTTTCCAGCCATAAAACAATGTGTATATAACCAACATAAGCAAGAGTTTGAATCACTGAAAAGTACAGAATATGAGTATAAACAATGAGCAAAATGAAGGTGCTTAAGAAATGCAGCTGCGAAAAGTGTCAAGTAACTCAAATCCCTAAACACGCACACTAAAATATCAATATTAGTTGAGGCAATGCTGAACCTACAACATATTTTAGGTTAACAATCAAACACTATTTCATCATTCCAATCAGTACACAGTGAGACTATCACAACAAAGAGCCATGAGCCGAGAAGCATATGGTGATACTTATTGTTGTTTCTACAAACACCAAAGTCTCAAGTCAGTATTTCTGCATCATAAAAAACCTAACATGTATCCTCCTCTCCCTAATTCCTAGGTTCTGGTTTTCCTCCAAGAAAAAAAAACCGCATGTACAATAATTTTTCCAACCATAAAAAATATGTATCTAACCAACATAAGCAAGAATTTTAATCAGTGAAAAAGTACAGTGAGCAAAACCAAGGTGCTTTAGAAATGCAATTGTTAAAAAAGTGAAGTGAACCAAATCCCTAAATCCAAACACATACTCACCACTGAACTACAGCACTATTTTAGGTTAACAAATCATACACTGTTTCGTAGTCTTCCAATCAGTCCATAGTGAAAACTAACTATGAAACCAAAGATCCGTGAGTGAGACCAGAGCCAGATGGTGATACCTGATGTTGTTTCTACAAACACTAGATACTCGATGATTTCTGCATACTAAAACCTAGGTTTAAGAAAGTAAAGAAAAAACCCTAGAACGGAACAAAATCGTGAAACAACGAAACCTAGCGCAACAAATCAGTGAGCACCAAAACGAAACAAACCAGAAACATTGTAAAAGAAAACCCTAATTTTAACAAAGAAATACAAACAAAACTCTCGATTAGAGACTTACTTTACTCTTTGTCTGTGATTTCTGAAAGGAGTTCTGAAAGTGGAAAACGAAAATTAAAGGTTTCAGAAGTGTCAGGCAAAAGCGGTATGTTGTGGAGTGGGATATTTTTACTCTACTATTGTATATTAACCGTTATTGGGCATTTTAGCGGGATCATATTTTATAAAAGTAATTTTTCACAGTGCACGGGTCTATTTCTCGTTTATGCTTCAATAATAAGCCCATGATGATCGTGGTTTTCAAAAGTTACGCTTCACGGTTCGTTTCAAAAAAATTCAAAAACGCGGATTCGAACTTATTACCTTGTGTGTAATATGTGAGTGCTCAATCACTATTCTACGTGCGATAATATTTGAATATATTTTATTTTATATTTATATAAAATAATATTATTATTATTACATTTAAAACTAAATGAGTGCTCAACGACATACTACTACATTAATCTTGATGTCTGTGCGATAAACCTTGCCATTTTGAAAGGGGGCAAATTAACACTACCTTCCATGTTAATTCCCGCAATTTACGCCATTGGGGACTCGAACCTTCCCCGATTAAACTAAATGACCAATGTTTTTTATATTTTACGATAAAATGTTTACATACTTAGTTATAACATATCAAATCTTATATTTTACGATTCACCGTCAACCATGATTCACCGCTTCACGATTCAACCTACGGATCGCTTCTCAAAAATAGAAAACGATTCACGTTCCTCTCTGCGCTTTCAATATCTTGCTCATGATCCTAAAAACTAATAAAACATTCAATAAATTAAGGCGTCAATGGATGTCCGAACTGAAGTTCATTCCAATCCGCATCTAAAATATCGAATGTTATTTGAAAATAGTTTTCGGGTTAGATATTTGATATTTTTGCCCGACGACTAACTTCATAGAAGATATACGTATCCTAAAAATTTACGTATAAATATATAGTTTTTAAACTTACAAAAGTGTGTATTGAATTTAGTTTTTTTTTTATTTTTCTTTATGTTAACAAAAATACAAACATTTTATTGCTTTTTTGTTATGATTTCCGATCGGTCGGATAATTACCCGATGTCCGAATAAAATTTTGGATGCAAACCTGGAGTCAAAATATGTATATACATTCGAATTTCGAAACGAATAAGAATAGCATATACTAGGTTTTCATGTTCAGATACGAGTACTGTCTTATTCGCATATGTCTACAACTTACAATAAACTAATAAATGTAATCGAAAAAAAAAATCAATTTTTATGAAAATACAAACATTTTATTGTCTTATTTTCTTCTGATTTCGGATTGGGTAATTATCTGGTATCCGAACAAAAATCATACCAACAGCAAATTCATGTCATGTAAAGTAGTCGCACTAATCTAGATAACTTTTTACATCATACGAGATCGTATCATTTCGGTGCTTTCAGAAAGTTACCCCCAAGATTTCAGGGAAAAAAAGTTTTCTAAATACGTTCTGGATTAGAGCATTTCCAACGGATCTTTCTATTGTAATGGTCATCTAGGATTTATTTAATTTTTAGAATAACTCGATCTCTAACAAATAAGTAAAGAGGCGGTGTGAGGGTCATGTGGCCAGTGGTTAGGAAGACATCCTTCGTGGGATCATCTTGTTTTAGAGGTTCATTTAAAGGATGCGAACAATAAAGTTACACAAATTTAACCCGAATCTAATTTAAAATAATTCACAGAGTAATTGGCATAACCAATCAGATTTGTCCAAGTACACCCTAAATTTAGTCGAATACACATTCCATTGGAGTTGATTTTATTTTTAATCCTAAACTCAAGGAGTTATGGTATTAAGGATGTTATCCAAGTACAACCACGTAAAAACCACGTCAAGTTTGCATTGGAGATGCTCTTAGTTCCTAAACACTTGCTAGTTTATGCAGTTACGTACTTATTTCAGTTTCAGTGCCTCGTGTATCTTTCTGATACTCCCTCCATTCCACCAAAATTGATATATTTCAAGTTTACACAATGCGCTTAAAGCAATGAGGAAAGAGTGATATTTTTAAGTGTTTTTTTTTTTATTATTATTATATCCTCATATAGATAACATGGCCCGGTTGTTTGTAAAATGTTAAAACGTTGAAAACTATTTTAAGACACCTACATAACGAATATAAACACGACTATCAGATTATACATATTTCTTATAATAAGACTTAATAACAAAAGTCAATTTAAGGTTAGTTTTAAAAATATGACCTTGCGATAAGGGTAAATTTTGGAATTGACAAAATTTAAAAATAAAAAAGTCACCATTAATCTGAAACCTAACTGAAAAAGCAGGGGTCTAACAACCACAACCAATATTTCGTTCGGCAATCTGTATGGACTAACTCCAATATAATTTCCAAGAGAATCAACTAGACAGACAGACTCAATCAAGAAAAGATATCCAAGAGTTATGTCTCTTTCTCAAATCAATTAGCAAATCAACGTGATGGAATCCGTGAACTGATTGGTATGAGAATAACTTGGACGGTATCAAAAACCAATGTCCAAGTGTCAATCAATCTCTATCCAACAAACAAGGTCGGATTTACCAATTGATTGAACTGCGCACAACCAGTAATATTTCAATTATATAGAAAATATAATGCGGAAAAGAAATAACACAGACACTAGAAATTTTGTTAACGAGGAAACCGCAAATGCAGAAAAACCCCGGGACCTAGTCCATATTTGAACACCACATTGTATTAAGCCGCTATAGACACTAGCCTACTACAATTTAACTTCGCACTGGAATGTAGTTGAGCCCTAACCAAGTCTCACACCGATTAAGGTACAATCGCGTTCCTTACGCCTCTGAATCCTCTACGCACTTGATTCCCTTAGCTGATCTCACCCACAACTAAGATTTGCTACGACCCAAAGTCGAAGACTTATAAACAAATCTGTCACCCACAGAAAAGTATATTTTGATAGATAAATATGTCTCCTACATAAATGCCTACGAAGTTTTTGTTCCGTCTTTTGATAAATCAAGGTGAACAGGAACCAATTGATAATCGAGTCTTATATTCCCGAAGAACAACCTAGAAATATCAATCACCTCGTTATAACTTAACTATATGGCAGTAGAAGAAGTTATTGTGGAATCACAAAGAATGAGACGAAGAACTTTGTGATTCCTTTTTATATCTTACATATTGGAGATAAATCTCGAGCAAATCTTAGAGAAGATAGTGCTCAATATGATATAACAAATAAGATCAGAACACGCAACTACAGAGAAAATAGTTGGGTCTGGCTTCACGAATCCCAAATGAAGTCTTCAAGTCGTTAACCTATAATGGTTTTGGAAAAACCTAGGTTAAAGGAGAATCGACTCTAGTCGCAACTAGGACACAGGAAAGTGTCGGGATTAGGTTTTCCAGTTGCTAGAGTTCTCCCTTATACAATCTTTCAAATCAGGCTTTCTAAGATAGCTTAGTAACAAATCATTAAATATTCACCGTTAGATGAAAACCTGATTTAAGATTCAAGTTAAGTTTGCTTAAAACCAAAGCAATATCTCTCCACCGTTAGATAGTCTTAGCTTGTTACACAAAACTGAAATATACCTTCTTTATATATGGGTAACCGTACCTAAATCAAGGTGAACAGGAACCAATTGATAACCCAGACTTATATTCCCGAAGAACAGCCTAGTATTATCAATCACCTCACAATAATCTTAATCGACGCGGCGAAAGAAGATATTGTGGAATCACAAACGATGAGACGAAGATGTTTGTGACTACTTTTATATCTTGCATATCGGAGATATTAATCTCAAGCCAATCGTTACGATTGTACTCAAAACGATAGAATCTTCAAGATCAGATCACACAACTACGAGAAAGTAGTATAGGTCTGGCTTCACAATCCCAATGAAGTCTTTAAGTCGTTAACTTGGTTTTCAAGAAGAAACCTAAGGTTAAAGGAGAATCGACTCTAGCTAATACAACTAGTATCACACGGAAGGTGTGGGGATTAGGTTTCCCAGGTTGCTAGAGTTCTCCCTTATATAGTCTTTCAAATCAGGGTTTGCAATCAATGTTAGCTTAGTAACAAAGCATTCAATATTCACCGTTAGATGAAAACCTGATTAGATTCAATCTAATATATTTCAACCGTTGGATCGAAAACTTAGCTTGTTACACACAAATGAAATGCATGATTTTAGGTTTGTGTAACCGTACCCAAACATGTACATTTGTTGGTTCAATAATAGTTAACCAAATGGTTATCCATGTGAGCACTTTCATATCAACCATATTCTTCTTCACCATAAGTAGTTCAAATGACTCAAATGAACTAGTTAGAGAGTTGTTCAATTACAAGGAAATCTTATGTAACTACACAAGACACAATCGAAGCAAAAACAATTTGATTCACTCGAATCGGTTCATGAACTTTATAGCCACAGTTTTCATTTATCATTCCTTAGTTAATATAGATAAGTTCACAAACAATCGTTTTTAGATATAACCAACTTAAGTTCGCAGACTTAGTTCGCGGACTTAAGTTCCCGGAAGGAGTTCTCAAACTCCAGCAGAATTTCTCGGGTCGAGAACTTCCGCCGATTCATGACCGAGTTCACGGCTCTTGTTCCGGTTCTCTTGATCAACAAAGTTCGCAAACTTTGGTTCAAAGAAAAATGACTTATACATATATGTGTTGCCACACAATGCTTATATCCAACATTGGTTATATAATCTAAACTCCCATTTCAATCATTGAAACATTCTTAGAGGACGTTATATAGTTGTTATTCACAAACCATTTTTCGTCAAAGCCATTTTCAAAGTGATTGAAACATAACATAACTTTCGTCACTAGGTAAAGATGAACTTGGACAAAGCGAAAGCTTACCAACACATATTTCGAGAAATAGATAGGCGAGATAAACTCGGCTCAAAATAGCAAATGTGTATAATCAAAGTATATATAGCAAAACGACTTTTGTCTCAAAGATAGAGTAGATAGACTTTTGAGTGATAGATAAGTTCAAGTCTCCACATACCTTTTAGTCGATGAAGTTCCACCAGTTCCTTGAGTAGTTCTTCGTCTTGTATGATGATTTCCATGGAGTTCTTGAGCTCAACTACACTTTATATCCTAGTCCGAGACTTAGCTATAGTAGACTAGAAATCAAGACTTATAGTTTTGATCACTAACATTGAAAAACATGCTTGAGATAGCAACGCATGCGAGTTCGACCGAGCAATGATCTAACAATCTTCCCCTTTGTCAATTTTAGTGACAAAACTATCAATACATATGGAATACAAAAATAAATGAATTAACTTTTGTAGCTCCTATTCCACATGCCTAATCTTCAACATTACTCGAAATCTTCGTCACTTCCAAGTACTCCAATGATCCCAAAGGTTGTAAGTTCAACATCATCGTTATTGAAAATCCGTAGCTATAACAACGAGAAAACAAAAGTTCTCAATCATTGTTATACACTGTCATAGTATCATATTTCAATTGTATCACAACTTCGACAACAATACTATGGTGATATATATCACTCCCCCTTAGTCAATACTCCACCTCACATGGAAACCACTACCCCTTACATAATGATCCGAAAACCATATGTATTTGTAGTGTGAACTACATATTAATTCTCCCCCTTTTTGTCAATAAAATTGGCAAAGGTACGAAAACGGGATCCTAATGAAATTTCCGAAAGAGACATTTCATGACCAAAAGAAAGCACATATCATTTTATTTAGATGCAATCATATAGCCGAAGCTAAATGCATTCATCAAGGATTTTATAAAGATACAAGATAACCTGGCTAAATTGGGGCCTATAGGACTTAATTGGGGCCTAAGGATTTTTTCATCCACCCCATATAGAATGATAAGGGGTGTATAAGTTTGATGAAACTACCATTTTACCATCTATAAAATTTTAATACTACCAATTTATCCTCATTAAATCCTAATAACAAAAAAAAAAAAAAACTAAATCAAATTAAAATCATTTCCATTTCCATTTCCATCAAAATTAAGAATTCAAAATCAAACGGAAACTTAAGAATTCACTAAAATAGGTAATTTTTCGTTTTAGCTCGAATCAGGTACTTTTCTATTAACCCAATCCCCTAGAGTAGGTTTCGATAACATGTAATCACTTGAACAATCCAATTTTTTCAAATCAAAGTTTTTTGGATTTATAACAATCGGTCTACGTCAATGCACTTGTAAACCGATTTCATTTAGAAACGGTTGTTGTTTATGCCCACAAAGACCGATTGTCTTGGATGGCATTCTGGTCTGAGGAAATTGAACCAGAATCGATCTACGTTAATGCCCACATAGCCCGATTCTTGTATGAAATTTTTTTGTGTTTTTTTTTTTGTTAGAATCGGTTTACACGATACATATATAAAAATCGATTCATGTTATGCAATGTTAGGAATCGGTTTTTATATATGTATCGTGTAAACCGATTCTGGTTAACCAATTTTTTTTTTAATAAGTACTCGATCATAAAATGAGTATGAAATCATACTCGATTTCATTTCGATTAAAATGAAAATGAAAATAGCTCTATATGCTTTTACCCAATTTGAAAATGAGTATAACTTTATACTCGAATTGAAAACGAGTATAACTTTATACTCGGATTGAAAACGAGTACTACTTCTTAAACGATTTGAAACTGAGTATTAAGTCATACTCATTATTAACTCGGGTATAAAATGAATTTTAATTTTATTTGATGTTTAAAAACACAGAATTGACATATAAAAAATTTACCCACAATCGGTTTATGTTCATGCCCATATAAAACGATTCTGGATAATCGGTTTATTTTCATGTCCATATAAACCGATCCCGGGTAGAAGCAAGTTTCAGAAAATCTCTATATGTTTTTGAGGTTACAATCGGTTGATACCAATGGCAACATATACCAATTCTGAGTTGGTGTTCTTCAAAAAATTTCAAAATTTCAAAATTTTTCATGTTCAGATGATTCATTAACACAAGTTAATTTCACATCTAACACGATGTTTTAACACTAATCACCCGAATTAACACTAATTAATCAGGGGTAAATTAGCCATTAAAAATATTTGGTTAAGGGGTTTTATATTTTACTTCAAAATGTCTCTTTTTTGTCACGTAGTGATAGGCCCCAAAGGTACGAAAACGGGATCCTAATGAAATTTCCGAAAGAGACATTTCATGACCAAAAGAAAGCACATATCATCTTATTTAAATGCAATCATATAGCCGAAGCTAAATGCATTCATCAAGGAGTTTATAAAGATACAAGATAACCCCTATAATATTCCACAGCCGCACTCCCCACAAAGATATGGCAATTAAGCACAAGTTCAATTAAGAACTCTCCCCCATAAAATGTCATTCCCGAAAGAACAACAAGAGCGACCTTAATTTCAAAAGAAAAGAAGGATTTCTTTGGACATAACAAATCACATACAAGTATGAATTTGAATCCAAAATACTCAATTAAATTAACCATAAGGGAACCCATGATTAATTTAATCGGAAATGCTCAACATAAGTGAACTTATGGAGACTCAAAAATACTCAATTAGATTAATCACAAGAGAACCCATAATTAATCTAATCGGAATACACAATCAAATTAACCACAAAAAGTAATCAATATAATTGGTCATGCTCGACATAAGAGAACTTACGGAGCAACAACTAAATAACCAAACAAGGATGATTAATTTAGTTGAACATGCTCGACATAAAGTACCTCACAGAGCAACAACTAAGCCAAAGAATAACTCAGTCGATAGAGCTCAACATAAGACACCTTATGGAACAACACAATATATACACAAATTTTGGATCGGAGGTCGACCTAATACCGTGGAATAAGTAAGGACTCATTCTATTTTCCATCACCATTTGCAAAATGACATACAATAGACATAATCCTTGAAAACAAAAGATTTTAACCTACCTTCCATCAATAATTGACATAATTGGCTTAAATTTTGTATTGTCAAAAGTTTATTCCTTCTTTTATCAACACATGCATATCGACATATAAAGGACTTAACTTTTGACAGGTATGGGACAATCATAGTTCACGAACGCAAACACACATATCCCATAACAAATTGCAATATATAAAACCATAAAGATTAATATTGCAAAAATCATCTTCCAAACAATTTTAGAATTTAAACAAAAAAATCTAAAAACATGAAGATGAAAACGTTGGACATAGCTATGTGTAATCACAATAATGGCTATTCCAAACTCTAGTTATTCTTCTAAACAAAACAAGAAAATAGAAGCTTTACTAGACATTAGGACCTTTGAAGAATTCTTTATCGTCCCCGAACTCCTTGTCGTCAACAACCATTGGGACATAAGGTTCATGAAGATAGGAGTTAATATCAATAAACCTTCTTGACTGATGTCGAACCAGGGCCTTCTAAATCTCATAAGTCTTAAATACAAAAGCCTTTATTTGATGAATCTCCTTTTGCATCTCCTTCAACACTTCAAGAACATCAGAAAACTTCTGAGAATTCGAAGGAACAACTCTAGGCTTCCTCACATTCCTTCTTTTTCTTTTCAATGTCGGAGCTACCAGAGATTTCTCTTTTTCCTTCATGATTGATGGCTTGACAATCATATTAACATCCTTTCCATCAGAAGACATGGTACTTGGAGCATCCATAGGCTATGGGTTTGTGAGAGGAAATCACAATCTCAACAAGTGGTCTTGAGATAAAAAGAAGTTTTAAGGAAGGAAAAACGAATATAGGGTTAACCTTTAACAGGTTCGTGCACGCACAATTCTGAACCCAAACGAGAGTAGAATTGTCGAGAATAACCCTTCTTTATTGACAGACAGGGATTCCAAAAAAAAAAACAAGAAAAGAAGAGAACAATCTTTTCCTAAAGCCTGAGAGGTACATAATCTTGTCTCTTTTGATCAGGCACATGAGACAAGATTTCCAGATCAACTCAATCAAGTTGCGTTGTGGTGAATAACAATTTGTCCACCATTTTCCTCTTTAGAGGAATCCACAAACCTCTCTCTAACAAAACGACTTGACCATACTTTCTTCTCTAATGGTCTTGGTCTATCCTTGGAAACTAACTTCTTAGACGAAGATAAAATCCTACATACCTCAAATGGTCTTCGAGCAAGTTTAAGCTTATTTGCTAATTGATTTGCTCTTCGTTGAAGTTTGTTGACGTGCCTCAATTGGTGTTTGTACTTGTAACACTTTGAAAGTTCATGACCCTTTAGAGAACAATACGAGCACGTCAATCTAGGATAAAAACCGGGCTTCTGAGATGTGTAAGCAGCTAGACACATGGTGAAACCTGAAACGTTACATATAGAGTTTCCAAAGAATGGGTCAATTTCTTCTTCCAGATTAGCTGGGGTTTCTTCTGAAAGAATATCAAGATTGATGTATATATTGCTATAATTATCAAAATAAATTTTTCACCAAGAAGTGCAACACTTGATTTCTCGTCTTCATTAGAATCATAGCTGTCAGACATTTCATCAAGAGTTGCAGCAAGACCTTTGTTCCCAGTGTATTTTCTACGATTTGGGCACTCGTTTGAAAAATGACCAAATCCTTTACACTTAAAGCACTGAGGCATATCCTCATCATCAGTTTCATCAATATCCCTATTTTTAGGAGGAACACGATTATGAGGTTTGACTGATGCTTTAGGCTTATCTCTGGAGAACCGTTTACTTCTCTTCAGCAGAAGATCCCTAAATTGTCTTGTGATCATCGATACCGATTTGTCAAGATCTTCATCTGATGAATCAGTCTCAGAGTGATCGTTTTCAGAGATATATACTTTTTTACCTTTATAAGTAATTTAGTGTCCTTTAGTGCTTTGAACGCAACATCCTTAGATTTGGATGAATGCTCATGATCAAAGATCTTAAGCTTCCCAACCAGCGTATTTCTGGAAAGATTATCTAGGTTATTTCCCTCAACGATGGCATGCTTCTTAGAATCGTATCTAGATGGCAGCGATCTGAGAATTTTCATCATAATGCCCTTTTCAGGAATAGTCTTACCCAATGCAAAAGATGCATTAACAATTTCAGACACTTTGTGATTAAACTCATCAAATGTTTATTCATGTGCCATACGAAGGTTTTCCCAATCGGAATTAAGGTTTTGAAGCCTAGCTTCCTTTTCACTGGTATTACCTTCGAATACGGTTTCTAATATATCCAATTGTTTGTGGACGAAAATCTGTTTCCGCCAATTTTGGTAATTTTGGGTGTGTGGATGAGAAATGAATCTAAACCCTAAACAATACACTGCACGAGAGTACTTTTGATTCGAGAGATCAATCTGTACAATCCTGGCCTAAACCAAGAAATGGTCGTTCCAGGCTTGCTTCGGTCACAAAGTGAAAGAGAAAGGTTGGTCTTAGGGAGGGAAGCGAAGAAAGTGTTGAGACCAGAATAGTTGATTCTGAAGGTGTGGTTGTTTTATGACTTGTATCAGAAAGTGAAACTGGAATGAAAGGTATCAGTACTTTGGTGATTTCTGGTTATTGTGATGTTGCCGACCAAAAACCTGTTATTTGGTGGAAATAGGTGAAGCCTATTTATACAAGTCATATTAAAACGTACCCTGGTCTCGTAGGAAGTGTAAACGATTGAGTGATGGAAGAATGGAGTAACGTATAACCGCCAGAAACCCATGCTTTCATGATGAAGGAAGTGGATCCGTTTACACCCGTTACTTCTTGCCGCCATTAATTGTCCTACTTCATGACACTTTCCTATAACGGGCGTATTGCACGCCGCATGCTATAAACCGCGAGACCAATACCCCGATGAGTATCCCCCAGTTTGTGACATATTTGATGTCTCGAGTGTTTTCGTGGAAAACATGTAGCATTTTGCTACGTGTGGCAAGTTAAAATCAAGAGGCTTGCCGTAGGAAAATAGCATGTGATGCTATTAGTCTCGTCTTGGTCGGTCGCCTAAAACTTGCCACAAGTCTGTTAGTTCGGTGGCGAACTTCGATGGATGAGATCGCATCTCATGAGGAAGGGTAGCCGTTGATTATGGCTACCTTGTGTTGGCGCCTAATAATGGCGCAGTGGCGTTTTGGTGTATGCCAGTGGCAATGTGGCATTGCTGGCATGGCTCGTGCATGCCAGTGGCACGGTGGTGTAAGTGGCGCCTGGCGTAGCCATGGTCACTAGATTTAGGCAGTTGGTCGCCTGAAGCTTGCCACAAGTCTGTCAGTTCAGTGGCGAACTTGGATGGTTGAGATTGTATCTCATGAGGAAGGGTAGTCATTGATTATGGCTATCTTCTGTTGGCGCCTGGTAATGGCACAATGGCGTTTTTGGTGTATGACAGTGGCGTTGCGGCATGACTGGCATAGCTCGTGCATGCCAGTGGAACGGTGGTGTAAGTGGCACCTGGCGTAGCCATGGCCACTAGATTTAAGCGGATGGTCGCCTAAAACTTGCCACAAGTCTGTCAGCTCGGTGGCGAACTTGGATGGATGAGATTGCATCTCATGAGGAAGGGTAGCCGTTGATTATGGCCACATTCTGTTGGCACCTGTTAATGGCATAACGACATAGCCGCGGCGTAGTGGCATGCGCCTACGGGCATGGTGGCATAGCCGCGTTTGTGGCGTTGTGGCATGGCCACACCCGTGGCTTGGCGACGTGGCCAGGGCTAGGATTTGGCACCGTGGCCAAAGTTAGGGCTTGGCGACATGGCCAAGGCTAGGATTTAACGTCGTGGCAAAGTTAGGGCTTGGCGGCGTGGCCAAAGTTAGGGCTTGGCGGCATGACCAAGGCTAGGATTTGGCGTCGTGGTCAAAGTTAGGGCTTGGCGGCGTGGCCAAGGCTAGGATTTGGCGCCGTGGCCAAAGTTAGGGCTTGGCGGCATGTCCAAGGCTAAAGTGGCTCGTGGCATGTTGTGGACTATGACCAAAAATTAGGGTTTCAGCTAAAAAGTCTTTGTTTCGATCAAGAAATCCTAATTGGTGTCCGTTATGGCATTGGCCACGAATAGAAAGTGGATTAGCACGTAGTGGTGTCATTTGTGGCACAGTGGCATGTTACTGCTGCAGAGTGGCATGTTGGCATGTTACTGTGGCAGAATGGCATGTTGGTATGCCGATTTAATATGTTGATTGCGGCAGGGTGTGTTTGGCTTGTCAGTTAGTATGGTGGCGCGGCAGGGTGCGTTTGGCCTTTAATGCATGGTGGCAGGTTTAGAGCGACTTGATTGGTCAAGAAAAGGGGCCGGCCAAACATAAGGCGCGGCCACACCTCTAGTGCTCGTGGCGCATTTTAAAGTGACCTGATTGGTCGGCAGGAAAGAGAGCGGCCGGCCAAGCATGGGCGTGGCAACATTTCTGGTGTGAATGTGGTGGATTTAGAGCGACCTGATTGGTCGATGAAAACTGGGGCCGGCAGGTATGGGCCCAGCCACAACTCATGGGAGTGTGGCAGGTTTAAAGCGACCTGATTGGTCAACGAAGGAGTAAGGGCCGGTTAGGTAGCATGGGGCGTGGCCAAGTGGCGCCGGTTAGCCTATGGCATGGCCACGCTCCCCTCATTGTTGCTCCTACTCCGCGGCTCTGTTTATTCTTTTCTTTCTGACTGAGTATTTTGTGCAAGGGCCTTAACCTCGGTACTTTGAGGTCCGTGCTACTCTGCTGCGAGTGAACACAAATCCGTCATGTCATACCAATATTAAGGGTTCTGCCAGGGAACATAAGCACAAAAAGTACTCAACAGGCTCCGGAATTTGTGAGTAATGCATCTAGGAGCTTATACACTCATTAGGCTCTATACTAGTGAACAGTTAATCCAGGAGCTTGAGTTTCGATATAATACGAAGAGAGACATAGGTACTCGTCAGATTTTGATATATTCTCCAAATTCCCTGCGGAATATAGACATATCAATGGCTACTACATCTGATGCCGGTCCAGGTAGATAGACTTTTACAAATTTAGCCCTGAGCTAAAAACCACCATCAACACCCACGCTTCTTTAGACTTAGTGCAATTTGACACATGGTGCTGAAGATTCGGGATAATGGCATGTATGATGGCATTCAAACCATCGGAATTTTATTTTGCAAAGAAGTATCCGGGCAGGGCTGTATTCACCAATATTCTTGGGAACATTTACATTTCCAACGCCATAACGGGAAGCATCATAGCCATTAACAATATATACCCATGATTGAAAATCACGTGCTTGAAGAAAAGCTCGCATATCAATTTTCCACATAAGTAATTAGCGCCATCGAAGACTGGTGGTACGTTGATAGAGATAACACCTCTATCCATAGAGTCAGATCGCTACAAACACAGACTTATAAGGTCTTGAACGTGTTTGCCTGCTCTGATACCAATTGAAAAAGCGGGGGTACAACAACCACACCCAATATTTCGCTTAGCAATCTGTATGGACAAACTCCAATATACTTTCAAGATAATCAACTAGACTCAATCTTAATAAAGTATATCAAAGAGTTATATCTCTCTTTCTTGATTCAATTCTTTCTCAAGCAAATAGGAATCTGCGAGTCCAATTGAATACAAGAGAAATCACTTGAACGGTACCAAAGACCATTGTTCAAGGATTTATCAATTTCAATCAACAACCAAAGGTCGGATTGCTAATTGATTGATTCAAACGCACAACCTGTGATATTTCAATTATATAAAAAAATATAATGCGGAATAGAAATAACACAGATACCAGAATTTTGTTAACGAGGAAACCGCAAATGCAGAAAAAACCCGGGACCTAGTCCAGATTGAACACCACACTGTATTAAGCCGCTACAGACACTAGCCTACTACAAACTAACTTCGGTCTGGACTGTAGTTGAACCCCGATCAATCTCACACTGATTCAAGGTACAGTTGCGCTCCTTACGTCTCTGATCCAAGCAGGATACTATGCACTTGATTCCATTAGCTGATCTCACCCACAACTAAGAGTTGTTACGACCCAAAGTCGAAGACTTTAATAAACAAATCTGTATCACACAGAAAAGTCTACGATAATAGATAAATCTGTCTCCCACAGAAATACCTACGAGTTTTGTTCTGTCTTTTGATAAATCAAGGTGAACAGGAACCAATTGATAACCCAGACTTATATTCCCTAAGAACAGCCTAGTATTATCAATCACCTCACAATAATCTTAATCGACGCGGCGAAAGAAGATATTGTGGAATCACAAACGATGAGACGAAGATGTTTGTGACTACTTTTATATCTTGCATATCGGAGATATTAATCTCAAGCCAATCGTTACGATTGTACTCAAAACGATAGAATCTTCAAGATCAGATCACACAACTACGAGAAAGTAGTATAGGTCTGGCTTCACAATCCCAATGAAGTCTTTAAGTCGTTAACCTGGTTTTCAAGAAGAAACCTAAGGTTAAAGGAGAATCGACTCTAGCTAATACAACTAGTATCACACTAAGGTGTGGGGATTAGGTTTCCCAGGTTGCTAGAGTTCTCCCTTATATAGTCTTTCAAATCAGGGTTTGCAATCAATGTTAGCTTAGTAACAAAGCATTCAATATTCACCGTTAGATGAAAACCTGATTAGATTCAATCTAATATATTTCAACCGTTGGATCGAAAACTTAGCTTGTTACACACAAATGAAATGCATGATTTTAGATTTGTGTATAGAGTTGTCAACGGGGCAAGCTAGGGTCAACCCGGACCTAGCTTGACAAGCCATGGACGGGTTAGGGTCAGCCCTAGCCCTAGTACTGTTCATGTACAAGCCCAAACCCCCAACCCTAGCCCTAGACGGGTTGCGGGTTGGCTTGTCAAATGGGATGGATGAAACGTAAAATCACTTCAACGTATAAAAAACTCAGTGGGCAGAGGGAATCGAACTCATCCCACCTTGGTTCATATCTAAAAACTATAACCACTCTTCCATTTCGTGGTTGTTGATTACTTTTGCTAGTTCTTTTATATATAATTGTATATTTATGTTGGTCAATGCTTTACAAAACGCTAAGAAAGCACCCAATACTCTGTAACCCTAAATCAAATGAAATTTGGATTGTATTAAATCATTTAAGGAATATATATGAACTTTGATTTCTAGCACAAAACCCTAAAATCATCCTAAAATCACTAAATTAGAAACTTAAAATTCCTAAACTAGTAACTCACAGAAATTGATGGTCGGCGGGTAACCCGCGGGTTGACCCTAGTCCGGCTTGTTTTTACTAGGGCTAGATATGACAACCCTAACCCGGCTTGTTTAGACAACGCGCCAAGCCAAGCCGGGTTGAAACAAGCCAAGCTAGGTCCAACCCGCGGGCCGGGTTAGAAATTGACAGCTCTATTTGTGTAACCGTACCCAAACATGTACATTTGTTGGTTCAACAATAGTTAACCAAATGGTTATCCATATGAGCACTTTCATATCAACCATATTCTTCTTCACCATAACTAGTTCAAATGACTCAAATGAACTAGTTAGAGAGTTGTTCAAATGCAAGGAAATCTTATGTAACTACCCAAGACATAATTGAAGCAAAAACAATTTGATTCACTCGAATCGGTTCATTAACTTTATAGCCACTGTTTGCATTTAGCATTCCTTAGTTAATATAGATAAGTTCACAAACAATCGTTTTTAGATATAACCAACTTTAGTTCGCAGACTTAGTTCGCGCACTTAAGTTCTCGGAAGGAGTTCTCAAACTCCAGCAGAATTTCTCGGGTCGAGAACTTCCGCCAGTTCGCGGACTGGGTTCGCGGACTGAGTTCACGGCTCTTGTTCCTGTTCTCTTGATCAACAAAGTTCGCAAACTTCGGTTCAAGGAAAAAGGACTTATACATATATGTGTTGCCACACAATGCTTATATCCAACATTGGTTATATAATCTAAACTCTCATTTCAATCATTGAAACATTCTTAGAGGACGTTATATAGTTGTTATTCACAAACCATTTTTCGTCAAAGCCATTTTCAAAGTGATTGAAACATAACATGACTTTCGTCACTGGGTAAAGATGAACTTGGCCAAAGCGAAAGCTTACCAACACATATTTCGAGAAATAGATAGGCGAGATAAACTCAGCTCAAAATAGCAAATGTGTATAATCAAAGTCTATATATCAAAACGAGTTTTGTCTCAAAGATAGGAGATAGAGTAGATAGACTTTTGAGTGATAGATAAGTTCAAGTCTCCACATACCTTTTAGTCGATGAAGTTCCACCAGTTCCTTGAGTAATACTTCGTCTTGTATGATGATTGCCATGGAGTTCTTGAGCTCAACTACACTTTATATCCTAGTCCGAGACTTAGCTATAGTAGACTAGAAATCAAGACTTATAGTTTTGATCACTAACATTGAAAAACATGCTTGAGATAGAACGCATGCGAGTTCGACCGAGCAATGCTCTAACAATCTTCCCCTTTGTCAATTTTAGTGACAAAACTATCAATACATATGGAATACAAAAATAAATGAATTAACTTTTGTAGCTCCTATTCCACATGCCTAATCTTCAACATTACTCGAAATCTTCGTCACTTCCAAGTACTCCAATGATCCCAAAGGTTGTAAGTTCAACATCATCGTTATTGAAAATCCGTAGCTATAACAACGAGAAAAGAAAAGTTCTCAATCATTGTTATACAGTGTCATAGTATCAAAGTTCAATTGTATCACAACTTCGACAACAATACTATGGTGATATGTATCACTCCCCCTTAGTCAATACTCCACCTCACATGGAAACCACTCCCCCTTACATAATGATCCGAAAACCATATGTATTTGTAGTGTGAACTACATATTAATTCTCCCCCTTTTTGTCAATAAAATTGGCAAAGGTACGAAAACGGGATCCTAATGAAATTTCCGAAAGAGACATTTCATGACCAAAAGAAAGCACATATCATCTTATTTAGATGCAATCATATAGCCGAAGCTAAATGCATTCATCAAGGAGTTTATAAAGATACAAGATAACCTGGCTAAATTGGGGCCTATAGGACTTAATTGGGGCCTAAGGATTTTTTCATCCACCCCATATAGAATGATAAGGGGTGTCTAAGTTTGATGAAACTACCATTTTACCATCTATAATATTTTAATACTACCAATTTATCCTCATTAAATCCTAATAACAAAAAAAAAAAAAAAAAAAAAACTAAATCAAATCAAAATCACTTCCATTTCCATTTCCATTTCCATCAAAATTAAGAATTCAAAATCAAACGAAAAATTAAGAATTCACTAAAATAGGTAATTTTTCGATTTAGCTCGAATCAGGCACTTTTCTATCAACCCAATACCCTAGAGTAGGTTTCAATAACATGTAATCACTTGAAAAATCCAATTTTTTCAAATCAAAGTTTTTTGGATTTATAACAATCGGTCTACGTCAATGCACTTGTAAACCGATTTCATTTAGAAACGGTTGTTGTTTATGCCCACAAAGACCGATTGTCCTGGATGACATTCTGGTCGGAGGAAATTGAACCAGAATCGGTCTACGTTAATGCCCACATAGCCCGATTCTTGTATGGAATTTTTCTGTGTGTTTTTTTTGTTAGAATCGGTTTACACGATACATATATAAAAACCGATTCCTGTTATGCAATGTTAGGAATCGGTTTTTATATATGTATCGTGTAAACCGATTCTGGTTAACCATTTTTTTTTAATAAGTACTCGATCATAAAATAAGTATGAAATCATACTCGATTTCATTTCGATTAAAAATGAAAATGAAAATGAAAATAGCTCTATATGCTTTTACCCAATTTGAAAATGAGTATAACTTTATACTCGAATTGAAAACGAGTATAACTTTATACTCGGATTGAAAACGAGTACAACTTCTTAAACGATTTGAAACTGAGTATGAAGTCATACTCATTCTTAACTCGGGTATAAAATGAATTTTAATTTTATTTGATTTTTAAAAACACAGAATTCACATATAAAAAAGAAAAATTTACCCACAATCGGTTTAAGTTCATGCCCATATAAACCGATTCTGGATAATCGGTTGATTTTCATGTCCATATAAACCGATTCTGGGTAGAAGCAAGTTTCAGAAAATCTCTATATGTTTTTGAGGTTACAATCGGTTGATACCAATTGCAACATATACCGATTCTGAGTTGGTGTTCTTCAAAAAATTTCAAAATTTCAAAAAATTTCATGTTCGGATGATTCATTAACACAAGTTAATTTCACATCTAACACGATGTTTTAACACTAATCAGCCGAATTAACACTAATTAATCAGGGGTAAATTAGCCATTAAAAAAATATTTGGTTAAGGGGTTTTTCATTTTACTTCAAAGTGTCTCTTTTTTGTCACGTAGTGATAGGCCCCAATTAAGTCCTATACGCCCCAAAGGTACGAAAACGGGATCCTAATGAAATTTTCGAAAGAGACATTTCATGACCAAAAGAAAGCACATATCATCTTATTTAGATGAAATCATATAGCCGAAGCTAAATGCATTCATCAAGGAGTTTATTTATATAAAGATACAAGATAACCCCTATAATATTCCACAGCCGCACTCCCCACAAAGATATGGCAATTAAGCACAAGTTCAATTAAGAACTATCCCCTTAAAAAATGTCATTCCCGAAAGAACAACAAGAGCGACCTTAATTTCAAAAGAAAAGAAGGATTTCTTTGGACATAACAAATCACATACAAGTATGAATTTGAATCCAAAATACTCAATTAAATTAACCATAAGGGAACCCATGATTAATTTAATCGGAAATGCTCAACATAAGTGAACTTATGGAGACTCAAAAATACTCAATTAGATTAATCACAAGAGAACCCATAATTAATCTAATCGGAATACACAATCAAATTAACCACAAAAAGCAATCAATTTAATTGGTCATGCTCGACATAAGAGAACTTACGGAGCAAAAACTAAATAACCAAACAAGGATGATTAATTTAGTTGAACATGCTCGACATAAAGTACCTCACGGAGCAACAACTAAGCCAAAGAATAACTCAGTCGATAGAGCTCAACATAAGACACCTTATGGAACAACACAGTATATACACAAATTGTGGATCGGAGGTCGACCTAATACCGTTCAATAAGTAAGGACTCATTCTATTTTCCATCACCATTTGCACAATGACATACAATAGACATAATCCTTGAAAACAAAAGATTTTAACCTACCTTCCATCAATAATTGACATAATAGGCTTAAATTTTGTATTGTCAAAAGTTCATTCCTTCTTTTATCAACACATGCATATCGACATATAAAGGACTTAACTTTTGACAAGGTATGGGACAATCATAGTTCACGGATGCAAACACACATATCCCATAACAAATTTCAATATATAAAACCATAAAGATTAATACTGCAAAAATCATCTTCCAAACAATTTTAGAATTTAAACCAATAAATCTAAAAACAGGAAGATGAAAACGTTGGACATAGCTATGTGTAATCACAATAATGTCTATTCCAAACTCTAGTTATTCTTCTAAGCAAAACAAGAAAATAGAAGCTTTACTAGACATTAAGACCTTTGAAGAATTCTTTATCGTCCCCGAACTCCTTGTCGTCAACAGCCATTGGGACATAAGGTTCATGAAGATAGGAGTTAATATCAATAAACCTTCTTGACTGATGTCGAACCAGGGCCTTCTGAATCTCATGAGTCTTAAATACAAAAGCCTTTATTTGATGAATCTCCTTTTGCATCTCCTTCAACACTTCAAGAACATCACAAAACTTCTGAGAATTCGAAGGAACAGCTTTAGGCTTCCTCACATTCCTTCTTTTTCTTTTCAATGTCGGAGCTACCGGAGATTTCTATTTTTCCTTCATGATTGATGGCTTGACAATCATATTAACATCCTTTCCATCAAAAGACATGGTACTTGGAGCATCCATAGGCGTATGGGTTTGTGAGAGGAAATCACAATCTCAACAAGTGATCTTGAGATAAAAAGAAGTTTTAAGGAAGGAAAAAGGAATGTAGGGTTAACCTTTAACAGGTTCGTGCACGCACAATTCTGAACCCAAACGAGAGTAGAATTGTCGAGAATAACCCTTCTTTATTGACAGACAGGGATTCCAAAAAAAAAAAACTAAGAAAAGAAGAGAACAAACTTTTCCTAAAGCCTGAGAGGTACATAATCTTGTCTCTTTTGATCAGGCACGTGAGACAAGATTTCCAGATCAACTCAATCAAGTTGCGTTGCGGTGAACAACAATTTGTCCACCATTTTCCTCTTTAGAGGAATCCACATACCTCTGTCTAACAAAATGACTTGACCATACTTTATTCTCTAATGGTCTTGGTCTATCCTTGGAAACTAACTTCTTAGACGAAGATAAAATCCTACATACCTCAGCGGTCTTGTGAGCAAGTTTAAGCTTATTTGCTAATTGATTTGCTCTTCATTGAAGTTTGTTGACGTGCCTCAATTGGTGTTTGTACTTGTAACACTTTGAAAGTTCATGACCCTTTAGAGAACAATACGAGCACATCAATCTAGGATAAAAATCGGGCTTCTAAGATGCGCAAGAAGCTAGACACATGGTGGAACCTGAAACATTACATATAGAGTTTCCAAAGAATGGGTCAATTTCTTCTTCCAGATTAGCTGGGTTTTCTTCTGAAAGAATATCAAGATTGATGTATGTATTGCTATAATTATCAAAATCAATATTTTCACCAAGAAGTGTAACACTTGATTTCTCGTCTTCATTAGAATCATAGCTGTCAGACATTTCATCAAGAGTTGCGGCAAGACCTTTGTTCCCAGTGTATTTTCTACGATTTGGGCACTCGTTTGCAAAATGACCAAATCCTTTACACTTAAAGCACTGAGGCATATCCGCGTCATCAATTTCATCAATATCCCTATTTTTAGGAGGAACACCATTATGAGGTTTGACTGATGATTTAGGATTATCTCTGGAGAACTGTTTACTTCTCTTCAGCAGAAGATCCCTAAACTGTCTTATGATCATCGATACCGATTTGTCAAGATCTTCATCTGATGAATCAGTCTCAGAGTGATCGTTTTCAGAGATATACACATTTTTACCTTTATCAAGTAATTTTGTGTCCTTTAGTGCTTTGAACGCAATATCCTTAGATTTGGATGAATGCTCATGATCAAAGATCTTAAGCTTCCCAACCAACGTATTTCTGAAAGATTATCTAGATTATTTCCCTCAATGATGGCATGTTTCTTAGAATCGTATCTAGATGGCAGCGATCTGAGAATTTTCATCACAATGTCCTTTTCAGGAATAGCCTTACCCAATGCAAAAGATGCATTAACAATTTCAGACACTTTGTGATTAAACTCATCAAATGTTTCTTCATATGCCATATGAAGGTTTTCCCAATCGGAATTAAGGTTTTGAAGCCTAGCTTCCTTTTCACTGGTATTACCTTCGAATACGGTTTCTAATATATCCAACTGTTTGTGGGTGAAAAACTGTTTCTGCCGATTTTGGTAATTTTGGGTGTGTGGATGAGAAACGAATCTAAACCCTAAACAATGCACTGCACGGGAGTACTTTTGATTCGAGAGATCAATCTGTACAGTCCTGGCCTAAACCAAGAAATGGTCGTTCCAGGCTTGCTTCGGTCACAAAGTGAAGGAGAAGTGGCGCGGTGGTGTAAGTGGCGCCCGGCATAGCCATGGTCACTAGATTTAGGCAGTTAGTCGCCTGAAGCTTGCCACAAGTCTGTCAGTTCAGTGGCGAACTTGGATGGTTGAGATTGCATCTCATGAGGAAGGGTAGCCATTGATTATGGTTATCTTCTGTTGGCGCCTGGTAATGGCACAATGGCATTTTTGGTGTATGACAGTGGCACTACGGCATGACTTGCATAGCTCGTGCATGCCAGTGGCACGGTGGTGTAAGTGGCGCCTGGCGTAGCCATGGCCACTAGATTTAAGCGGCTGGTCGCCTAAAACTTGCCACAAGTCTGTCAGTTCAGTGGCGAACTTGGATGGCTGAGATTGCATCTCATGAGGAAGGGTAGCCGTTGATCATGGCCACATTATGTTGGCACATGTTAATGGCATAACGACATAGCCGCGGCGTGGTGGCATGCGCCTACGGCATGCTGGCATAGCCACGTTTGTGGCGTTGTGGCATGGCCACGCTTGTGGCTTGGCAACGTGGCCAGGGCTAGGATTTGGAACCGTGGCCAAAGTTAGGGCTTGGCGACATGGCCAAGGCTAGGATTTAGCGTCGTGGCCAAAGTTAGGGTTTGGCGGCGTGGCCAAGGCTAGGATTTGGCGTCGTGGCCAAAGTTAGGGCTTGGCGGCATGACCAAGGCTAGGATTTGGCGCCGTGGTCAAAGTTAGGGCTTGGCGGCGTGGCCAAGGCTAGGATTTGGCGCCGTGGCCAAAGTTAGGTCTTGGCGGCATGTCCAAGGCTAAAGTGGCTCGTGGCATGTTGTGGACTATGACCAAAAATTAGGGTTTCAGCTAAAAATTCTTTGTTTCGATCACGAAATCCTAATTGGAGTCCGTTATGGCATTGGCCACGAATAGAAATTGGATTAGCACGTAGTGGTGTCATTTGTGGCACATTGGCATGTTACTGCTGCAGAGTGGCATGTTGGCATGTTACTGTGGCAGAGTGGCATGTTGGTATGCCGATTTAATATGTTGTTTGCGGCAGGGCGCGTTTGGCTTGCCAGTTAGTATGGTGGCGCGGCAGGGTGCGTTTGGCCTTTAATGCATGGTGGCAGGTTTAGAGCGACTTGATTGGTCAAGAAAAGGGGCCGGCCAAATATAAGGCGCGACCACACCTCTAGTGCTTGTGGCGCATTATAAAGTGACATGATTGGTCGGTAGGAAAGAGAGCGGCCGGCCAAGCATGGGCGTGGTTACATTTCTGGTGTGAGTGTGGCGGCTTTAGAGCGACCTGATTGGTCGATGGAAACTGGGGCCGGCAGGTATGGGCCCAGCCACAACTCATGGGAGTGTGGCAGGTTTAAAGCGACCTGATTGGTCGACGAAGGAGTAAGGGCCGGTTAGGTAGCATGAGGCATGGCCAAGTGGCGCCGGTTAGCCTATGGCATGGCCACGCTCCCCTCATTGTTGCTCCTACTCCGCGGCTCTGTTTATTCTTTGCTTTCTGACTGAGTATTTTTTGCAAGGGCCTTAACCTTGGTACTTTGAGGTCCGTGCTACTCTGCTGTGAATGAACACAAATCCGTCATGTCATACCAATATTAAGGGTTCTGCCAGGGAACATAAGCACAAAAAAGTACTCAACTGGCTCCGGCATTTGTGAGTAATACATCTAAGAGCTTATACACTCATTAGTCTCTGTACTATTGAACAGTTCATCCAGGAGCTTGAGTTTCGATATAATACGAAGAGAGACATAGGTACTCGTCAGATTTTGATATGTTCTCTAAATTCCCCGTGGAATATAGACATATCAATGGCTACTAAATCTGATGCCGGGTCAGGTAGATAGACTTTTACAAATTTAGCCTTGAGCTAAAAACCACCATCAACACCCACGCTTCTTTAGAGTTACTGCAATTTGACACATGATGCTGAAGATTCGGGATAATTGCATGTATGATGGCATTCAAACCGTCGGAATTTTTTTTTACAGCAAGTATCTGGGCAGGGCTGTATTCACCAATATTCTTGGGAACGTTTACATTTCCAACTGCCACAACGGAAGCATCATAGCCATTAACAACATATACCCATGATTGAAAATCACGTGCTTGAAGAAAAGCTCGCATATCAATTTTCCACATAAGTAATTAGATCCATCGAAGACTGGTGGTACGTTGATAGAGATAGCACCTCTGTCCATAGAGATCGCTACAAACACAGACTTATAAGGTCTTGAACGTGTTTGCCTGCTCTGATACCAATTGAAAAAGCGGGGGTACAACAACCACACCCAATATTTCGCTTAGCAATCTGTATGGACAAACTCCAATATACTTTCAAGAGAATCAACTAGACTCAATCTTAATAAAGTATATCAAAGAGTTATATCTCTCTTTCTAGATTCAATTATTTCTCAAGCAAATAGGAATCTGCGAGTCCAATTGAATACTAGAGAAATCACTTGAGCGGTACCAAAGACCAATGTTCAAGGATCAATCAATTTCAATCAACAACCATAGGTCGGATTTCCAATTGATTGATTCAAACGCACAACCTGTGATATTTCAATTATATAACAAAATATAATGCGGAATAGAAATAACACGCACACCCGTAATTTTGTTAACGAGGAAACCGCAAATGCAGAAAATCCACGGGACCTAGTCCAGATTGAACACCACACTGTATTAAGCCACTACAGACACTAGCCTACTACAAACTAACTTCGGTCTGGATTGTAGTTGAACCCCAATCAATCTCACAATGATTCAAGGTACAGTTGCGCTCCTTACGTCTCTGATCCTAGCAGGATACTACCCACTTGATTCCCTTAGCTGATCTCACTGATGAGTGCCAAATATTGCATATTTATACACCTTTTTATTGGCATTTAACTCATCTTTTGTGCTCAGAAATCAGATATTATCCCAGTTCTCGTATTTTCCTTGTTTTCAAGAATAAATATTTGTACTAATTAATTTTGTGTTTTTAGGTAATAAATAAAGTTCTGAGAAATTGAGGAGCCAAAAGAGCGAAGAATTGGAGACAAGCGTCTATGGAGCATAAAGCCAAAGCCCGCACACGCATCAGTTGCAACCCAACTTACAAGACATGGGCTTGAGCTAGCCATGACCCGGATCCGAGCCCATCCACCCCGAGCCGTTGAGATCTCACCTAGCTACATCCTACGGTCGCTCCTTCACTCACATCAGTTCTCGCTGCACCCGCTCAACACCGAATCGCCCTATACCTATACCCAGTCGAGCAAACCCATTTCTTCTTCCATCTCCTCTTTCTTCTCCCACGACTCCACAGAGAAAAACCCATCCTTCTTCTTCACCTCCCATACCTGTTGCAGAGATCATCATCACCACCACTCCATCTCCAGTCATCATCAGTAGCCACCTGCTCTCCCTCTCTATCTCGAATCATCTCTCTCATAGCTTCTCCAACCCTAGAAGCTAGGTTAGAGATAATTGGAGTTAGGGTTTCACCAACAACCCGCATGGTCGATTCAGAGACGATTGACGGAAGAGACAAAGTTGAGCGACGTGGGTGAGAGAGTATTTTCCTGTTTTTGTTTTGGAGAAATTTAGGGTTTTTGAATTGCATGTATAAATAGGTTTAAGGGGTGTGTGAAAAACCTTATGCCTGGGCTAGCCAGAGCACCAATTTAGATTAATTTGTGTTTTAAATGTGTTTAACCATGTTCTAAGCTTAATTGCTAGGGTTTAGATGAAACCCATAATCAATTGATAAGTGTGGTTCATAATTTGATATTGTTCTTTATTGTGCTATATTGTTTAGGATAAATATAATCTTAACACTCAGCATTTTACTTTCACAGTGTATGCCATGTATGCATTGTAGTTGGATAAATTCTATGTTGACTGTGTTGCAATTCATGCTTCATTGAATGCTATTGATCCTCAGACTAATTGTGCCCTGAGAAGACAGTTAGTGCTTTGGAAAGATACCCTAATTGTGATTAGAATATCCATATGAAGATAGGTTTAATCATCTGAGTAGTGAAAATTGATCTGTGATTAGTTATACTGTGACAAGACAGCTAATACTAGGGGTTAGTTAATTGTCTTAGTTGATAGTAAGCCATCCATTGAGACCCTGGATGAAAGGCAGACTTGCATCTTGTCTGGCATCCATTACAAGGGACAAGAACATTATCGAAAGTGGACTGACTTAGCTAAGATTAGGTGGTGGATTCGACACCCTAGTGCTCTCTATCTGTTTACTATTTACCTTGTTGCTTTAGTTTAGATTCATACAACAACACCTCAGTCGTATCGACACCAACCATATTTGTTACATTTCTTAGAAACTCAGTTAAGCCAAGCCTTAGAATCAACATAAGCCACACAAGTCTTTGTGGGATCGACCTGTACTTGCCACGCCTCCAACAGGCGCTGTGCACTTGCAGTTATAACATGTAGGCATTAAAATCAAATCACTTCCCAAGCCTACCAAGTTTTTGGCGCCGTTGCCGGGGACTAGGCGTGTGCTATCTTGATCCATTGCTTGCTTTGCTGAATTCCAGTTCTCCCTTGTACATATTTACTTTGAATTGTTCTTTGTAACCCTTGATTAGTATAACTTAGTTTAACTCTTGTAAACTCCATCTGTAACTTAGGTATTTTAGTGTAACTTAGCTTACTTCATGTTTATTTCTGTAGATTAATCTGTCATTTGCACCCTGTATCTTGCTCATTGCATGTTTAACTAGTTAACTTAGCAACCTGTGTACACTGCATGATAATCTGCCTTTATTAGTGTAACTTAGTCATTTAAGCTCTGTCCATAACCTGCTTTGCTAGAACCATATCTGTTATCTTGTATTGTTCTACTTGCTAGTGGTTTCTATCTCAGCTCCATAGCATCACTAAACATTGTGTCATCTATTATCATCCTGTGGTTCAATCTTTGCCATAGACATAGTCTGAATTTTGCCATAGCATTAATACTTGCTTTGAATCGTGCAATATTGAGAACTGAAACTCTCTCTTGAGTAACAGGTGCTTGTGATGCTGCTGTGCAACCAAGGGAGAGGAGAAGACCAAGGCGCAGTACCATTGGTGGATTTGCCTAAACCCAGTGTATACTGGCGGTATTGTATCTCAACCCTGCTTGCATGAATGAAAGGATGTTATAGCATGCTTGGGTGTATGATATTCTGTGCATGCCTATGTATAATCTGTGCATGAACTGAGGCCTTGCATGAACTGAGAACTGTCACTTGCTAAGCTTTGTTCACTGCCATTCCCAGTGTTACTCAACATCTGTCCTGTGCTCAGCTCCAGCCCCTGCAGCTGTTGAGCTTGAGTTGCAACTGAGATATCCAATCTGCTGCAAGCCTTGTGTGCCATCAACTGGGCTGGTTGACATCAACTACCCTGAGTTGAGTCCAACAACCCTGAGCATAACCCATCTACAGGGCCTGTGCTGTAACCCTTAGCCTGCATTACTCTGTGCCTAGTGAGCCACCTGCCCTGCACCCTTGAGCATAGTCTCGCGATACCCTCATCAACCAAACCAATTGACTTTACGTGGCATGTAAGCATGTTGTAAAAAGAACTAATATAGTTCATCTCGCATCCGCCTTTGCACCCACTGTGCACATGATTAGTGAAGCAATGAATCGCATGATCACTGATGAAATCTTGAGCATTGATGTCTGCGCATAAGCTGCACTGTGCTGTGCTGTGTAAAACCTGCCAGTGCTGTTTCATTTTTAAAAATTTGTGTGTCTCAGTGCTGTGAACAAACTGTGCTGTGCACCATTTCTGTCTTGTGTTGTGTTGTGACTTACCTGAGCATAAGCCAACCTGGGCTCTGCAACTAGAGCCATCTGCACCCCTGTGTGATCATCGTGAGCCTGTTGCATCAGCATTTTTGCATTTGAATAGTGAGACCTTGAATATCATGTGACTTGTTGAATCTGCTGAGCCATGATCACATGCTGAAATCTTGAGCTCTCCTGTGCTCTGAGCATCACTACTCTGTGCATTATTACTTGAATAAAACTCTTCATCTGCTGCATTTGTGTCTCGGCTCATCACTAGGCTGTGTAAGCTCAAAACATTATCCTCTGAGTTGTGCATTCTCATGTGCACAGTCTGTTTTAGCCCTGCTAAGCATTGCTCATCCCCATTGCATTTGTGCATCTATGAACCAGTCTCTGCATGGCTGGGCCGTTCAGCTGCTGGGCTATACAAAAACCAAACCAGCCCACAAAAACCAAACAAGGAGCCCACATAAGCTGAGCTGCTGGGCTACTTACAAACTTGTTCTCTGCATGAAACTGAAGCCCACAATAAACCAAATCCCACAATGAACCAAATCCCACATAAACCAAAACCCACTTAAACCAAAACTGAGCCCACAACAGCTGTGCATTTGCATAACTTGGGCTTGCATCTGGACTTAACATGCTTGATGTGTGCTAGGCTATTTGAATTTCTAGACCATGTCAGGATTTTGGTCTGCAACTGGGGATGGAAACAAATACATCAGAGAGCTTGCTTACGGGCATGCTTCACAATATGAACCCCCCACAGACCATAGTGATTTTAGGGAATACTATGAACCTTCTCAGGGCCCTGACCTTGAATATTCATACCCTAATCATTATGAGCACATGTATCATCAACCACAGTGGGGAGATGAACAATTCTATACTCCCCCAACTCCTTGTATGCAGTCACTAATGGATAAGCTCATAGAGCAAAACAATGATATACTTGGATGGAAAATGCATGATCATCCCTTCTCTAGTGAACCATGTGCACAAACATATAATGATCACTCATATGAAACATGCATACCCACTATTGAAGACTCTCCGTCACCGAATGACTTTACTTGTTCTTAAGGATGAACCTGAGTCATTTACAAAATGTAGAAAGGGAGTATGCCCATAGTCAACCCACTAATGTTGAATATGAACCTCACCTGGAGGAAAATGAGTTGACTAAAAACTTCAATGCTGTTAATAGAGATGAGTATGCATATTACTCAGAGGATGAATATGATATGTATGAAGAGCATGTTTATGATGAAAATATAGTGGAACCTTTGGGTTCAGAGACGTTAAGCGTCTCTTCTGTGAACCCTATGAATGATACTTCTTCTAACATTCATACATACGATGTTGACTCCGAGTTTGGGTTTGTGCAATTCTTCAGTGAAAGTGAGCATGCTACACAACTTGTTTGTGACTTAAGAAAGGATGAATCTTCTGTTGACACTAATGTTCTTATGGATCATGATAGTATTTTTGTGTCTGATTCCCTACCCATGTCACAATATGTTGCTTCCTCTGATTTGCATATGCATGACACAAAGCTTGTGGATAATGATGATTATGACATGGATATTGATGAATTGTTCTATGCAAGTGAACATGATTTACCTTCTTTTTCCGACCTTAAGAAAGTGTGTGATGGTGCAAATGATCTTATACATGAAAACAACTTAGATGTACCTAATCTCTCTCCTAAGGCACAGATTGAAACTCCTCCACCAAACCTAGGTGTAGTTTGTAACAAAATTGCAAAACCAACTTTTCTGATAGTTCCTAATTTATGCCTAGAGCTTTGTGCTTCCCAAGTCCTCTTGGACCATTTTGCATCAAAGTATAACACTTTTAAGGAGCCACAGTTGGAATGTGTATGTCTGCCTGTTCTTAGCAAAACTCATTTTGAGTTAGACCTAGTGCATGATGTACCTTTAATTTTGCAAGATTTTGTGCTCGAAAACACATCTGTTGACAAGTTTAGGTTTGGGGGTAACTTGTTCACATATGCAATCTTACCTGCACTCTCATGTTATATTTTTGTAAGGCTGTTGATGTTTGTACATATCGTCTTTTGGGTTGATCCTCAACTCTTTAGATTGTTGATGTACGGTGAATTTTCATTGTATATAATCCAGTAGGACTTGTTAATTTTTCTTTTCTTGAATCGGTTGAGTCTTCTTGCGCATATATTATGCTAATCCGATATGATCTCCACTGAGAATGTTGGATTCTAGCCTTGACTAATGAAGCTCTAACCTTGCTCCCGCCGACATACCGGTAATCTTTTCCCTTTTCTCTTATCAGCATAGTTCTCATGGTATGTGACTGTTTAAATTCTTATTATCTGTTGACACATTGAGGACAATGTTTGATTTAGGTTTGGGGGTGCATTTGCATTTGCATATAGAGTTTTTAGTCTTTTATTTTCACAAAAAAAAAAAAAACAAAAAAAAAAAAACTCTTTGTAAATATGTGCATAAAAACCTCCAACTTTTAGAGATTTTAGAGTCACTAGCATGCTTCTAGCTACGTTTACATAGAGAGTCTGACCGAAATAACAGAACTTGGAAGTACTGGAGAACACAATCGGGTTCCTTAGTTGATTAGAGCGTTAAAGTTGAATTTAACCATGCCGGAGGGCGAATTAGGTGCTGTTTAGATATTCGGTAGTAGAATTGTGATCAACCATAGTGGAGACTACCCATTTTTCATCAAGTGAGGCACCAACCTTCAATTTTTTGCAACTTTCTAGAAAAGTCATTAGAGTGTGTGTCACCGTACGTCAATTCCGGGTAGGAATGGCGAGCTACCCAACTTCGCACCACTTTCAGCACTATTTTTGATCTCTTGAGTGCTATTTTTGTCAATCATGAGGGTGACGTTTAAAGATGAAAACTCCTTCTAAATACCGATTTGCAGTTAGCATCTCTCTCTCCCTCTCAACAACATCAACAGATTCATAGAAACACATCATCGTCAGCAAGCGGAGCATCATCAGAATATTTGAAGAAAAGTTGAAATAGTCCAAGGTTTATGTGCAACAAAGAAAAGAAAAGAAGATGAGAATTAGTAAAGTTTATAAAATCAAGACAATACAAGTTTTATTGTTTTATTGTTACTTTCATTTCATGTATGTTAAAAAAAAAAAATATATATATTTTGTCAAGTTTTTGTGAAGTTCAGAAGTTCGTCATCAACAATTGAAGACCGAAGACGTTTCTATGGTTCCTATGAGAGAATGATGTTAATTGCCGATCCGGTGAAAAGGTAAGTGAGTACTCCCACCCTTGCTAATGGTTGATTTCCTTTCTTAGAGATCATCGAAAAAGATTCTTTTTGTCCACACTTCGTGGAGTCTCCGTAAATTATTTCGAAGGTTATCCTTCTCATCTACAACGTGTGCGGGATTTCTCTCTTTATTCCCCCTGCACACATGAGAGACTAAAAAGCGATCTTTTTGAGTGCAATTATCATAAAACCCTATTAGTGAGGCGAAGTCGAGGCTTATGATCACAATCGAACCCGAATTCTTTCATATGGTATGGTTACTTCTCGCTCAAAGACTTAAGGATGAGAATGCGTTCTTTGGTAGTTCTAACTTCTGTTACTAGCATGCGTAAAACTCTATGTCCTCATAGCTTCTTGGATGCTTGAGACTCTTTACACTCTGAAGTTGGAGAAGGTTTAGTGGGTACACCTCTGGTAAACCCTCACGAGACTACAACTCGTCCACTAGGGACACCTAGGGGTTTAAAGGCTTAGTGCATACGCTAAATGTATTCGAGAGACCCGCGACAGGGGTATAGTTAGGATTTCTTAATTTCTGTTTCACTTGAGGACAAGTAAAATTCAGGTTTGGGGGTATTTGATGAGTGCCAAATATTGCATATTTATACACCTTTTATTGGCATTTAACTCATCTTTTGTGCTCAGAAATCAGATATTATCCCAGATTCTGTATTTTCCTTGTTTTCAAGAATAAATATTTGTACTAATTAATTTTGTGTTTTTAGGTAATAAATAAAGTTCTGAGAAATTGAGGAGCCAAAAGAGCGAAGAATTGGAGACAAGCGTCTATGGAGCATAAAGCCAAAGCCCGCGCACGCATCAGTTGTAACCCAACTTACGAGACATGGGCTTGAGCTAGCCATGACCCGGATCCGAGCCCATCCACCCCGAGCCGTTGAGATCTCGCCTAGCTACATCCTACGGTCGCTCCTTCACTCACATCAGTTCTCGCTGCACCCGCTCAACACCGAATCGCCCTATACCTATACCCAGTCGAGTAAACCCATTTCTTCTTCCATCTTCTCTTTCTTCTCCCACGACTCCACAGAGAAAAACCCATCCTTCTTCTTCACCTCCCATACCTGTTGCAGAGATCATCATCACCACCACTCCATCTCCAAATCATCATCGCAGCCACCGCTCTCCCTCTCTATCTCGAATCATCTCTCTCATAGCTTCTCCAACCCTAGAAGCTAGGTTAGAGATAATTGGAGTTAGGGTTTCACCAACAACCCGCATGGTCGATTCAGAGACGATTGACAGAAGAGACAGCGGATTGAGCGACGTGGGTGAGAGAGTATTTTCCTGTTTTTCTGTTTTGGAGAAATTTAGGGTTTTTGAATTGCATGTATAAATAGGTTTAAGGGGTCTGTGAAAAACCTTATGCCTGGGCTAGCCAGTGCACCAATTTAGATTAATTTGTGTTTTAAATGTGTTTAACCATGTTCTAAGCTTAATTGCTAGGGTTTAGATGAAACCCATAATCAATTGATAAGTGTGGTTCATAATTTGATATTGTTCTTGATTGTGCTATATTGTTTAGGATAAATATAATCTTAACACTCAGCATTTTACTTTCACAGTGTATGCCATGTATGCATTGTAGTTGGATAAATTCTATGTTGACTGTGTTGCAATTCATGCTTCATTGAATGCTATTGATCCTCAGACTAATTGTGCCCTGAGAAGACAGTTAGTGCTTTGGAAAGATACCCTAATTGTGATTAGAATATCCATCTGAAGATAGGTTTAATCATCTGAGTAGTGAAAATTGATCTGTGATTAGTTGTACTGTGACAAGACAGCTAATACTAGGGGTTAGTTAATTGCCTTAGTTGATAGTAAGCCATCCATTGAGACCCTGGATGAAAGGCAGACTTGCATCTTGTCTGGCATCCATTACAAGGGACAAGAACATTATCGAAAGTGGACTGACTTAGCTAAGATTAGGTGGTGGATTCGACACCCTAGTGCTCTCTATCTGTTTACAATTTACCTTGCTGATTTAGTTTAGATTCATACAACAACACCTCAGTCGTATCGACACCAACCATATTTGTTACATTTCTTAGAAACTCAGTTAAGCCAAGCCTTAGAATCAACATAAGCCACACAAGTCTCTGTGGGATCGACCTGTACTTGCCACGCCTCCAACAGGCGCTGTGCACTTGCAGTTATAACATGTAGGCATTAAAATAAAATCACTTCCCAAGCCTACCACTCACCCACAACTAAGAGTTGCTACGACCCAAAGTCGAAGACTTTAATAAATAAATTTGTATCACACAGAAAAGTCTACGATAATAGATAAATCTGTCTCCCACAGAAATACCTACGAGTTTTGTTCCGTCTTTTGATAAATCAAGGTGAACAAGAACCAATTGATAACCCGGACTTATATTCCCGAAGAATAGCCTAGTATTATCAATCACCTCACAATAATCTTAATCGACGCGGCGAAAGAAGATATTGTGGAATCACAAACGATGAGACGAAGATGTTTGTGACTACTTTTATATCTTGCATATCAGAGATATTAATCTCAAGCCAATCGTTACGATTGTACTCAAAACGATATAATCAGCAAGTCAGTTTTGCCACTCCGGAGGGTCAGGCCGGCGTTTTGACAAAGAAACTCTTTGAGGATAACCCTTGTGGTCCTAACGAGCTCATCGTGGCAGCGGGCCAACTCGATGATGGGCTTCGCCTTCCTCTGTACTGCCAACTAGATTCCTTTCAGTACGAGGTACTCACTATGCTTAATCCTCAGCGAGCTATATTCCAGCCCAATGGTAATTTTTATAGGATCGCGCGAGAATGTTCGCGGCGAAGCCAAAGCAAGATTACTGAGCACGAGTTGAACGAGTTCATCCCGTCTCAGAGGGAGTTGTATACACCTGCGACCTTCGTGGAGAACTATTGGTGCCAACAGTCCGGTACCTTTGAGGGCTTTAAATTTGGATTTTTTAGGTCTCGGAAACCTCTCCGAGGTCCTACTCTTATGTCTAATTTAGATCCTCCCAATCCCAGCCAACTTACACTTCGCAAGACTCATGATCCCAAGTGGTTTTTAGCTCCTCTCTGCATTGTGGGGCCTTACATCTTTGGCTGGAATGAGACTGGCGATGTTCTTCCTGGGATTCCCGAGATGCATAATCATCTGCTTCCTTATAAGCCATGGGTACTTAAATGGATCCCTCCTCGTAGGCGTTCATCACAAACTGCTCGAGCTATTGAGGATGCTAAGGTAGAAAATATTGTCTTATCGTTTAACGTATATATACCTTGCCCATGTTTTATGCCTTAGCGTCTGACGCTGCTTGATTGTGTTGGCAGAGGAGGAGGGTTGCTGATGGATCTTGGCCATCTAATGCTCCTGTGGAGGTTGAAGAACATGCTTTGGAGGTTGATATTGGTGCATTTTTTGGTGAGAATGAGATGGTGGATCTTGGTGATGCATTCTTTGATAATCTTGCCAAGCCTTGTTAGATGATCCTACCAATCCCGATGGTACTGCTACCTTATCGGATGTGAGGATTCCCCAGGCGAGTAATCTCGATGATAAGGGTGTTGTTCCCGATGTAGGTACTCGGGTTGGGGGTGGTGTTGGTGATATTGTTCCTGTGATTCCAATTGGTGGTGGTGTTGGCACTGGCGTGCCAAGTACTTTTGCTGGTGGCTTTCCTTCTGCTCCAGTGGGTCCTTCTAGTTCATTTTTGGTGGAGGATCCGAGGCGATGAAGATGCTATGCTCGGATCAGTACGCTCGGCTGAGTGAGGACAAGCAAGCTCGTATCTTAACTTCTTTGTCTAAATCCGCTCAGCAGCAGCTTGTGCAGGCGGTATGTATCGAAACTTGGCTACATTTGTAATAGTATGTAATTTAATGTTGCCCCGGTTAAATCTTTTTCTAACTGGTGATGTTGTCTGGTTTACTAGAGCAACAATCTTAGGGTTGGTATGCTTTCCGAGACTCGTGTTGCTAAGAAGAGAACCGGAGCTGCAAAGCACGAGATCCAGAATTTGCGTCTCGCCGTGGAGATGGCTAAGCAGGAGGCCTTGTCCTTTCGCCAGGATAAGAAAGAGTTGGAAGGTATTTATCTTCTTCTTTTTTCTAGTTTTGTTTTTTGTTGTTTTTTTTTCCCCCAACTCCATAGTAGGTTCTAAAGTTCTGAATTAGTCCCTCTATTGGTAGCCACCGTCAAACATTTGGAGGAGGTGATAGATAATACTGGTCATAGGCATGCTAGGGAACTTTGTAATTTAAAGCTCGATGTGAGCTCTCGCCAGTGTAAGATTGATTCCCTGGAACATGAGAACGCACAACTTCGGAGAGATGTGGATGTTCATCGGGATCGCATCGTTGAGCTTCGTGCGATGTTAGATAAAGCTAAGCAGGTGGTTGTAGCTCGTTCGGATGAGATCAAGCTACTCCGAAACCAGAGGGATGGGATGATTGAGTGGCAGTCCGATCATATGCCCCTGCTGGTGCAGGCAGAGGATGATAGAGAAGAGTTGATGCGTCTTAAGTGAGATTTTGTTCTTCTTTAGAAGGAGCGTGATAGACACATGTTATCGTGCCCGGCTGGTGACGCTGCTATAACTCCTGTTGAAGCACGAATTAGTGCTTTAGATAATCAAAAGTCCCAAGTGGAACAGACCTTAGCTTCTGTTTTGATCGAACATGAAGGTTGCCTATTAGCGGCTTTTGGTTTTATATATCTCATGCTTTGTAAGTTGTCCTTTGTATTGTGAAAAGACGAGGGTACCCAAATACACCATAATATTTTATTTTCATCACAACCTATACAAGACCCACTGTGTATAAACCTCTTGGAGCAACAATCACTCAAGGAATATTTCAACACAATGTCCACTTGAAATAGGGTTAGTCCGAACTGGCCTAACACGTGAATAATTATATCAGACAAGTGGAGAAATCCAATACACTTTGTGTGATCGTCTATGGATATGAAATCGAGACAATACAACAACAAAGTGTTCACTTGATAATAGTACGGTATAACCGAAACCTTATAAGATAAGTATCAAGTGCCTAGTTAACATACAAGTGGAATTACTTTAATTATAATATAAAAATAATTATAATGCGGAAATAAAGTAAAGCACACACCAGAATTTTGTTAACGAGGAAAACTACAATCTTGTAGAAAAACCACGGGACCTAGTACATATTTGAATACTCAATGAATTAAGACGCTACAAAAAGTAAACCTGCAAATTCGTGTAGACAATACTAAGTAAACTAAAATCCTAGTTACTCAGCTTCAACAGTATTCTTGTCTTGACAATATCTAGCAGAACCGAAGTTCTCAATAGATATTTGATATCGTATATCCTAGCGATAATGGAGTTCTCTTTAGGACTAAATCTAGTATATATATCTTCTTAATGAATCACATAAACTTCTTCTTCAAATCTTCAAAGTCTTCAGTCTTCGATTTAATCTTCAAAGTAACAATCTGTAAAAAAAAACTTGATTCCTTATTGATTTGTCGCACAGAGCGAGTCTGTTAACAATGGAAAATTAATGAATCTATCTTACGGATCTAGAATAACTTAGATCCGTAGAAACGTTAAATCTTTGATCTAGTTTGAGTGAGCCTTATATCAGAAGAGAAGGTTCTCAAGAATAAACAAACTAGGTGCAATCAAAGTTCAAGCATCGTTAGCCAATCAAATCCGAAAACACAAGATAAACCGCAATTATCTAGTTTCCCACCAACGGTACTAATAGAGCTTCTCAATCCCAAAGAAGACTTTAAACTGAGCGTCCTTAAGAGATTTCGCCTAATTAGGCTACTCTCCTCTCCGAATAGGGGGCTTCACCAGTAACAACACAACCGAGGAAGTTTGCTGTCACGAAGGATTAGTTTGCTAGAAATGCAAACTTCAAGTATTTATAGACAAGGAAGTTTGGACACCAAGGAATTTCCAAAACCGAAAATATTCTCAAGATATGCAATATATTCCAAATTCGGTTTCCATAATTCCTGGAAATGCTCTGTCCAAAATAATGACCGAAAATCTCTTTGGAAAATCTTCAACTAGTAAATGCACATTACTAATTCTCGTTTTCCTAAAATAAAATTAAAAACCTTAAATAAAAGATTCTTAACTTATTTATGTTTCGATCCTGGGATTTTCTTCCTTTAGCTATTAAGGAATAACTTTGAACAATTAAAGATAAGCGTTACTGCACATGTTCAAAGTATGTCGACATCCTTAATCTGTAAGTCCTTTTTCATACTTACAATCTTGAAACCGATTTGCCACACTTCCAAACAAGTTTAGAATTGCTTCATCTGACTTTCAATAACTATGTTATTGATCAAGAACACTCAATCACCAATCATGGGTTTAACGGTTCTACCAAAACAAGTTTCGGTTCTACCTCCATGTGAGTACTGTGCATAGTCACACTAGCTTCCAAAAATTAGGTTGACTAGGTACTAGGATCGGTTCCCCACATATATATGATATCTAACTTGAATGTGTTGCACATGTCCATAGGATCGGTTCCCCTTTGCCTAAAACCGTGTTGCACATGTCCATAGGGTCGGTTCCCCTTTCTGCTAAAACATGTTGCACCTCATACAAGGATCGATTCCCCTTTGTGATGTGTTGCACCTCTTACTAGGATCGGTTCCCCTTTACCCAGAGTCGGTCTTACACAAAATCACAAACTTGATCATACCATCTCAGGTGATTACTTAGGATCGGTTTCACTAATAAAAGTCATACCAATACATAAGTCAGGCCTTTGTGAATAGTTTTACCAAGAACACAAACAAGTCATGAGCGGTTATACTAATCACACATATTGGTTGTTCACAAGATATGCAATGAATAACAATACCAATAACGCCTGGCGATTTCCTTTTCGATTCACAAAACAAGTTCATGAATTTACTTCCTTAAAACACATGCAAAACATTGTTTCCTAGGATGAAATCCCCACCTCATACCCATACATAATCACAATAACATTTAAACGATTATGTCGATGTCTTATCTATAAAGTTTAATGGTTAAGCAATAAACCTCGTATTGTATTCCTTAATACTATGTCTATCTAGAGTGTTTATGCTTTGCAGTTTTGTTTTCAATATGCAAGACTTGAAAGATACATTAGGGAATGAAACAGTTCAAGTCAAATATCATGAACCTCAAGTGGAAGGATGATGTTGTCGTTGTAGCTTCTTACTTCTTCACTTCTTCAAGTCTTCGCAATACTTGTAATGTCTCATATCCTAATATTTTCAAGCTAACCTATATGAAGTTGACTCTAGTACATAATCAAGCGACTCTTCAAATGAGTTTTGATTCAATAAAATATGACAACCAAACTTGACATACCAGCGCTTGGTGGGTTCAACCGAGCTATGCTCTAACATATTGACTGTCTCTTTTTATTTCTTTTGCATAGGCTCGTAAGCGCAATGCAGAGTTGGAGAAGCATTTGGAGGAAGTAAAGGCAACAAAGCAGAGTCTTGATGAAGAGTGGTGTGGTTTTGAAGTTGTTTGTAAAGTGGTAGTAAAAGTTCGTTCAACTCGGGCTTGTAAATGTTTGATTTAAGAAAATACTAAAAACCAAGAAAATAAATACAAAAGATTGTCACAATATCGAGAGATACTAAGACTTCGGATTCCACCATTAATCACATTCAGTTGGTTCATATAATGACTCATAACCATTCTAGCTCTTTTGTTGACTCTTTTCTTTGCTAAAAGTAGATTTCTAAAATATTAGATGTAAATCACAAGCATGGTGTATCAAAAGATCTTACGTCTAAGCATACACCATCAAACGAAATCACAACTAATTAGTGAAAATCAATTAAAATAAGTGCAAAAAGTCTTAAAGAATCAATTATAGTTACCAAACATTTGTGATAAGGCTTCCTCCGTCGTCCCAGTGATGGGGTTTAGCTCATGATATCAAACACTCGCTTAAAATAATAATACATAGCTCAAAGAGTGTTTTTATTGGAGAAATTTATGAGAAAAAGAACAAAACAACGAAACTGCAACAGTTATAAACGTTACAGATAAAATGTTACGAAGATAATAGAAAAAATAAGACTGCTGATTTAAGACTGCCTCCTGTGTCGTGATATTACGATATTTTTCTACGACTGTCCTTAGCAGCACAAAGTTCTTCGTCTTCTTCTTCTTCCTGCAGCAGCAGGAAACTCAGTGCAGCTCCCTGGTCTTCTCTGCAACTACCCCAAGGCCTCCGTCCGAACCCCTAAACTCTCGACACCCTCTCTAGGACTCGAACAGACCTTTTTATACACAACAGGGTAATTAAATCCCGAAAATCTCTTCTCTTTTCTTCCAAGCAAAGCTACGGGTTATTCCCTTTTTTTTTCTCTACTCTGTGTACGCGTCTTCTTCTATTTTCTCGCAACCGAACCTTCTACGAATCCTGTTATGGTTTAACAGGCTTAGACCAACCCAAATCCGTGAAGAAACCCATGAAAATCTCATTCAAATTCTCGCCTGAAAAACCGAGAAAAGTCCCAGCCCCTGTTTAACGAAATCCGGATTATCCAGCCCAAGTTATTCGATCAAAAACATCATAACATACCTGTTTAGTTAATTCAAGTCCATCCCATTAAAATTTGGTGATTGAATCTCGTTAATACCCATTCGAAAATCCAACCCTAATCTGCAACTTCGCTGCCACTAGTTTTCCCGCATTTTTTTGCATTTGAAATTTGGATAAGATGACCTCCCCCTATCCAGTTTAGGGGTGCGAATAGAATGTGGTCGCCCCTTAATAATTTGGTTACCCCTTATCCAAATGAGGGGTCCGAATAGTAATTTTCTCCCACGAGCGCAAATACCACTTTTTGGGCCAATTTTCCCGCAAAAGCTTATTTCTCCAAAAATACCTACAAAAACATAAAAATCCATAATAAATACAAAATCGAGCACTAACAATATATACAATTGAGATTATATCAGACACAAAAATGTGTCTATCAAAGAGCTCAATGAATTGGTGAGTAACCATGAGGAAGAGCTGGAGGCTGAACGTGCTGATAAGAATAAGAACCTGAGCAATCTCCATGTTGAATATAAATTTATGATGACAAATGCATGCAAGGCTATCGTCCTTCGTGAGCGACAAAGGGTTGCTGCTGCTGTCAATGTTGTGATTCATCCTCCGCCTGTTGATTCCGAGCCCGAGCAAGTTTCTCCTGATACTGCCGCGGACGAGGATCGGATGGACACTGATCAAGGTGTTCCTGGTGATGGGCAGGCTTAAGCTCTTCAGTTCTTTGCTTTCTTAAGAACTTCTTCTTTCTTCTTTTTGCGTGTTACACCCCATGCTGTTTTTGAGGTTATGCTTAGAAAAACATTGTTTAGTACGCCCTCGTGCTCCTTGCGAGGTAATGTTTGAATTTGGTTGATTAGTTAGTATTGTTAACCAAGTCCTCTGTTGCGTTGGAGGCATTATTTTGTTAATGATACTTTTGCTAAGTCCTCATATGTGGGAGGCAATGATACTTTCTTTTGAAGTAGTTGTTTATATGGATAATAATTTCCTTTGCTAGATTATACGTTTATTCTTGTGGTTCTAAGGGAGGTTTTGTGTATGATGTTGGTCCAACCATGGGTGACAAAGCCAAGGAGTGATCAATTCCTTGATTGGATAGGGCATCTCTTAAGGTGTTGGACTTTGAGGATATCACATTCCCTTTCTCGCCTTAGTCTGGTGCCTTCATGGGCTTGGTTTTTGAATAGTGTCCAGTTTAGGTTACACTTCCCCCTTGGTTGAGTGATCAAATGTTTGATTCACTTTCTATATAACCGTGTTTTGGAGGGGTAATGTCTCGGTCAAGTGATTCTTGCCTTAGCCAAAGGTAAGTTCCTTGATTCTGGACATCTCCTGTTATGGCATGACATCATCCGATTTCGTGATCGTGATGGCATTACCTTAGGTCTATTTCCGTCTTAGGAGGTCAGGGTGTCCCCCGCTTCATCTTGCTTCGTTTGGCTAGATGGCATTGCCTTAGGTCTGTGTCCGTCTCGGGCAGCTTAGGTATTTTACCCGCATCATTCATTGTGGAATGAAAGATGTGGCTAGCACCATGCCATAATTTAACGAGCTTTGTTTATAATGCAAATGAGATATGATTATGCTACATGTGAGTACAAAGAAAAAGAAAAAAGAAAGTAAAAATTAAAGCGAAAAACAGCAAGCAAAATGACCGGTTGTCAGCCGAGCAAAAATAATTTCACTTTCTTACTCACTAAATATAAATGAAGTACAAGGTAAGGAAGAGTTCGTTTCCACAGAGAGGCAATTGTTGTTATGCGATTTT
>JAJJWW010018033.1:0-13808 GCA_023531295.1 Papaver armeniacum | reverse complement strand
CCGGTGATTGGTAGGCCTCTAGAAGTGTATTTATTTATGACCTACTTGTAATACCGCAAGTGCACGGCGTCTATCTGGAGACGCGGCAAGTACGAGTCGATCCCACAAGGACTTGTGGTGCTTATGTTGATCAAGGCTTGCTAGCTCGAATTCAAGTGAGTATGTAACATAAAAGTTTGAGTGTCGATGCGGCTGAGATTTAGTCGTGACTCTAAACTAAGGAGCAAAACAGATTATAGCTAATTGAAGGGCACTAGGGTGATTGCATTCACCCTCCAACCTTATGCTAAAGCAATTTTCCTATGGTTATGCTCTTGAGCTTCACATGAAGGTCTCGGTGGATATCCATCAGTCGATCCACTATCTCCCCTAGTATGGAGTGTCTTCTTACGGTACACTCCATCACGGAGTCAAAGCTTACAATTAACTACTAATCCTAATCATGTTATAGAGCTGCACAAATAAATCCAAAGGCCAACTACTTGACATAAGATTAGGGGTTTCAACAACACCCTAGTTAATTACTTAGAACATGATAGAAATACAAATTAAACACAAGTAAAGCTAATTGACGCACTGGCTAACCCAGGCATGACTAAAATCATCTTCTCCCCCTTCTATTTATACATGCAAACATATCCCTAAAAACCAAACCCTAAATTTCTCAAAAGTAGAAATTAAATGAAAAATAGAGTACCCATACTCTCTGAATCGCTTTCCTCTTATGTCAATCGGCTCTGCAACTCCATGCTTCGACTGTGGTGAAAACCCTAGTTCTAGTTTTTATACGAGTTAGCTTCTAGGGTTGGAGAAGCTAAGAAAGAGAAACCTAGACCTAGAGAAGGGTGCGTGCTGCTAGAGTTGTTGGTCGTGGTGATGGTGTGTCGGGGTAAGGTAAGGTGGTGATGGAGGCGGAGGCGCGAGCTGCTGCTGCGTGAGAGTGACGGAAGAGGAGAAGAAAGAGAAGAAGAAGAGAGGAATGGTCCGCTCGAGTGGGGGTATAGGGTTAGGTAGGCTGTGGTGTGAGGCGGGGCAGCGAGCTTTGATGAGGCCGATGGAGCGAGCGTTGGATGAGGAGTAGGTGATCCGAAGCAGTGAGGGATTTGGAGCGATCTCGGTGTTGCACGGGAGCAGCGATCTTCGATGCACATTGAGGCGGCGACCGTTGGATGTAGGCGAGGAGATCTCAATGGCTCGAGTGAGCGGGCTCGGATCGGGTCATGGGTAGCTCTAGCCCAAGTCTTCCTTGTTGGGTTGCAACCGATTTGCGCGCGGGCTTTGGCTATTTGCTCCATAGATGTTTGACTCCAATTCTTCGCTCTTTAGCTCCTCGGTTTCTCAGGACTTTATTTATTACCTAAAAACACAAAATTAATTAATACAAATATTTATTCTTGAAAACAAAGAAAACACGAGAATGCGGGATAATATCGATTTCTAATCGCAAAAGATGAGTAAAATGCCAATAAAAAGGTGTATAAATATGCACTATTTAGCACTCATCAAATACCCCCAAACACTGAATTTTACTTGTCCTCAAGTGAAACAGAAAATAAGAAATCCTAACTATACCCACGTCGCAGGTCTCTCGAATGCATTTAGCGTATGCACTAAGCCTTTAAACCCCTAGGTGTCCCTAGTGGACGAGTTGTAGTCTCGTGAGGGTTTACCGAGGTGTACCCACAAAACCTTCTCCAACTTCGAGTGTAAAAGAGTCTCAAGCATCCTAGAAGCTATGAGGACATAGAGTTTACGCATGCTAGTAACATGAAGTTAGAACTACCAAAGAACGCATTCTCATCCTTAAGTGTTGAGCGAGAAGTAACCATACCATATGAAAGAATTCGGATTCGATTGTGATCATAAGTCTCAACTTCTGCCTCACCATTAGGTTTTATGATAATTTCCTCAAAAAGATCGTTTTTTAGTCTCTCTCATGTATCTGAGGCGGGGAAGTAAAAAAGAGAAGAAAATCCACCTTTATGCAAAGTAAGGATAACCTTAAGAAATAAATCAGGAGACTCCACAGGAGAAAGTGTGGACCAAGAATCTTTTCATTATCTCTAAGAAAGGAAATCAACCATTGGCAAGGGGTGGGAGTACTCTACTCACTTCTCACCGATAAACAGTCACTCCTCTAACTCTCTCTACTTAAGACCAAGGCAATCTTCGATCTTGGTCTTCATCTTCCTTGTGAACACAAACTTCACAAAACTTGACAATTTTAACTTTCTACTCAAATTCCTTGTTGTTGGATTTTCTTCTTGAACTCTCTTTACCATGGTGGTAGCAAAAATAAACTACAATTTTTTTTTTTTTTTTTGATTGAATTAGTAAATAAAAATACAAATAATGACACAACTAACTCCATGGACAAAGGACTTTATCATTCAATTTTTCCACAACTTGTATTGTCTTGATTTTATAAATTTTATTAATTCTCATCCTATTTTCTTTTCTTTGTTGCACATAAACCTTGGACTATCTCAACTTTTCTTTCAATATTCTGATTCTGCTCCGGTTGCTGACGATGATGTGTTTCTATGGGTCTTGCGATTGAGAGAGAGAGTGATGCTAACGACAAATCGGTATTTAGAAGGAGTTTTCATCTTTAGACGTCACCCTCATGATTGACAAAAACTAGCACTCAAGAGATCAAAAGTAGTGCTGAAATTGGTGCGAAGTTGGGTAGCTCAACATTCCTACCCGAAATTTACGTATGGTGACACACACTCTAACAGCTTTTCTCAAAAGTTGCAAAAAATTGAAGGTTGGTGCCTCACTTGATGTAAAATGGGTAGTCTCCACTATGGGTGATCACAATTCTACTACCGAATATCTAACAGCACCTAATTCGCCCTTCGGTATGGTTAAATCCAACTTTAACGCTCTAATCAACTAAGAAACCCGATTGTGTTCTCAGGCACTTCTAACTTTTGTTATTTCGGTCAGATTCTCTATGTAAACATAGCTAGAAGCATGCTAGTGACTCTAAAATCTCTAAAAGTTGGAGGTTTTTACAAAAAGAGTTTTATGAATTTTTGAATTTTTGAATTTTTTTTTTTTTTTTTTTTTTTTTAAAATTAAAAGATAAAATAAAAGACTAAAAACTCTAAATGCCAATGCACCCCCAAACCTAAATCAAACATTGTCCTCAATGTGTCTACATATAGAAAAATTTAAACGAGTCACATACCGAGAGAACTATGCTGATAAGAGAAAAGGGAAGAGATTACCGGATGTCGGCAGGAGCAAGGTTGAGCTTCATTCGTTAAGGCTAGAATCCAACATTCTCAACGGAGATCATATCGGATTAGCACAAAATATGCACAAGAAGACTCAACCGATTCAAGAAAAGAAAAATTTAGCAAGTCCTACTGAATTATATACAAAAATTTACTAACAATCTAAAGAGTTGAGGGTCAACCCAAAAGATAATGTACAGAAACATTAACATTCTTACAAATATAACATGAAAATGGGCTTTGGTTTATGTGGGAATTTGGTTTATGTGGGTTTCAATTTGGTTTATTGGGATTTGGTTTGTTTGGGAATGTTCAGCCCAGTTGCTTTTTGAATTTGTTAAGCCCAGCTGAATAGGTGTATTTCAGCCCAGATGATGTGGGATGAGTTGTGTACAGCCCAGCAGCTGAACTTGTGTGGGCTGAAAGTTTTGTTTGTGCAGAGACTGGTGCTGATGGAGTTTGTGGGCTTCAGTTTAGGCTGGCAAGTTAGCAGCCCAGAAGTTGTGCAAAGCCTAGGATATGTGGGCTTAAGTCTGTGCAGAAACAGAGCCCAGTTAGGGTGACAGGTTAACAGCCCAGGTGTACAGTGGTTGGGGTTTGGCTCAGTTTTGATCTCAGTTTGTTGCACAGGTTGTGTGCAACTCAGGTTATGCACAATTTGGCAGAAGAACAAGCACAGGGCAGCACAAACTCATACATTTTATCATTACTAAGCACAAAAACTCAAAAATTAACACACCAATCTTTGGACCTAAGCACAGGCATTCACAGCACAGCAAAAGAAAAACACAAATTCACAAAAATATGATACAGCACTTGGCAGGATGCAGTGCAGGGTAGCTTATGCAACAACACTATCTATATGCACAGAACAAAAACTTTTTGCCACTCAGTTCAGCCAAAGCTGGCAGTCTACACAGCACAGCTGATGCACAGAGTGTCAAAAGGGACACATCACAGCTCTAAGTTAACAGCCCAAGTTTGTGCAAATGCACAGTTTGGTCAGGACAATCACAGATTAGGTGCACAGATTGCAGTTCAGGGTCAAGGTGCACTCACAGCATAGCTCAGCAAGTGAGAGTTTATGCACAGGTTTTCACAGCACAGAAATTGCAGGTCAGATGGTTACAGCCAAGCTCAGGGTTTGCTCAAACTTGTAGCTTCAGGGGGCTAGCAAGTTAACAGAGTAGAGCAATACTCTTGGGTGAGCTTAGGGTTTGCAGCTCAAGGTACAGGGCTTTGTAAGGCTCAAATTATCATGCTTAGCATTAGGCACAGGTTATCACATGAGCATGAACATGGATCAGTTGACAGGGTTTTACAGATGCACTAGTTCTCACAAATGAGCAATGCTTAGGATGGGTCTCAAGTGCCTAAACCCTCATTCAAATGCTACACAATCACACACACAATAGTGATGCCAGATCTGAGATGCAACAGAAAAGCATTTTTCAACACATAAACAATACCCACAGTCTCAACATGCTCAGGGGTTTGTCAACTGGGCTTGTAACAAATTTGGAAACCTCAGCTGTGGCTCACAAGCTCAGGGTATCAACAAATCACAATGTCAGCAGGGATCTGAGTATGTTTTTTCAAAAATTTCAGAGCATAAAGTTTAGCATGTGACTTGGCCTTTACAAGTGGAACTGGTTAGCTAGTGAAAATAGATGAGCCTCTGGCAAATTATAAAGCATACAAGGTTTTCCAATTAGCTTGGTTCAACAGGTCATGTATAGAGAGCCCAAGGGGAGGAGCATGCAAGGGTGACAGTCAGGGTAGAGCATTAATAAGTTTGGCTATCAGACTACCATGCAGTATGCAACTCAGGGTGACTAGCTATGGGAAGATTGGTTAGGCTCAGGGTTTACAAAGCACAGCAAAAATCACAGGGTATTACACTAGTCAGGTAGCAGAGGTTTAGTGCTTTGCAAGGTTCCAGCTATCATGCATTCAGGGTTTGCAAAATGGTTTATGCTTAGGGCTCAAGCATGCATTCAGCTATGAAGGAGCCACTCACCTGACTCCTATAAGTTGCAGTGGTTGCTCAGTTGCACCACAAGCACAGCCGTACAGCAACAGAGTTGCACAGCACAGGTTGGTACCTCAGGTTCTGCGCCTTTTCTTTGGTTTCCCTGGGCTGGTTCAGCTGCTCCACAGTAGCACAGGGGGTACCTGCTCTAGCTCAATGAAGATTTTCAGTTCTCAGATTTGTACAGTTATAACAGAGATATGTATCTGAGAGTAACTTGGACTGAAAGGGATCAAAATTTACAAATTACACTAAGTTACACAAGAACAAAAGGAAACTATAGATGTAATGATGCAATGGCAGAGTGCAATAAAGGATGCAGAAATGAATGAAAAATTAACAAAAATAGATGCAAGTAATAAAGGATGCAAGGGATGGTTGAAATAACTAAGTTACACTAACACAGAGTTAAAGATAACAATGCAAGGCATATATACAGGGTTGAAAATCAGTAAAGCTTAGCCGAAAATCACAGGGCACACGCCAAGTCCCCGGCAGCGGCGCCAAAAACTTGGTAGGCCTTTAGAAGTGTATAAAATTTAAGCCTACATGTTATAATCCGCAAGTGCACGGCGTCTATCGGAGACGCGGCAAGTACTGGTCGATCCCACAAGGACTTGTGGTGCTCTTATGTTGATCAAAGGGCTTACTAAAGCTGAATTCGGGTGATGGTAATGTAACACAATGGGTTTGTGCCGATACGGCTAGATTATGAAATGTGACCCTAAACTAAGGCAAAGAAGTAAATAGATAGAGATACTAGGGTGTCGAATCCACCACCTAAACTCAGCTAAGTCAGTTCAACTTTGATCATGTTCTCGTCCCTTATAATGGCAAGTCTGCCATTCATCCAGGGTTTCAATGGATAGCTTACTATCAGCTAATGTAATATTCGTCCCAATTTTTGAGGATATTTTTGTCATTTTCCTAGTAGGGGTAAAATAGTCTTTCTTTAAAAAAAAAACTATATAATTTTTATTGGACTTGCCTTGGTGTCGTATCTACTGTTTTTCTTGCTTAGTGTGCCCATATATAAGAAGTATACATAAAATATTAAATTAATGCCTTGATATAAATATCTAAATATATATTAAGATCTATTCTCCAGGCTTATTGGTAACTAGTTTTAGTGGTCTAATGTGGACACTTGTCAAAAAATTATTGGGCAAATTTAAAATATAATAAGTAATTACGCAGTGAAAGGGAAACTAATGTCATATAATCGATTATTCTTTTATGATTCTCGACATGCAAAAACGTGGTCTCTTGAGGTGGATTTTCATTTTTATTCATCTTATCATGATGGCATGTTATAATTTGTCGATATTTCAGATTACTCTCTCGTGCGGCTTTAAAGCATTACTGGATCTTGACTAAGCTCAATTGTCACTGAAAGTGAAGTTCCATGCTAAATCGCTCAGAAGAATTAAGGCTGACGCAGGGATTAATCCCCACCACACCGTGTATATATAGGTTAAGTGAATGTTTGTAAGGCAAAAAGAAAAACTCTGTAAAGTATCTTTAAAGTAAGAAGAAAGGGTATATGAAGCAGAAAAACAAAACTAGAGAACTAAGTTTTGTGAGAGAATCTTGCGATATTTAGATCATAAAACGCAAAAAGGAAAAGCGTTAGTTGACGTGAGGAGCTTGGGTCTCTTTGGATCGGTATTTGGCATCGTTTTCTTTAGGATTATTGGTAGCATTTGAGGTAGGCGCAACACAATCAAAAACCTTCTTTTTATTTAAGTTTATTTTAATTAATTTATTTTGCAAGTTTTCATTAATATATGAATGATAATCGATGTTGTGAGTATGATTATGAATGTTGGGCTGCGGTCCATAGATTGTGATTCTTAAAAACAACTTTGATGGGATACTAGATATCCTCGGGAACGGTTTGTTTCCCCTAAATCCCACGTGGGCCCACGGGGCGGCAGTTGATTGAATTTATTTTTGTTTATGGATGAGGTGTTTCATGTGTTTTGCCGGTGTTGTTAATCATGTTAGATGCTCTTAATATGAATTGAAAAATATTAAGCAAAATGTTTTGTTTGTTTCTTTACCTATCGGGTGTCACAACTCACGCCGTATGACAAAAATTCCAGATTTGATGCATGACAAGGAGTTGATCAACTTGGAGCCTAGAGAATGATTAGAGATGTCTAAAGTTATCATTTATGCCTAAAATTCTATTTTTAAGATGTAAATAATCTTAGTTTGAATCTTTGTAAAAAATATTGTATGATGTTTAGTTGACCGATCTTCATTTTTAAATTAGCAACATGTTTTGATATGATTATTTTTGTAATAAATGAAAACATCTTAAAGATAAATTGATAAAAATTTATAGAATTTTAAGGTTGTATAACTATTTTAAAATAATTCTTTATACGGGTATTAAATCCGTAAAATATCTCGATTTATTTTAAATGTCTTATAAAAATCCTATTAAGAGCTATTATATATTGGTTTTAGATTCAGTGTCCCACAGAGGAATTATCATATATGTTTTATCTTTCTAAAGTGACAGGACTCATCCAATTTTTGAATTGTGTGCGATTTAATATACTTTTTCTAAAGCAGTGTCACGGTGTTGAATTTTAGGTGCTAGTCAACTACATGTTTGACCATGGTCTTAGGAAATTAAGTGTCAAAAATTATGGAAAATTGATATATAATAAAAGTTTCAATCAGTATTGTATCTAGTATAATTATCATAAATTTTGGAGCTCGTATGAATCACCTTAAAATTCTAGGAATCTACCTTGGTCAGTTTCTGTTTTACAATTTGGTATTTGAAATATTTATTATTAATTAAGTCTTAAATCTTGAACGGTGTTAATATTTTTATTTGAGGACAAAAATGTGTTTTCTTCTAGTGGCTTTAAAATTAGGTTAAATCAACGGTTAGATCTTCCTAATGAATTTTTTGAGTATTCAGTTGCGATAAAATTCTCAAAACGAACATGAATTAATTAAGCCCAAATGAATTACTTAAAGAGCTTGGGCTTAGTAGCGAGCTTCGGCTATGGTATCCAAGTAGCACTTCAGGTTTTGGGCAATGGATTCGGGCAGGATCCGGGCCCGAAAATCGAGTGTTACTAACTAAGGTAATTAACTAATTCCTAGTATTAGCTGTCTTGTCATAGTACATCTAATCACAAATCGGTTCATTACTCAGGTGATCAAACTTATCCTAAGATGGATATCTAATCGCAATTAGGGTATCTCTCCCAAGCACTAGTCTGTCTTCTCAGGGCACAACTAGTCTGAGGATCGATCACAGGCAATGAGGTATGAATTGCAACACATTCACATAGAATTAACCTGACTACAATGCATACATGGCATGCACTGTGAAAGTAAGATGCAAAGTGTTCTGATTATATGTATCCTAAACCTTGTAGCACAACCAAGAACAATTAACAAAATATAAACCAACATTAGCAACAGATTATGGGTTTCATCTGAACCCTAGCAATTTGAACTAAAACATGATACAAAACAATTAAAGCACAAAATAAAACCTAAGTGAAGCACTGGCTAGTCCAGGCATGACTAAAATCATCTTCTCCCCCTTCTATTTATACATGCAAACATATCCCTAAAAACCAAACCCTAAATTTCTCAAAAGTAGAAATTAAATGAAAAATAGAGTACCCATACTCTCTGAATCGCTTTCCTCTTCTGTCAATCGGCTCTGCAACTCCATGCTTCGACTGTGGTGAAAACCCTAGTTCTAGTTTTTCTCTGAGTTAGCTTCTAGGGTTGGAGAAGCTAAGAAAGAGAAAACCTAGACCTAGAGAGGGGTGCGGGCTGCTGGAGTTGTTAGGCGTGGTGATGGTGTGTCGGGGTAAGGTAAGGTGGTGATGGAGGCGGAGGAGCAGAGCTCTGCTCTGTGAGAGTGACGGAAGAGGAGAAGAAAGAGAAGAAGAAGAGAGGAATGGTCTGCTCGAGTGGGGGTATAGGGTTAGGTAGCTGTAGTGTGAGGCGAGGGCGCGAGCTTTGATGAGGACCGATGGAGCGGCGTTGGATGAGAGTAGGTGATACGAACGGCTGAGGGATATGGAGCGATCTGGTGTTGCACGGGAGCAGCGATCTTCGATGCACGTTGAGGCAGCGACCGTTGGATGTAGCTGAGGGAGATCTCAATGGCTCAGAGTGAGCGGGCTCGGATCCGGGTCATGGGTAGCTCTAGCCCAAGTCTTCTTTGTTGGGTTGCAACTGATTTGCGCGCGGGCTTTGGCTATTTTCTCCATAGATGTTTGACTCCAATTCTTCGCTCTTTAGCTCCTCAGTTTCTCCGGACTTTATTTATTACCTAAAAACACAAAATTAATTAATACAAATATTTATTCTTGAAAACAAAGAAAACACGAATGCGGGATAATATCTGATTTCTAATCGCAAAAGATGAGTAAAATGCCAATAAAAAGGTGTATAAATATGCACTATTTAGCACTCATCAGTGATTCATGAGAATTGGCTCAAGATTTTAGATGCATGAAGCATTCAAAATTGGGTGTTTTATGTCCAAGACAAACGCTCAAGACATCCAGAGCGTTTGCATCTTAGGATTTTCTTTTACTGTAATTTCAATTCCTCCAAAGCGTTTGCAATACTTACATCCGAGTATTTGAATTCGACAATTTATCAAAAGTTCTTTTATTTAAGAAAATCTCTATTAAATCCGAAATCCAAAAAAATCCCAGATCACCCATAAATTCAAAACCAACCAAAAATCAAAACCAAAGAAAAATCTCACATCTCTCGAAGTTCAGGAGATTATGGAAAGAAAACTAAAGAAAGCCATCAAAGTATAATTTACGCTTCTAAGATTCTCCAAGACTTGCAAAGCCGCTTTCTCCGACTCCGACTTTTTGGTCACTCGACAATCTCGGTCATTTTCTCCATCACGGTATCACTAGTAAAGGGATGTTCTTCACTACTACTTCCTTGATGGTGTTGATCTTCGACGAAGCCACTTCAAGTTAAATCCAAGTCTCTCAAAATTCTCCATGTTGTACTCCCAATCAAAGAGTACATCTCGAGTCACGATATCCCCAGCCCTGGTTCGTATATCATCTATAACACGCAATATGTTTCCTAATTGCATTGTCAAGAAGTAGCTACATTCGGGATCTCTCGTAACAACAATATGACCAGTACATCTTCCACAATTTCTTACACATATTGGAATACCCGGTGGGAGCAGTCGAATCGCCAACGTATACATGATACGGGAGTAAGGAACCAAATGGAGGCTCACAAATAATCCCTGCATTGGGATATTCATGTATTATTATACGGTTCTCGACTCATCGGAACATCCTCTATGGTCATTGCAACATCTTCTTCGGGACGGTCTCTTCGTTCTTGGCTCGATTCAATAGCAGCCGGAGTCTCGGTTTCCTCCACGGATTCGAGCAATGATATTATCATAACCCGAAGGTGCAGACCTGATGATGTCATCGCTTTGATTCACCATATTGCTCGAATCACCAACATTGGTTACGGTATTCTCAACTTCGATATTCGGCGCCGATACAAAGATTACATGGGATTAGGAGGATTCAAGCATGGGGATCAAAGGAAATAATAAAATCTAGCATGTAAGTGAACTAACACTATCTAAGTTCTTTATTATGCATCAAAGACATGGGCAAATGGTGTGGAAGTCTTGAAACACGTTTTTCGAGCAAGCTCGTCCGAAGAAGTTTTACACTGCCTGTATAAAACGGCGAACTTGGAGTAACTGGTAAGGAATATAAGGTTGAGTTATATACCGTTCTCTTCATATTGGTGTTTTCTATAACATATCAAAATTTCATAGTAATCGAATAAACGAGTAAGGAGTTCTAGCCAAATCATTGGACTACATGCCAGCTGAAAAATTCCGAAAGTCTCTCGAAGTTTCTTGTTTCATAGATTTCGGCCCTAAACATGCTCAAAACTCTAAAAGCTTCGTTATTAAAGCTTGGAAATTTCCTGGGCATAAGGATACATGGGTAGATTGCGAAAATCTGATGTCTTATGAAGATTTTATAGTTGTTTTGCTAAAAGGTCGAGTTCGAATTTTTCGATGACGTATTTCATTAAAGTTTTCTCACTCATTCATGTGGAATCTCGTTCATTCAATCTCAAATAAGAAATATTATACTTCCATGAAGAAAATATGAAGTGGGTACTTACTTGAGGAGTCTCCAAGTCATTCGAAGGGTTAACAAGGTCGGCATTGACAGTGGGAGCATCATTACCTCCATTCGGTTCTAACTCTCGAAGGTTCCCGTTCTCACCATTATTTGAAGACGAATGAATAACATGACCGTGTTGGCTTTTCACAACAATCTCCTCCTGGATCCATCAAAAATAATCATCATTATTTCATTCAAGGAAATGCTGAAATTGCTTACATGAAAGGATACTCACATCAACCGCTCCATCGATGCTGGATTCCTGAATTGTTCGTATTGAGGAAAGATGAAGACCGTCAACAACCGATGGAGCAAAATTCTGAATCCAATTAACAAAATTCTTTTGGGATCCTAATTACATGGACAAGAAAATCGTAGCGATAAGGAAAGTGTTAACAACTTACCAAAGAAGCGATCAGGGACTAGCGTACTATTTGCTATCATTCCGTAATTCACCCCCGCCTCGCTTTCTCTACTCACGGGAATGTCTTGCCATTCGAGATAAGTCTACAGGAATTCGAGGTCTCACAACACGACCAACCTACAATGAGTTAAACAATTAAAGGTGCGATTACTATGCTTTTACCAAAAATCATAATAAAATATTTAACCGTGAAAATTCGGAGATGTTTTTCTTTTATCACCACTAGAAATAAGTTTCAGACTGGGTGATCCAAGAGTATTTTAGCGAAGGAAACACTCATGTCGGAGATTTAACATCCATCACAAACTTATACAAGCGCTCGAGTTGTTGATTCCAAAATTTCGCATAACCTAGAGTTACGTAAATATCTCGGTCGGTAAAGAAGACACATAATCGCTCCCTTCCACATGTGTTATAAATGAGCCTTCAAATACTCAACCGATGGTTTATTCATTCGATGACACGGAGTACACCGATCGAGACCCATTTGTAGAGATGCTCATGTCAATATTATATTCTTCCACATGAAATTCTCCTTGCATCACCAGACACTATATAACCGGAGTGCAACTCGGCATAAAAGACTTCTCTCCATCACTCGACCCGAGTGCAGACTTCAAGGTGATGATCTCTTTAGTATCATTGAAAGTGACCAATTGTGAGAAGAAAGGAGGAGGCTGTCGTCCGGGGACGAAAGTTGAACTCGGATTCGGTGTCTAAAATGCTCGATGAGGCGTGTCTTTGGTCGTGCTCGCTTTGTAGACCAACGCATAATCCTTGTACTATTTTTCTCAAAGATAGCATGACGAGCGTCAACATTGGGTCCTTGTAAGACCCTACGAGGAGTTTGAGCATATTTTTCAAGGTGCGCCCACATTAAAGCTTGGAGAAACATGGTATTTTCATATGTTTCGATTTTCATGAAGCCATCAGAGACACTGGAGTCCATAACTAAGGAGTCTAAGTTGGCAAATAGAGAACCCAAAAATAAACTACCAATGGGAAGCTTCTCACCTTTAGCCATCTTTATGGCGAAAGGAATTACAAATGGCTTCAACAAATGTCCACTATCTTCAAGAATGTCTCTGGAGAGCCACAAGCACAAAAAAGCAGCAATGGTTAAAGTACTGTCAGCAGGTTCTTCAGGAACTCCATCTCTTGGCCACCAGCATCTCAACCACTCAGCATAGCAAATTTTGGATGACTCGTTGAATTTGTGCATTTTAGCTTCCAACACGCTAGGCATCGCATTCTCCTCAGTGAGGGCTCTTCGGGGAAGTTGCCGCATGGTGGAAGATGCAACAGAGCGACTACATCTTCCAAAGTGATAGTGAATTCTCCCCATCTGCATATGAATGTGTGAGTAGGAATGCACCAACGAGCAAGCTGAGCCACCATACCTGGTATGTCGTGATTGACCACTAAATCCCCAGTCGCTTGAATAGATCGTGTCACTTGTGCACGATCCAGCATAGTTCTTACATGGCTATAGCCCATCATGTGACGTGCCCATCCGGGAGAAATACGCTAGGGGTTTTGAGAAAGTTTGAGTTCCACGTGAGAACCCAAATAGTGCTTCCCACTCAAACAAAATCTAATTATCGCTCGAGGACTTACCAATTTGTTACGAGTAGTGCTTCGGGATTTATGAGCAACCGAAATGCGGAACTCGAAGGACGCCTTTCGGGTTTGTACTTGAAACACAAAGAATTCGTCATCAACATTTGGAATGTTCTTGGTCTTATCCTCCTTTCTCCTAGAAGTCCTAGAATCATCATTTCTTGAAGATACATAAGCGTAAACCTCTCGTCCGGAAGAATCCTCTCCGGAATCATCATCTCTAGAAGAATCCTCTCCGAGAATCATCATCTCCGGAAGACGCGTACGTATAAGCGTCCTCTACGGAGTTATCT